>CM076577.1:1089657459-1090017432 GCA_034641835.2 Pinus albicaulis
TCAGAATTTCCACCAAATGTACTAGTGATATTGTGCTTCTTACCCAATTCATCCATAAACCTTTGTAACCAAATCATTTTATTACTAGCCTTTGTAGTAGCAACATACTCTGATTCTATTGTTGAAAGTGCAACAACACTTTGGATTTTTAAAACCCAACTGATAGTTGTTCCACCTACAGTAAATACATACCTTGTAGTGCTCCTCCTGTTATCTTTGTCACCTGCCATATCTACATCAACATATCCCTGTAGAGAAATGTTTTAACCACCAAAGTATAATGCTTAATTTTTGGTACCTTTCAAATATCTGAGAATCCATTTCACTCTCATCCAATGTTCTTTTCCTAGATTTTTCATGTACCTGCTTACAACTCCCACTACATGTGCAATATAAGGCCTTGTGCAGACGTTTGCATACATTAGGCTTCCAATTTCTGATTAATATGGAACTTTAGACATATAATTCATTTCTTCTTGGGTCTTGCAGCACATATCCTTACTAAGTTTGAAATGGCTAGAAAAAGGTGTACTAACTGGTTTTGCATTCGTCATATTAAATGTTTTCAACACCTTTTGTATGTACTCATTCTGGGACAATGTTAATCTACGATTTTTCATGTCTCTAGTTATTCTCATACCAAGTATTTGTTTTGCATCTCCCAAATCGTTCATTGCAAATGAATTTGCCAATTTTATTTTGAGCACATTTATTTCCTGCATGTTAGACCTTGCAACAAGCATGTCATATACATACAATAACAATATAATATAGCTTCCATCATTTTTATTTTTCAGATAAACACAATGATCAAAGTTACATCTAGTATAACCTTGTTCAGACATGAACCTGTAAAATTTTAGATACCACTGCCTTGGAGCTTTTTTTAAGCCATACAAGCACTTCTTTAACCTGCACATTAATTTATCTTTCCCTTTGGCTTCATATCCTTCTAGTTGTTGTGTATATATATCTTCTTCCAAATCTCCATGGAGAAATGTTGTCTTTACATCTAACTGTTCAAGATGTAAATCTTCCTCTACTAAAAGACTTAAAATAATTCTGATTGAATTCATATTAACAAGAGGAGAAAATATTTCATCAAAATAAATACCTTTCTTCTGTGCAAACCCCTTCACCACAATTCTAGCTTTGTACCTCTGTTTTCCTCCATCTTCTTCCTTCAGCCTGTAAAACCATTTATTTTGCAATTTTGTTTTTCCTGCAGACAAACTAACTAAGTCCCAAGTCTGGTTATGTATTAAGGATTCCATCTCTTATTTCATGGCTAGCTCCCACTTCTTCCTTGTTTTAACCTGAATTTCTTCTTCATAACATTCGAGTTCACTAGAATCAGTCAACAATAAATAATATAATGAAGGAGAGTATCGTTCAGGGGGTCTGCTTATCCTGGTAGATCTTCTAACACCACTTTCAGGTGTTCAAGGTACCTGTTGCTGTTTTGGTGGTTTTTTTTGTTGTCGTTGTTGATTATTATTATTTTCAGGCGCCTTTAATTTTTCTGTGATCTCATCAAGAACTGTGTATTCTTTGTTTTCTTTTTTATGTTTTTCTTCCTGCAACTGATTCTTATACAAGACATTTTCATTCAATATTACATCTATGCTCCTAATGATTTTGTGATTTTCATAATCATATAAGCGATAACCAAAATAATTAACACCATATCCAATAAAGGTACATTTCTTTGATTTTTCCTCAAGCTTTGTTATATTTTCTTTATTAATATGGACAAAGGCCTCACAACAAAAAGTCTTTAAAAAAAGTAGCTTACCTTTTTATCTATCCATGCCTCCTCTGGAATACCACCATCCAAGGAACATGAAGGCCCTTTGTTTATTATATAAACAAAAGTATCTACAGCATCTACCGAAAATTGTAAAGGCAATCATGCATGCAATCTCATGCACCTTATGCTCCATGATTGTTCTGTTCATCCTTTCTGACACACCATTTTCTTGTGTTGTTCTTGGAATTGTCTTCTCCCTACGAATTAGATTCTCTGAATAGTACCTATCAAACTCTTTGCTACAATATTCACCTCCATTTTCTGATATGAGACACTTCAACTTATTTCATGCCTCAATCTCAACCAAAGCTTTCTATTTCTTGAAAGTATCAAATACATCATATTTATTCTGAATACAATAAATCCAAGTTTTTCTAGTTGCATCATCAATAAAAGTAACATAATAAAGAGAGCCACCGAGAGATGATAATTGAGTAGGTCCCCATGCATATGTATACACAAGATCAAATTTTTCGCTCTTATTTTCTTTCTCAAATCTAAAAAATATGACTCTCTTCTGTTTTCCATAAATACAATTCTCACAGAAATCCAAATCAATATTCTCCAAACCCGAAAAAAAATTTCTTGAGTGAAGAATATTCATCCCCTTCTCACTCATGTGTCGGAGTCTATGATGCCATAATGTTGCATATGCTCCTTTGGAAGTTAAAGCATTAACGGAGTTAGAAATACCATTGCATATATACAATGTACCAAAATTTTCTCCTTTTGCTATTACCAAGGCTCCTTTGGTGACCTTGCAAGTTTTATCTATGAAAGTTGTCACACAACCTTCACCGCCTAACTGCCCCTTGAAATAATATTTTTATTTAGTTCTGGAACATGCCTTAAATCCTTTAATAACCATTGGTTTACATTCTGCTATTTTACAAGAAATTTACCCATTCCAACAATTTTACATGGTTTATCATCACCTAAACGAACTTGTCCAAAATCTCCTTAAACATAGTCATGAAAATATTTCTTATCAGGTGTGGCATGGAATGAGGCCCCTGAATCTACCACCTAGGAAACAGTAACATTTTCTAAAGAAAGAATCAAATCATCTTGTAACACATCACCTATCACATTTTCTTCATGATTATATTCTTGATGTGTGTCTCCTTCTTTTCCCTTCTGAAATCTACAGTATTTCTTCAGGTTCCCTTTCTTTCCACATTTCCAGCACACTATCCCTGATCTGTACTTGGATATGCCTTTCCTTGATTTACTGTGGTATTTTGAGCTCTTTCCTCTTTCCATTTTTATTCCCCTAGACCCTACACTCAAAGCATTACCCGGTGTTTAACCAGAGATTTTTCGTCACACTTCCTCGCTAAGGATAGCACCGACAACATCATCAAACTTTAAAGTACTAGATCCACAGACAAAGTTACTAATGGCCATAACTAAACGATTCTAACTTTCTGGCAATGAGAACAAAAATAAGAGAGCCCTAACTTCATCATCAAATTTTACCCCTACCAAACTTAACTGATTGGTAACTATATTAAAATCATTTAAATGGTCTGCAACAAATCCACCTTCAACATCTTCATATTAAATAAACATTTCATAAGAAATACCTTGTTTGAGGCCGAGGGTTTTTCATATAGTTTTGCCAATGCCTTAAGAAAACCCTCTGTTGTTGTTTCTTTAGAAATATTGAAGGCTACCGACGTCGTGAGGCACAACTGTACTATTTCGAGTACCTTTCTATCGAGAATATCCCATTATGCATCTATCATAATCATCGGTTTCTTTGTTTTTCCACTCAATGGTAGTTATAAATCTTTCTGATACAGATAATATTCCATCTGCATCTTCCGCAATGGGAATTTTTGGCCATTAAATTTCTCGACCCTAAACTTACCATCTTCCACCATTTATCCCACTTGAAATAGGAACCCTTATTTCCTGCAAGTTTATCAGCCAAATAGACCTTCGGCTCTTACACTAGTTGTTAGAAAATTATATATTACAGAGAAATGAAATGCATAAAATATGCAAAAAACACATAAAAATAGAGCGACACAGATATACGTGGTTCACCTAGTTTGGGCTACGTCCACCTTAAATATCCAGTCCTTCGTTTATATTATCCAGAACAATGAAGAGACGCAACCTACAACAGATCCATTAAAATATCCTTTGTTCTCTCTCACAGCCTCCCTATCTGTTTCTCATTCTGAGAATACACATACAATACATAGCTGCAATACAATACCCTCATATAAAATGAGGGATTTCCTTCTAGGGAAAAAAACCCTAAATCAAACATAACTTCTACCATTAGATCATTCGCCTAATGAATGACCTAGATTGACTAGAAAATACTATACTTTTACAATGCAATTTTACATTTGTTTTTAGCTTCAAGAGTGTTTCCCCTGAAACTCCCCGCCATGGTGGCTCCATAGAGTTGCATCCGCCCCCCCTAGACCCCCCAGGCAACATACAATTACGGGTGGCATTTAGGCCCTGTTAAGAACATGGGTCCAATGCTCTGATACAAAATAAAGAAGATAATCAGGCTCCACACCTAACAAATACCATAAATTGTTTTTAATGGTATGTATTTTTACATGAGGTCTACTAGGGGATCTTACAAGTGGTATCTAATTGATTTTGCAGCACTGACGCAGTTTGGGTTGTGTAAGAAAAAGGAGTAGATATATGATGCTACTGGATATAAGTTCACGTATTACACTAATGAAAATTTTAATGGAAATGTATGAAGTATCTACATTTTATATGAGATGCATGATGGTGTTAATAACCACATTAAATAATAATAAGTGTTAATGTCTTCTTTAAAATTGTACTCATTCCATTTGAATCTTTATTCAGATAAATGACAATAAAAAATTTGTTGCATTGTTTGTAGCTAGATCATGAGAATTTTTGAATACTCACATTGTAATTATTGATAGTGTGAATTAAATACCAAAATTTGCATGTATAATCTTATAATAATGGCTAATGGTACATTTAGGGAAAAATTATTAGAGTTACAATGCATTTCTCATAAGAAAAAGAGTGAATGCATGTATTGTTTTGTGTGATAGTGAAGGAATTTAGAAAGGTGGGGGCTATCCCTGAAGAGGACAATAGAATGTTTTAAAATACATTGAAAGAACTCATTTTAATTTTGAATATAAATAATGAGTCAAGTGGTAGGTCTTGACTCTAACTACTGATTGACAATTCAGTCTTGTTGCGAATTTTGATTGAGGTTGTGATTGCTGGTAGCATTAGTTATTTCGTATATTGAATAATTTTTTTCAATTAGTACTACATGAATGTAAGTTCTTGAATGTTACAAAGAACTTAAATCATGATAACAATAGTGTCTTTAAAGTTATTAATTTAATATAAATTCATTTTTATGTTAGGGATTGCTACTTTGCATATGAATATACATAAATGATAATTGGTAGGATGAGGGAAACCAATATTATTCAATAGATTAATGTTGTAATAAAATCAATGAGATGAAATAGATTATGTATGTTCTATCAACTCAATTATTATTCAAGATATTAGTAATCAAATGTCTTTTATTACGTTGTTTTTTCAAAATTCACCGCTCTACAAGTTGGTGATTCAACGATAATGTTAGTCGATATGCATCATAAATCTAACAAATATGTGAATTTCACCCTTTATAAAATCACCTAGTGTGTGTGAATATTTTAGTAACTTTAAATATTAAATCTAATCACTTAAGGCCATTATTTTATGGAAATATGGTGTTATTCTCATCACTATGCAAATGTTTGGATAACATTTTGAATCTATTAGCATTACCAATTTATTTAACCAAGAAATTTGTGTGTGAATGCCTTCAATTTAGTGATGATGCATAATGAATCGTGGTTAAATACATATGCATAAAATGAATGGTCATTTTTCATAAATTAAATCTATGGTTAATTCCAGTGATTGGATTAAATGACTATATTTTCTTAAGGTCATGTTTCGTTAATTATTGTCATGTAAAAAAAGCTCATGAAATTTTATTTTTATTTTTCTTATGTATAGTCTCAATGAGGTATTCTAATTCTATATCCTAATACTCCTAATGCATGGAAATAATTTATTAAAAGTACGAGGATCAATACCTTTCTACTTTATTGAAATATTGAGAACATTGATGCATGTGAAATGTGAAATTGACAAGATGTTTTGTAAATAATAGTATTTTGTAGAAGGTATGGTTTTATCAAAAGCAATCATTATTGTTGTTTTTAGTGTGATTAAGCAGGGGTACCGTAATGGCAGCATATTGATGTCACTAAGATTTCAGTGACACAAAATATAAGAACGAGTGAAGCGTAAAATTTTTGTAATGTGATTTTCAACCACAAATGTGAAGGTATAATGATTAATGTTATGATATGGAATATATGAGCACATAATATATAGTAATGTTTACTTTTCTATATTGAATGTTGATTATTATGTGGAAAATTTGAAATGACCATCATCGTGTGACATGAGATGTTCGTCATGATTTCTTGTCAAAATTATTTTTATGTGAGTTTAGGGTTAAGTATGAACACATGATGTACAAAAATTTTATTTCTGCTTTAATATTTAATATTAAAAAATTTGCATATGGTGAGCCATGTAAGGTTATGGTGGGAATAGGTGCTAAAGAGAATTTCACATCCTAGACAAGTATAGGATAGTTTGCAAGGGCCAAAGAAGGGTTATGGGTAGAGGAAATTTCTTGCCCAGATTTCCTCTCCCTAGAGATACATTATCTACTCAAGGGGAAAGGGTTGGCCAAGATTGTGAGAGGGGAAAAAAATAAGGCAACCTTGTTGGTTTGGGAGACTAGTTAGAGGAGGCCCAAAAGAGTTAGTTGTTGAGCTCTAAATTCCTCAAGATAGGACATTGTCAGAGGAATAGGAATGAAACTACCAAGAAGATTCATGTGCTATACCAAGTGTGGTCATTTTTAGGGAATTGTCTTAGATGTAATATTGGCTCAATTTCGTTAGTGGAAACTAGTTCTCCTTGGTTGGGAGGATCATAATTTTACCCACTATGGTTTTCTTAGCAAACCAAGATAACTAACTAGATAAGTGATGTGTTATAATGAAAATTTTGTATGCTTGAATAGGAAATTTTTGTACATTTGATAGGAGAAGAGCGTAACATGCAGGAAGGAATTACTGTGAGTGTGGCTCCTCTATTGTATTACGAGTCTTATGGATATCTTTAGAAAGTGGCTAAGATAATATGCACTTCTACGATTATGACTACTTTGATTATTTTTTATGATTCGAGATTTTTTGCTCTCTGAGTACTGTTAGAGCTACTATTATTGAAAATATCACCTTACATTGCATAAATAATTTATTTTTGAGAATGTTGTGCTTAAAAATAACGTGATTATTATTCAGAAATATTAATTGGATATTTTGGTTATACATCACATGGTGCTTTCCATGGAGGTCTTTAGACCACCCAAGGTTCTTTCTATTGGACTGATAAACCACTCAAAGAGTGCTTGAACAATTGATTAAACACCTATAATTAAAATATTGTATGGAATGGAAATGGTTTCTAGGAATAATAGTAGGTAAGAACTTATTGCTATGAACACATTATTTTTATTTTATAATAGCTGAAGGGATGGAAGTAACAATTGAATAATTTTAGTAGTAGTAAATATTTATGACTATTGATAAACAATTTTTTTTTTTCTTATTGATATTTCATTGAAATGAAATCCTTCATTTTGAAGGGGAAAAATCCGCTTTTGTTTGTTTTGAGATAGATGTCATGATTGAAAGATGATCTAAGAAGTATATTGTGAGAGAAAAAAAATATATAAATCATAATAAAAAGTTGTAGTGGGAGATAAAGACTGGGAAAAAACATAATAATGACGAAAGAAAGAAGAGATGAACACCAAGGATGGTTTTATCTTTAAGGGGGGGAGTATGTAATATCCCTATACCTTGAACTAGATGTTGGATTAAATAATCTAAAAAAAATTATTTCTTAATATGTGAATGTAACTCAAACAGTTACCATAAAGAACTAGTTAGGGTTCTAAAATGGCTTGAAACTAGCTCATGATTAGTTTCAAGGAAAAGGAGTCGAAAAGGTAGGGTTATGGGGGATTTTGCTGGTAAAGTTTACTCAAGAGAAATGGATTTGATTTCATGGGGGGTGGCTTCCATCCTTCATTTCCTCTTGAATTTCCAATTGTAAGGGTTCAAAAAAAAACTTTCAATTGTAACTCTTTCATGGGTACTCTAATTTCGTAGAGAAAGAAATTGGAGAAATTCTTATCGTAAACGATATCTCATAGAACGAAAGCACAAGTGAAGGTCATGATTTTGGGAAAAGATTCATAGTGGTACAATGGCCCATAATTATCTGTTATAGTTTATCAATTTGCATGTTTTTTAGAGATTTTGTAACCATCTCCATATTTTTATTAAGGTATTCGAGTGTTATTATGCTAAGGTTGTGGCAGAGTCTATTAATTACTATCAATGGGGTGATAATACCTAAGATTCAAGACAAATTTTTAGTGGGAGGAGAGATGTTTTCAGGCAATTCCTTCATGGAATTTTCTTGACTAAAGGTGTTATGTAATGGTAGATGATAAATTGTTAATTATTCAATAAAAAAACTCTATCCATCGAATGGAAGGATAATATAAATTTACCGTGCCACTTTTATTTAAAATTTTGCATAGTTTATGCACACAAAAAATAAGGTAATTATGTTATTTTCTTGAAAACAAAATGCATGTGAACCCTACACATAAAATATAACGAAGTGATGTCATTTTCTTGAAAAGTGATGCATTTGAACTTTGCACATAAAGAAATTATGTTATTTTAATTGGCATATAAAACACAATGAAGTGATGATATTTTATTGAAAAATAATGCATGTGAACTTTGCACATAAAGAAACTATGTTATTTTCATTGGAAAATATTGCACGAAAATTATGTGTGGAAAGATTAAAAAAAATGGAAATACTTGCATAGTTTCTATGCATTTGGCTCTTGGAAAAGAATCATTCTTATTTGCAAACAAATAATAGCTATTGTGTTATTTTTTCTTCATCAAGAATATATGTTTATATGCTAAAAGACATCAATTATTTGGCTAGTTTATTTTGGAAAAGAATATGTATTTGCATGTATAAAAATAATAGTTAGTGTGTTAGTTTTATTGGAAAAGAAATATATATTTGCATGCACAAAAATAATAGGTATTGTATTAGTTTTAAAACAATACATGTTTATATGTACAACCAGGGGCTAGTTTCCTTTAGATAAGGTTTATGCATTTGCATGCACAAATACAATAGCTATTGTGTTAGTTTTTCAATTAAAAAATTATGGGTAGGTGCGGTGGTTTTTATTTTTCAATAGAATGTGTCTTGTGAAAAAAAAAATATTTTTTGTGGTGTTTACCTTTTAGAAAGATTTATCTCTTCTTCTACGAAGAGATAGTCATAAATATGGTTATTATTTTAAATATTTTTTTGTTCTTGTGGGGTTAAGTAGAATGTAACTATTTCTCTTTCTTATGATACATGTGAAGTAGCGAAAAATGAGCATGCCTTGGTGATATTTATGAAATTAAATTTATGCGTGTAGAATTTGGATGGCTAGACATATTTCATAACCATACACATGCATGGTGAATATATATGTTTTGTAATTACATGCTTTTGATTAATTCATGTGAAACATCAATAAAAAGGAATGTCTCGATACTATTTATACATTTTAAATATGTATGTGTTAGAAATTTGTTGTGCACTTGAGGATGCATGTAAAATAAAAATATCAAAGACAAATTTTAATGTTATTATGTATGTGCAAGAAAGTGGAACATGAACGGATGTTTAAACCCTAACTAGTAAAGGTTGATTATTTGGGTTTGATAAATGGATATTTTTTTATGATCATGATGTTGGAGTTTACTCACAACAATAAATTCAAGAAATGCTAGTGAATTTTTTGAAGGATGAATTATACTTAATATTATGACAGGAAATGAAATAATGCTCCATGCAGATTGAGGGATCATTAAATGCAAGTAAATACACTACAAGGAATAACTAAGCCACAAAGACAAAGTGATCAATGAATTATGGGCTAAATAATATCATAATTAATGTAATTTCCTCTCGCTAGTTATGTTTAAATTTAAGATGACATTTCTTTATAATATTTCTAACAATGGTCAAGAGATGGACTCTCTTACAGCCATTCAGTGACGGGTGAACACCCTAATGGAATGTCTAATAAAATAAATGTTTTCTAGTTTTTCCCTTCAGGGTTTCCAAGTTATGTGGGTGTCCATTGATGTTCTTGCCTGTTATGACATTTTGATTATATTGCTATCTTGCATGATTGGACACTTACATCATTAAATTTATGATTAACTAGCCTAATTAAATGAAAAATGACAATGATGCAAGGTAACCACAACAAGATTTATGTTAACATGTTTCGACAATGGTTGTTACATTATGCAACTTTCTATTCCATTTCTAAAGTTACTTTATGTAATGGGGGTGATTTTATCTAGTAGTAAGTTAAGGAATATGAAACAAGTGATTGGGAATTTTACATGTTAGTAAATCCCATAAAATATTTCTAATCCTATGTGTTTTTACACGAGGTCTACTAGGGGATTTTACAACCATTCAGATAGAAAATACACACTAATCTACCTCACTTCTATTCAAGCATCAAATCCATTAGACAATTGCATAAAGAATTTTTCTAAATATTTATAGATGCATAACAATATTATATGAAACCTTTCTTGATTCCTTAGAACAATTTCCCATTACTATTCATATAATATTATTCTTCCTACTTACTATAATATACAGGAAATTATAAAGAACCTACTTGACTTAGTATCTCTAGTCAAGTATTCTTTCCACATAATGCATGCATTTTACAGAGTACATAAAAAACATCTTACTCTCTTATACTATGCAAGTTACAGGAAAAAAATATATGTATATCAATGAGGATTGGAAATATTAGGTAAATAGAAATCTCCTTCCAACCAATTGAGCCATTAAAACCTCCATTGACTTTCAATCTCCCCTCCCTCAATGTTGATAAACCCTCTCTTCCTTTCTTTTTTTCTTCTTATTTCCTTCCTTGGCTCCATTTTTCTACCACACTTTCAGTACACAAGTGGAACCATCATTCCCCTCTTTTATGCTATCATTAATGTTTAGGACCTTTTATTTTTTGACCATTCCTTTCTCTCCCACATAGTCCTTTTTTTATTTTTATTTTTATTTTTTCAGTTTTTTTATCTCTTTTGGAGAACATGGAAGGAGAGAGGTCCCAATGTGGCTATTAACACATGTACTATTTTTCCATGATCATAGGAAATACGAAAATTAACTATCACCTTCAATTTGTGACATTTCTTTAATACACTTGTCCTCTTCCTAGCACTACCAAAATTAACTATCACCTTCAATCGGTGACACTTGCTTAATACACTTGTCATCTTCCTAGCGCTACAAAAATTAACAATCACCTTCCATTTGTGATACTTGTTTTATACAATTGCCCTCTTCCTACACCATAGACACCACAATTACTGACATCATAACCACTTGATCACTCAAGTGTTGTTTATATAACATTACCAAATTAAAAAAAAAACATTTTCTTTATTATTAAATATTTATATATAGATTATCCAGATATAAAACTACACTCTTCGCGAACTTGGTCTATGTCTCAATAGTTAAATAGTTACAAGTCACACTAAGGTTTCACAATTATCTCATCAAATATAATCAACACCGATATTAAAAAATTCAATTAAGTAATTTGTAAAGTATAAAAAAATTATATATTAGATTAAACACATATAACACATATCTATTGAATGCTTGAAAAATTTAAAAAAAATAAAATAAGAATAAGAATAAGGGAATAAATTAATATTCACTCTTGTGGATTGGAGAATCTATGGATAAAAATTCTTGAGAAAAGAAAGCATATGAGAAATGATAGAAACTAAAATATGAATTGAATAATGCTTCTCCATTCAATTTTACTTCATAAGTGATATATATTTCAATTCCTAGAACAACTTCTCCATTGAGACTTACTTCGTTAGTGATATGTACTCTAGTTCCTAAACCAAATCATTTAGACAACCTGAATTACAAGATTATTCCTAGTTAAATCCTCAAGGATATAAACATTATTACAAATATGCTTGAATCACTTCATATATGCGTAGCCATGAGATATCTGAGATATAATTTTGCAACATTCAACCACTAACAAAAATGTAAACTAAGACATATTTATTTACAAATTTTAATATTTATTTAGCATTTCAAATTAATTACCTATTATTATTAGAATAGTTTTTTTTTTCACACACTCCTCCCTTGATAATTAATAATTTTTTATTTTTTTTAGTTATTTTTTAGATATGCTTTAAAAATTTTATGAAGAATTTTGAGAAATATTAACCCATTAAAATTTCAAATTTAGTATATATTAACATATTTTATATTCCATTTTCTTATAATAGGAATACATTTCTTAAAACTAATTATAATGTTTGGATTTAAAATATTAATTACCAAAAATTATATCTGTATCCTAACATCTTAAAAAAAAAAAAAAAAAAAAAACCTTCTTAAAATATCATATATTCATTTCATTACGACATAACTATTCCCTATTTAACTCATCCTTCCATTACCACATAACTATTTCCTATTTAACTCATCCTACCAATTAACAAAATTATACTATAGGAAATAGTATGAAAAATACATGATATTGAAGATACCACCCTTGTTTCATATCAACTTAAATTCTGAAGAACAAATGACAAAAGATGTAACATCTATGCTTGATGTCATTTACTAAATGACATTTTACTTTTTACTAGACATTGAAGTTATTTTGATTATTTTATTAATTTATTAACAAGTATGTTAATTAGGAAATTATGAACTAAAGTTTCTCACTTGTAATTAAAATTTTAATAAAAATATTATGTTGTCATGAATCTGATGGAAAATTTTCCAAGATCCGAAAAGTATTTGAGAAAATCAGTTGTTGGAAGTTACCTTTCCTCTTGGATAAAAGGAAATCCTAGAGGGGGAAAGGGGATATGTACAGGAAAAAAGGAGAAACAGCTAGAAAGCTGAAGAACATAGTACCAGAGATAGAAGAATACCAATGGTCCTCTGTAACTTATAGGAGGGGAGAATGGAACGGAGTCTTGAGGTCTACCTCCTTGGTAAAGTACTGCTATGAATCCTACTTGGGCGAGGAGCACGGGGGAGTAGAGGACGTCATGACCTCACGCAAGGATAGGCAGAAGCCATCATACTACTCAAGTGAGATAAGTAAAGTAAAAGAGAATATGTTTCTGTTTATTTTACTATGATAGGTATCATTATTTCAGAAGACATAATATAGTGGAAGAGCCTATTTGGAAATATTGATGAAATATAATTTCTGTAAAACTGTGATAAAAAATTAAAAGGGTTCCTAATTTTCTTTCTTCCACTTGATAAATTCCTAGAGTCAAAATTCTGTAAATTATAGGGAAGCTAGTTAAAACCCTAGAAGATGACAGAGGAAACAAGTTTGACCTGGGACAACCAGAGGAAAAAGGATACCCTCCAGATTTTACAGACTATCTATCCCATGAATATTACATAGTTAATACACGAACAATGGGATAGTTTCCGTTGATGTGGTCTGGTCACCGTAGCTAAAAAAACAAAAATAAATAAATAGTAGTACTTGCGTGTAACATAAAAACTTTAGAATGGAAAATAGAGAGCAAGAACTACAAATATTACTATAGAATATAAAATGTAGAGCAAGAACTATAAACATAACTGTAGAATTGGAATTTACATAGCGAAAATTTACGCACATTTTCTATATATAAAGAATATAAACTAATACACAAAAATAATATTTATTAAAGATACTATGCAGAAGGATAGAGCAACTTTAAAAGCTGAGTCAGAACTACGGGATATGGATTAAACGATGTACAAATCTTTGAATGCAATATTTTTCTATGTAAATGCCAATGTAAGTTGATGGGGTCCATGATTTCGCTAATTCAATTTAAATTTGACCAAATGAAAAACGATTGTAACATCAAACAAGCTTTGGGAGCTGAGGACCTAGCCTCCTGGACTGAGAGAGGGAGCTCTCTCTATTTGTGTAAAAAAGGGATATCTGTGTGTTTTCTTATTATTTTCTGATTTTATGCTAGTTATGAGTAATTTTTTTGGTTTTTTTTAGGTTGTGAGGGATGAAGGCTGATCAAAGATATAAGATAGGTAAAAGGATGTCAGATCAACTGGGCTATGGGGTCGAAAAGGTCAAGAAAGCTATTAGACGGTGATACAAGGCTGTTGAAGGGCCGATTTGATTCAAGGTAGAAAGGATCTTTGGGCAAAATGGAGTAAATGGACATCAAGTTTGTGAACAAAAAAGAGTTTCAAGCATAACTAGTTCGATAGATAACATAAACATGGTAGGGAAAACCATTAATCATGCAAAATGTAACTATAAGCTAATCAATACATAGAAATAAACATTCAAGCCATGCATAGAGGTATATGACCCTCTAACTTTGGGAAATGACTATCAGACTTTGGGGAAAACACTTAAGATGGACAAACAACTTAACTTACTATGCCGGAACGCCTAAACATAGTACTTCAAGTTATTGGGCACTTTGAAAACAAGATTTTCATAGTCTTAGACAAAGGGCTAGATCGGAACTAGGCCTCCTTGGTTCAACAAAATGATAATCTAATCAGTCAAAGAGAAATTTCATGGATGGAACTATAGCTAGCCATAGGTAAGAAGGGCGTACCGTAAGTCATACTTAGCATGTATAAAACCATGAATGAAACAAGCAACAATATCCTAAATTATTAAAGAGCAGTCAAGAATTCTTTAATGTTACTTAGGAAGAAGAAAACAAAGAAGCTATGAAGAAACATGAAATTTGAGGTGCCTCCATGGGCATGTCTCAAATTTGTTCTCTACTGATCTATAGCAAGCAAGAAACATGTATTCATGAATGAAAACTAGAAGACAAAACAAAGAAAGAGACACTATACCATTCTACCAAGTCATGGAATCCAACAACAATCCTCTATTCATCATCCAAGAACATCCAAGAGGCAATCCAAAAGCATGAGACAAGTATTTCTTCCAAAGCTTATATGACCATATATTGCTTCTATCATCAATTTCAGCCTTGTTTACAATGAAAGCCTTTGGAATATATAGGCCAAAGTGAGGAAAACCTCATGGTTCAACTTGCTATCCCATTGGCCTAATCAAAATATCTAAACTTGTAAAATATCTCATAAAATATCTAAAAAATGCTAAAAAAGGGAATTAAATTGACTTTTCATAACTTCTCATGTGAAAAAATAGCTAAACGCACATGAGGAAAAAGCATTTTTTAGAGGTTCAAATTTTACAAAAATACTCAAAATTTACATCAGAAAAAGGTCCCCTGACTTGCCTGCAACCTTTGACAACCTTCCCGGTGTCAAAACGAGGCTCATGATAGCTCATTGGAAAGCTCTGAGTGTCTAATTTCTATAACATCTTGATTTTTCCCAATCTGATGCCTGGAAGTCCTCAAAAGATACACCTGTGTGTAAAAAACCAAAAATTACAGTCTGCTGATAGATCGGGCAGAGTGTGCAAAAATCGAGCCTTTTTCGCCATTTTGGGGGAGAAAATGATCTCCAAATGTCCTGAAAATCACTGAGTGTGTGCTCCTAAAATAATGGCATTTAATGATACCATTATCCTCCTTTGATGATTCCCCAAAATGAAATGGCGAATTTCATGAGTTTTGACCAAAAACTCAAAAATGCCAAAAAACCAAAGTATGTCAAATTTTGCCCAAAATCGGTGTGTATGACCCTCAAGGGTTCTTAGCAATATGTTCTGAATCACTGGCCAAAATCTCAAGTCCTGATGTGTCTTTTCTCACTTTCCGTGCCGGGCGCTTTCCTTTAGCTTCCTTGAGCTTTTCTTGGTTTTCTTCTTTGTTGTTTGGTATTCTAGCTTTGGTGAAGAAGTCATGGCCCCTTGCCTAGGAGAGGAAGCTAGCACATGCTTTGGAGGATGCCCTTCATGATCCATGTTTTGTATTTTCTGGCCCTTATCATTGCTTGCTTGAGGGCTGCCTTGTTTGTCTTTCATCACTACCTTACTGCCCATCACTTTGCTCTTCGTTATCACTGCTATGTTTAGCCTCTTTGCCTTGTTCTTCATCATCACTAAAGTCATCTATTTTAGTACTGTGTTATAGTCAAGAGGCTTTTAATAATACATTTCTGTGGTTTCTTGAAAAGAAGTCCCCTTTGTTTTAGCACAAAAACCTTCCCTTCAAACACTGCTTTTATGAAATCACTGTCATTTTAAAAGACTGAACAAAACACTCTTTAAACTGATAAAAACACTCTTCCCAATAATCATCTTTCCTTTATGAGATAACTGCTTCCTTTGGCTTTGATTGGACATGGTGTTCTTTGAGATCATGTTTTCAAAGACTCCTTCAAATCTGTTAAATACCCTCTACACACATTCTGTTATGATAAGTCTTTGAAAAAACAAGTGCGCTTTCCCTTTAACTGTCTCCTAGCCCTTTATAAACATTCAACAAGCCATTACCCTTCTATCACTGCTTGGGAGGCATCTTGACTTGGATGCACTTCTGAAAAACCAAACTGCCTCAAAAGTTCTTGAAATGTGTTTTTTAAACAAAACTCTGTCTCAGCCTGTCAATTTACTGTTTGATCAAGATAAAATTGGTTTTGAATGCTGTGTAAAATGTCTCCTTTGATATAAGATCCCTGCTATTCAAAACACTGTCCTCTTTTTGTATGCCAAACAACAAGCAGTTTCAAGAATAAACATACTGTCAACACAGTCAAATGATTTTCTGAGTTTATGGTAAAATCATCGAGCTTTTAGTACTTTGGAGGACATAGGACAACCTTGTTTTTTGGATAAAGGCAGAACAACAATCTTCTTAGTTCAAAACACTACTCTCTTCTTTGTATGCTTTTCAACAAGTATATTCAATACCATTACACAGTCCAACAAAATCCATCTACACAGTCAAAGGTCCTTGTGTTATAGGTATAGTTATCAGGCCCCTTGTGTTTGGTGTGAGCACAAACAATCCTGTAGGAGTTAAAAAGTGAAAACTTCTTTGAACCAAAACACTGTCCTGGTATTCAATATTCCTTACCTAGATTTTGACAATACCTCCAAACTGATTACACTGCTTTCTCACTAAGGCCTGTTTATGGTCGAAAGGCAACCATGACCTTGTTCTTCATCACACCGAGGAAGACTTTGAATAATGGCCAAGTAATACACATATGATTACTGTATTTGAAATTACGATCAATGTTTCATTTTTCAAATGCTAAGTTTCCACCTTTAAAACATGGCCTTCATCTCTCATCATTTCTTTGAGGGCAGTTACAATGGGTTTTTACATCAATGCAAATTCAACACTCTTTGATGTTTCACCTCTAGCCGACATAACCATAGCAAATCTCGTTTTTCACACAAAAATTCAAACCTATGGTTTAAACTGTGATTTTTAACCCTTTCACTCTGTCTGAGCAGTCTTAAAAGAGCAAAAAGGCACATAGAATACCTTTGGAATCGATGATGATGCTTCTTGAGGAGTTTGATCCGCTTCAAGAGTTGTTTGGAGGCATCTCGAGTGTTGGATTTATACGCGGCACTTTAGGAGGAGAGAACGCCGCACAAAACACAGTCGGGTCACTTGTCGGGCCCTTGTGACCAGAAGCTACAGGCGCGCCACGTAGCTTCATTTTCTTGTGTAAAATGAGCGCTTGAACGCGCCGCGCAGTTCGAAAAGTCCCAAAACTCTGTGTAATTTTCTCCAACTCTTTTCTCCGATCTCCAGGACAACAAGAGGGGTTCTGTGGGTGCTTTGAGATGTAAAAAACGCGTGGGAAACGGTCTCCAACTCTTGCATTTGAAAAAAAGGGAAAACCCTTTGGTGTACTTAATGAGGGTTTTTGAAAAACATTTAAAAGGCCTTTGTCTTTAAAATCAAAACATGAAGTTCCTACCCTTTGTGAGATCATAGCTAAGACTCCTTTTCTTTTTCTCAAAATAAAATCCTTCCAAGGGTTAACTTCGTTCATTGTGTTCATATATTTGAAAAAATGACCTTTGCCACTGTTGACACCTTTGGTGACATTTTTAACAAGAAAAAACGACTCAAGATCTGTCAAAGAGCATTGAAAACTGCTTTGTCATTTTGCAAGGAGATGGCCTGTCTTATTCAACTTGGTTGATAGCTTCTGCCTCCAGGTGTTTCATCAGTTCTTCCTCCGACTGTAGGTGCCAAAATTTAGTTGCATTCATTTAGACTTTGTTATCTTCCGTCTATCAAGAAGGGCGCTTCTTCTAACATCTTTCCTCTGCTCAAAATTTACCAGCAAGGTACCTTTGACCTCTGTTATAGAAGCAGGCCCTTATTTGAAACAGTGGTGTGTATCATTGTTTTTGAAAGTTGTTTATAGAACCTGGAGAAGCATGCCATAATACTTCTTGAAATCTATGAACAAATGTATTTAGTTGAAATACCTCCTTTGGAAAGCTAAATATAATTTTTCCTTCTTGTCCACTGTGATGATCTATCTGAAAGACATTATTTCATGAACAGGAAAATGAGCACCTTTTGACAATCATTTACCATCACTAGTCTGTGTCATGACCTGTCCCTTAATCATCAGCAAATTGTTTTATTTGGCCTCCAGACTGCTATATTGGAAAGAAAACTTGATGAGAGATAAGTTTAACATTTTGGATTACAGTAGTACCCCTGCTTTCCTTTTTTGTCCTTTTACATTATTTCTCTGTTTCAACTATCTCTTACTGTTCTTACCACTTATCTTTTGATCAGTCAAACCTTGAAATCAGTTACTGCCCTGGCCCTCTGCTTATGAATGAAGGTGGCCCTCCACTGGAAAAAGTGTCTAATGTTCTTTCATCCTCTTTGGCCCTCTGCGTGTAGATGAAGGAGGCTTCTTGGTCTTCAAACCCTCTGCTTGTGAATGAAGGAGGTTTTTTGTCATGTCGTATCAACAGCCTCTTGACAGTGTTGTTTTTCTTTTACTGTTCTTTCAGGCTTTGAATGAGGTCGCAAGAGCTTGATGAGAAACTCTTTGCTCTGTAGCTGCATCATAGGCTCAAGATCACATTTAGAAGCAGCTGTCTTCTCATGTGGAGCTCAAAATTGTCTTCCGAGATGCTGGTATCTTTCTGTCCTTGAAAGATCCATCAAACACTGTAAAAACACCTAAAATCAACTTGACTTATGGTCTATGCATTGCTGAGACTTAAGGGTGTATTAGTGGCGCGACCTAGGGATGTAACCAACTTCATTACCAGAGTAGGAAGGTCTGTTATGACTGGTCTATAGCAGATGGAGGTTTTTGGCTCTTTGATAGTTTTCCAAGGGAGAAATGCCTTAAAACGCCACTTCCTAACTTAGGGGAGACTGTTTGAATAGATTTGGATTGTCTCTTTAGAGCTGATGGGCAGACTAGTATGGCTGAGGCTAGGTAGGATTTGATAATGGGGTTTCATCTCATCATGGGAAAATTGAAAGGTAAGAGGGAAAAAAGTTTTATGGGTGTTTTCCAGCTGGCAAATTTGACAAATTTTTAGATCAGCTGCTAGAAAACTTGGTTGTTACAACTAGTCATCACCAACAAGTGAAAAATACTGATGAATAACAGTGGCTCCATTTGGGGAGGGAAGCTCCTTTTTAGGAGGTGTCCAGAATTTCAGATCTTTGGCTTATGAAGACCAGTGCCTTACCCATTGGTGCAAAATTTCACTCTTCTTTGATGCTACTTTTGAAAAGAGACAGCATGATTAGCATCAATGATATTTCTACCTACCCCACTATCTTTCCTAACATTTTTTCTTCTTTTGGGTGCATTTGGACTAGCTACCCTTTTGCCAACATATTTTTCTTTTTTGTAAAATGAACCTATCTATTTCTACACTTATATCTACCGGGAGTTCAGATTAAACTGATGAACTCCTTCATTACTCTACCTAAACTAGATCAACTGTCAAGATTAATCTGTTTGACAAGATTTTGTTCTCTAATCTAAAACATGAAATTTAAAATGATCAAATCAGGGTTGAAAAGTCTGATTTGTCATGTATTTGCGGCATGAAAGGAAAAACTGCACACAAATATTATTTTTCAAAAAAGGAAATCTTAGAAAAACAGGGCTAAGATGTACAATGTGTTTTTCATCCCCGCTTCTCTCTTTGGTTCTGTTTTAGGCATGTGGAACCAGTATCTTTTCCTAATCTACTCTCTTTGATAAGTCAATCTTACACAATGTTGACCATATTTTTCACTCACTAACTTATCAGCAAATAAATTTAAACATGTTCAGCTATGATTAGGCTAGATAGCTGAACAAGACATTTGAGTACTAGTAGCGGCATTTAGACTTGCGCGCTTTCCGAAGGACTATTTTTTGGAACATGGGGCCTTTTTCTATTTTTCAACCGCCCTCTTTTCTATCTTCTATTGTTTTTGACTTTTCTGTTTTATCTATTTTTCAAACAGTGGTATATACAATGAATGAAAGTGTTTCAAACTCAGAAATCTTGGAAATGACGAAATTTAAGCATCTTATCCTCGTAAGGATCTCCTATCATTCTTGGCCCACTCAACTCCTGAAAAGAGAAATTTGGAAAGTTTTCTCTTTCTAACATGACATAGGGACTCATGCAAGAATCTCTGAACAAACCAGTATCTTCCCGCTGTACCTCTTTGTATCTCTGATTCCCACTCCTTTCTTTACTGTACATCTTCCTTAAGTAATGCATATAATCTTGGTCATTCTTGAAATAAATAATGACATCATCAAGGTATGCAAAAATGCAGAAATTCAGGATTGGAAACATGGCTTTCATGAGCATATTTTTGATATCCAGTGGTTTTGCAATTCTGAATCTGAAACTAGCACTATCTCCAGCATACTGAAAAAAGTCTTTAGGCTGTCTACTTTGCAAGGGAATCATTTGACTATAACCTGAAACATCATCTTGCGAAAATATATGATTAAAAGCACTTTTTATTGGTATATCATGGTCTTGAGTAGGAAAAATAAAATTTCTGTTATAGTGATGTGCATTGGTGTTTCTAAAATTAAAACAGACCCTATGACCGACTATTTTATCTCTGATTATTACTGATTGTTTCAGATTGTTATGCTTTTTTTTGTTGAAGTTGTTTCTAGGAGTGATGGTGGTGGCATAGTGTTTTTCCTTGTTTTCCCCGTATGAAGTGGTATTCTACATGAGATTGCCAATTCTAGCATTTCTAAGTCTTTGGTGGAAAGACAGAATATTAGCCAATTCAAGTAACTCAGGTATATTTGGACTGTGGTTACCGTGTTTGCTCATAAGGAGTTTATCAAGTACTTTTTCTGGATCTTGAGCTGTTATGGCTATAGTCGAGGTTTCACTTGCAAGAGAAGAGCTGTGTGATGGTAAATCTTTGAGGTATGGTAGAAACATTAAACTTCCCTGCTCCCGAGTTCCAAACAGGTTCGTGATATGTAAGTCTTCTAATGCCTTTATCCTAAAAAAATTTCCGAAGGTTACTGCTGGTGTTTGACTAAGGTTTGAGCAATTCGCTTGATAGTACATGATGGTTTGTGCTTCTTTATCTATTCCCATTTTAGAAGGAACATACCTACTTTCCTCAAGACATAGCTGTTCATGATCATGGTAGTTTTGAGTATCTAGTTCATCATAGAGAACTAGGGGCAACTGATGTGGTGGGTCTAAGTTTGCCTTAGTTTCTTCTGATTGTTCTTCAATGTCCTCATCAGTATAGAGAATAAAAGAGTTTAGGTCGGAATTCACGGAATACATTGGAATTTTATCTGGCCTCTCTTGGCTACTGATCATGTATTTCTTGTGTGACTCTCGATAGAGTATTCTTGTTTGGTCAAACACAGGAATGGTGGTGAAAGACATATCCAGTTGAATATTCCCTTGGAGCTTGGCTCCCCAAGATCTGGATAGAAGCATTCCGTACTTGGGAGGAATGTCTGCCACTACTATGTCCATGATTAGATGTTTCGCAGGTATTTGGGCTAGACTGAAACAAAGGTATTTGATCAAACCTAGGCATTTGACTCTACTCGAATCAAATGAATACAAGTATTTGTATGGTCTTGTGATTTCCAGGCCTAATCTTTCCATTACAACCTTTGGCATAAGATTATGCGAGGCTCCAAAGTCTAGCATGGCATTGTGAAGGATTTGGTCATGGATATTTAGACTGATGTAAAGGGGAAGGGTGTTTCCTTCCTGGAATTTCCCTTCTATTTTCGGACCAAACAACACTTCAGGAGTGTCAGCAACTAGATTAAGGGTGTTCACATCGTTTCCTAGATTAAGGAATTTTAACACTTGGGATTTATAAGGGCCTTGAGTGATAAGTTCAGTGAGAGGCATGGTAATCTTTATCTTGGCGATATCTCCCTCAAAACTGAAAGGCATTTGTAGTTTAGACAGGTTTGTCTCAGCTTTTTCAGCCATGAATTTTTCTATGTTCTTAATTTTCTAACTCTGGTTCAAGACTTTGTTTGACACGGCCACTTCGGGAATATTTGTGGAAGTACTGGGAACATTTGAATCAGGTTTAGTTTGGGTAACTCTATCTTTGTCTTGGTCATTTTTCCCGACCATGATTTTGTTGCTATTGACTGCTTTCTTAAGGATGGTATCAGGGGTTTTAGCAGTGTCTGAGCTACCTTTCTTAGAGTTGTCTTGATTTTTCCTGCTTCTAAGGTCATACTGCCCGTGAGCTTCTATTATGGAATTCTGGAAATCTATGGCCGGATCCTCGAGATCTTCATAGTTGGTTTCATCCTGATTCAGAGAGAAAAATGATTGTTCTTCTTCTATGAGATACACCTCACTCTCATTATCAGACCCTATGAGGTTCAAATGAATTTCATCAATGGGTTCTACATCCCTATCATCTTCTTCCACATAATTTTCATTAAATGGTGGCCTAATTTGTTGGTCATTTTCCCTTGGTCTGTTTTGAGGCTGCTCCCTCCTAAAATTTTGGTTCCGGTTTTTGTTTGGAGGGTTTGGCTGATTGTCCCTAACAGGGGCCTTTTCATTTATCCTTTCCCACATTTTGGCCATGGTCTTGACTAAGTCATCTATTCTAGGATCTAGGGAAGGAGATGAAGTGGAGACCTCATCTCTATATGTGACTTTTCTTTCTGATTTAGTCCTAGCTCTTTTTTCTGCTAAGTTGGCTTATGCTTTATGGCTACTTGTTGCATTTCCTCTAGGGTAGGGGGATCCTTGTCTCTTAGCTGATATGTCATGTCTGGATCAAAACCCTCAGGGAATTTTTCCAAGGCTGAACCAAGTGGGGGTTTGAAGTGAGGTGGAAGGGCATTATACACACTGTTAAACCTAGTGCAGTATCCCTGGACACTTTCCCCATTTTCCCGTTTTAGATTATTATATTCTGACAGGATTTGAATAGGGTTATTTCGGACTTCCCACTTGTTTTTGAAGACTTGATATAGTTCTGGGATGCTGTGGATGCTGTTTGGAGGCAAGCTATTAAACCATGTTTTAGGTTCTCCGCCCAGGCTTTGGGAGAACATCCTCATTTTGATGGTCTCGTCTTGTATTTCCATGTATTCAAAGGCATCGCTAATCTTACCCACATGTTGTTGAGCTGTGGTAGCCTTATCTCCAGTAAAGTGTGGGATTTTGTCTTGATAGTCAGCTTGTAAGGGAGCCAAAGGCTGTGGTAACACCAAAGGTGCATACCAAGCTGCCATGACGGGAGCTAATGGATGATGTACAAGATGAGGGCTTGTGGGATGGGCTGAGGTGTAGTGAAATGAGTGGCTTGAGCTGGTGGCGAATGCACTACGGCCGGTGACTCGGTTTTTAGCAGATTTGGGATGTGTATGAGCCAAAGTGATGGAGAAGCGAATAGGAGGTGTTTGGGAAAAAACTAGAGGACCAAATGATGTAAATTAGGATTGACCCATTGAAGTATCTAGTAAGCTCCGATCATGGAAAATACAACCATTTATTACAGCTTTTGGGGATTTGAGGCACATTATTACAAAAATTTCCTACATCATGGGAGAAATGAAAACGAGCTAATGCAAGAAGTGTCCAATGGGCGATGTGGCACAAAATATACCCAGAATCCAATGACATTAGAAGACCGGTAAAACATATACTGCACAACTCCTCACATTTTAGAAGGTAAGATGTAAACCTATCTCCGTATCTATTTTGCTGATCCTGTGCTGGTTTAAGCACCAAAGTCAAAAAGTATAAAACACCACAGCAGCTAGCTGCTAGAATGAAGCGTAAGGTTCATTCTAAAGTTTCCAATTGTTCCCTGGACATTCAGGATCAAAATATAAAGGTGTAATTAAACATTATACCCTTAGGCTCCTACGCTATACTTTTGGGAATGGATTGGTTAGAAGCACACTATTCCTTGGTAGAATATAAGGACAAGATTATATACTTCAAAGCTAAAGATGGAACCCTCCAAGAGCTGAAAGGAATAAGGAAGCCATTGAAATTACGACCCATTACAACATCCCAGTTAAGAAAATGCATTAGGAAGGGATGCCAAATTTATTCAATTCAGATAAGATTTGCTAACTCAAAATATAAAATTTCCATGCTATAAAATATACTGGTGGTACAAGAATTCCTTGATGTATTTCCATAAAACATACCATGACTACCACCTAAGATAGATATAGATTTTACCATTGAACTTATGCTAGGGGCAACACTCGTTTCACGAGCCCCTTACCCGAGTTAACAGAATTAAAGATGCAGTTACATGAATTGTTAGATAAAGGATATATCCATCTAAGTGTGTCACCTTGGGGGCACCAGTACTGTTTGTGAAGAAGAAGGATGGAACCATGAGGATGTGCATGGAAACTAAATAAACTGACTATGAAAAACAAATATCCTTTACCTCAAATAGATGATGTGTTCAACCAAGTAAAAGGGGCGAAAGTATTTTCAAAGATAGATTTAAGATCTGGGCATCACCAGATAAGAATAAAGGATGAACACATTTACAAAACAACATTCTGAACTAGGTATGGACATTGTGAATTTATGGTCCTACCGTTTGGCTTGACCAATGCACCTGCAACATTTATCAGGTTAATGCATTGCATATTTCACCCATATCTGGATAAGTTTGTTATGATATTTATAGATGATATACTGATCTACTCAAAGAATGTGGACGAGCATAAAGAGCATCTACGCATAGTATTGAAAATGTTGAGAGACCACTAGTTGTATGCCAAATTTAGCAAATGTGATTTTTACAAGGAACAAAAAAAATATTTGGTCCACGTTATTTCTCCAGAAAGATAAAAACTATTATGGAATGGAAGGTACCTAAAATGTGGTGGACATACAATCTTCCAAAGGGCTTGCTGGTTACTACCAATGCTTCATAGAAGGCTTTTCAAAAATATCATTTCCTATAACTTTCTTGCAATGCAAGGGAAAAGTATTCAAATGGATCAGTGAATGCCAAGTTAGTTTTGAGAGGCTGAAAAAATTATTAACTTCAGCTCCTGTTGTGAAGGTTTCAAACCCAAATATGGAATTTGAAGTTTGCACTTATGCAAGTAAAGAAGGTATTGGAGGAGTGTAGTCCAAAAATGGAAAGATGGTGGCATATGAATCTCAAAAATTAAAAGACCTTGAACAATGTTACTTGGCTTATGATTTGGAATTAACAGGTGTGGTACATGCGCTCATGATATGGAGACATTACTTATTGGGTAAAATATCTGTGCTAAAAACTGACCGCGACAGTTTAACCATCTATTTTAAACAAGCAGATATGAATGCTCACTATGCTAGGTGGAATGCATTCTTGAGCGAATGTGATTTTGATATGAAACATGTAAAAGGAAAATAAAATCAGGTTGCAACACATTAATTCAAAATTTGTATCATGTATATGAACTATATTTCAATAACATGGAGTTCAAATTTCAAGAACAAATAAACGAAGCTGCGATAAACGTTCCTGAATACCAGTTTCTATGGTAGCAAGCGCTGGACACTGAAGTGAAAGGGAAATTGTTAAAAATATACTGTTAATGGAGAATAACTATTAGTCTTTCGAGAAAATATATACATTCACAATCAGTTAACTGTAACAGAATCGGTTCTCAATGAATATCACAGAAGTTCATATGTTCGACTTCCAAGCTATCAAAAAATGTTAACATCCATCAAAAAGGATTATTTTTTGCCTAGTATGCGCAAAGATATTGCAGAGTGTTTGACAAAGTATTTAGAATGCCAGCAGGTGAAATTTGAGCATCAACATCTAGCTGGATTATTACAACCCATACCAGTACCTGAGTGGAAGTGGGAATTAATATATATAGATTTTATTTTTGGATTACCATAGTCAAAGAGACATAACGATTCGATCATGGTGGTTGTTGATCGTTTGAGTAGAGAAGGCCATTTTATTCCTATACAGTCTAATTATAAGACAATACAAGTTGCAGACATATTTATGTGGGAGATATTTAGGTTACATGGTATAACAAAAATTTTCATATCAGATAATGATGTGAAGTTTACTTGAACCTTTTGGAAGACACTTTTTATTGGCTAGGCACTCAAGTCCAGTTCAGTATAGCATACCATCCACAAACTGATGGGCAAAGAGAGCGAGTAAATCAGATTTTGGAGGACATGCTCTATATGTATGTAACGCAGCAACCAAAAAAGTGGGAAGACTACATACATTTGATTGATTTTTCCTATAACAATGGGTACCAGGAGTCGCTCAAAATGAGTCTGTTTGAAGACTTATATGGAAGACAGTGTCAGACACTTATTAACTGGATCAGTCCAGAGACAAAGTTAATGCTTGTACCCGAAATGTTTGCTGAAATGGAGAGATAAGTTGAGAGGATCTATCAAAATATGAAAAGTGCACAGGATCAATAGAAATTATATTAAAAAAAAAAAACAACCTATCAGGAGTTTAAAGTAGGCGACCATGTCTATATCAGAATGAGACTCAAGAAAATTACACTAAGTTGGACTACTTGTGCTAAATTGGTGCCCCATTTCTGCGGTGCTTTGAAAATTCCAGAAAGGATTGGGCCAGTAGCCTATCAGCTAGCATTCCTTGGACACATACGGGTGCATAACGTGTTCCATGTGTCAATATTAAAGAGATACATATGTGATCCTAAGCATATAGTACATTGGTAGAATGTTCAAGTAGAAAAGAAATGGAGGAACTAAAAAAATTTCAAAAGTTAGATGGTTGTATATTAATTTCATTTTTTTTTATGAATGTAAGTTGAACTGGATGGCAAGTTTCTAGTAAAGCCTCAAAGTATCCTCGATCAGAGAGAAATAACACTCAAGAAGCGATTTATCACCGAATTTAAAGTGCAATGGAAGCACTTCAACCCAGAGGAGGCGACTTGGGAAGATGAAAAATTTGTTCAAGAAGCATATCCTGAACTATTCAATGCAATGGTATAACACCGGGGACAGTGTTCATCTTAAGCAGTGGAAGTTGTAACGACTGATGCCATTTACTAAAATAAATTTTAATTTTTACTAGATATTGAAGTTATTTTGATTATTTTATTAAATGATTAACAAGTATGTTAATCAGGAAGTTATGAACTAAATTTTCTCATTGGTAAATAAAATTTTAATAAAAAAATTATGTTGTCATGAGTCTGATGGAAAAGTTTCCAAGATCCCAAAAGTAGTTGAGAAAAGAAGTTGCTGGTAGTTACCTTTCCTCTCGAATAAAAGGAAAATCCTAGAGGAGGAAGGGGGTTTTGTACAAGAAAAAAGGAGAAATATCTAGAAATCTGAAGAACAGAGTACTCGAGTTGGAAGAAGACCAGTGGTCCTTTGTACCTGATAAGAGAGGAGACTTGACCTGAGTCCTGAGGTCTACCTCCTTGGTAAAATTCCATTGTGAATCCTGCTTGGGTGAGGAGCATGGGGGGAGTAGAGGACGCCATTGCCTCACTCAAGTTTGGGCAGTAGCCATCAGACTACTCAAGTGAGATAAGTAAAGTAAAATAGAATATGTTTCTGTTTATTTTACTATGATAGTTATGGTTATTTCACAACACAGAATATAGTGAAAAAGTTTGTTTGGAAATAATGATGAAATATATTTTCTGTAAAACTATGATAGACAATTAGAAGGGTTCCTAAATTTCTTTCTTCCACTTGATATATTCCTAGAGTCAAAATTCTGTAAATTATAGGGAAGGTAGTTATAACCCTAGAACATGACAGAGGAAACATGTTTGACAGATAAAACCTGAGGAAAGAGGATACCCTCCGAATTTTAGAGACTGCCTGTCCCGTGAATATTACCTAGTTAATACACGGATGATGGGATAGTTTCCCTTGATGTGGTTCGGACACCTTAGCTAAAAAAAAAAGAGAAAAAGAAATAGTAGTACTTGTGTGTAACATAAAAACTATAGAATGGAAAATACAGAGAAAGAACTATAAAAATAATTGTAGAATTAGAATTTATAGAGCGAACATTTATGCACATTTTCTATATATAAAGAATATCAACTAATGCATAGGAATAATATTTATTAAACAGACAATGTCGAAAGATAGAACAGCTTTAAAAACTGATTCAGACTACAGTTCCGTCAGAATAGCAGTAATAAAAATATTGAATACAAGCTTTATATATATATATATATATATACCTAATGCAAGATAGACAGTACAGGAAGAAAACGAGAAACGGTGCTAAACTATATGTAAATGAGATATTTATAGGAACTGTCGGTATTCCAACGCTTTTCATAATAGAAACTCTCCTAAATAAAATGACAGAGTCAATACTTCAATTTTAAACTAAGGGAGTCATGGGTCCGAATCATTAACAAAGGCATATCTGTAATTTCAAAATATTACAATGCCTCTGTTCCAGGTTGAATATGAACTTGAGAATCACATAACGGGGCAAACCAATAAATAGTTAGAAAAACCCTCATCAAGAAGGGTAATGTTATATAAACAAGAGGAAAAAATATAGCACTTTGATGAGTAGGAATCTCGACCCTAGTATGCCTCTTAAAACTCAACAAGGATATAATGAGATACTATCGCACCGATAGAATTAAAACATAAAATGAATACTGTAAACCTTCTAACTGAATCTGAAATCCCAGAAGCAAGAAAAAACCCTTCATAAGGCATGCACCTATAAAGTAACGAAGAAGACCCTTCTTAGGAATCGAAGGCGACAAATCGAGCGATCAAGTTAGTAGAACGAACCTTTGGGAATGGTTACCTGCAAATAAACAAAATATTAGTAGGAAATCTAGAAATTGTATAAGGGTAAGGGAATATAAAATTTACAAAAGAAGTCTTACCTTAAAAGAATTTACAGTGAGAATTTGGACTCCTTGGAGACAACCTGCACCACAAATAAATTGGTGTTAAACCTTTTGATGGATCAAAGACTGTATAAAATCTCAACTCTCAATGAATTCACGGAAGAATAAAATTTTATTAAAGAAAACAGTATATTAAAATGATTATCGAGAAGGAATGCTCCAAATGCAAACCTTTGCTTTGGGTTGCTGTGACACCGAGGTTCCATGGTCGTGACAAACTCATTGACAGAACTAGAGGAAACACAGAGGAAGCCCACATTAGCCATTAAAAATAAGCTAAGGCGAAGCAGGCATGGAGTATGTATTGACAAGAGGTGAATAGCCGAAGGTAAAACTCACCATAAGCTAGCTCAACAACCGCGCAGTTGGAGAGCCCTGAAGACAGAGAAATGGAGGAAAAACTGAGAAAGTTAGGGTTTGGATGGGGTAGGATTCATACCCTAATGAATCGAGTTGAGATCTCCACCATCAAAGCCAGATGTAGATCAACGGAGGAGGTGTAGCCATCTGCCAAGATCTAATAAATATGACTCAACCTCCATGGTACAATAAGCGGGGAGTAATCAATAATCGTACCCATAATTTATGTCAACACCAATTTCCAGTTGTAATGTTATGATCCTCTATAGCAATCCGGGAGAGGAAGGGTCAATAAACGATAACAAACCTTTAAATTCCTAAGTCAGGGCAACAAATGCTGAGAGGGAAGACACTTTAGATTCGAGTTTGCAATTAAGTTGAATCAATTCAGTGTGGGATCCCAATGATATATATTTATATATATATTCCAGTCATAAAGTCCTTTAAAGAAATGTGTTAATCATAGCAATTAGATTTTATATCATATAATTATATCAGCTTATGTTAGTCATTGTGTGTAATTATCATACTATTCATAAATCCAAGTTAATGCAAAGTCAATTTATAATAGCAGTAATTATTATCATGATATTGTACTTAGAAGTTGGATAGACAATGAGGTAAATAAAAAAAAAAAATTTGAGTGCTTAAGTTAATAACATAGGTGTACATTACAAAAGATAAATAAAATTTATGATTTTAACCACAACAAATAACAAAAAAATAAATAAAATTTATGATTTTAACAACATTCTTTTATATGCCTACTTAACCTACAAAGATAACATATTACAAATTAGTTATCAACCTAAAGTTGCAATCATAATCTACACGATCCTGCCACAATGATCTCACAAACACAAGTATAGGAAACAAATAACTACAAGTCAGTGTTTTATAAATGTGAAGAAAATAATTTTTTTAACTTGCAAAATACATCAGATTTATAAATTAGTTGAAACAATGAAAATATATATCTAATTTATAAATTCACTGAAACACATGAAATACACAAGTATAGGAAACAAATACAGGGTTTTCTAAATTTGAAGAAAATCAAATTGTTAATTTGTAAGAATACAAAAATTTTATAGACTCATTGAAACAATGAAAATATACATCTAATTTATAAATTAAATTAGAAACACGGGAAATACATGCTTGAACTATTAAAATAAATATGATTCGAATGCTTGAAAAAATAAAATAAGAGTTAAAATTTAAAAAAAAAAAATTATGTTAATAGCTTAAAATGTATTCATGAAATTTCTTTAAAAATTATCATTAAAAATTATCATGAAATGTATTTAGGAAAGAAACTTCGGAGAAAACACAGTACCTAAAACTTATATTAAACAATGCTTCCTGCAATGCTCAATTGGCAGACAAGAACGTGTAACACACACTGTACCATGCTTGTCCATTCAGTTTTAATTCCTAACTGAATTTTTTATCCATGGTGTGCTCAAGTTCATAGCTAAGAAACAACTCAAGCTGAGATGGGATATATCTCAGCTTGAAACAATGAAAATATATATCTAATTTATAAATTCACTGAAACACAGGAAATACACAAGTATAGGAAACAAATAGGGTTTTCTAAATTTTAAGAAAATCAAATTATTAATTTGTAAGAATACAAAATCTTTATAGACTCATTGAAACAATGAAAATACATATCTAATTTATAAATTAAATTAGAAACACGGGAAATACATGCTTGAACTATTAAAATGAAATAAATAGGGATTCGAATAGTTGAAAAAATAAAATAAGAGTTAAAAAAATTTTAAAAAAAATTATGTTAATAGCTTAAAATGTATTCATGAAATTTCTTTAAAAATTATCATGAAATGTATTTAGGAAAGAAAACTGAGAAAAATGAGACTCTAAAACTTATATTAAACAATGCTTCCGCAATGCTCAATTGCAGACAAGAACGTGTAACACACACTGTACCATGCTTGTCCATTCGCTTTAATTCCTACCGTAACTTTTTATCCATGGTGTGCTCAAGTTCATAGCTAGGAAACAACTCAAGCCGAGATGGGATATTTTCAAGAGAAACAAGAACGCTGCGAAGCAGCAAGTCCCTGCCCACTTGGTATGCAGTCAGTTTGACAGGAATTTGATACCACTTGGTATGAAGCAGAAGAAAGGCACTGAAGCAAATTTTTATCATGTTTGGATGAACCTGTCTGTCATTTTGCAGCATGGTATTGAAGCTAATTTTCAGTATGTTTGCAAGAACCTGCCTGCCATTTTGTAGTGTAAAGGTAATTTTGAATCGGGAAAAGAAGCAAATTTTCATTGCGTTTGCATGAACCTGTCTGCCATTTTGCAGTGTAACGGTATTTCAAATGGCAGTGTAAAGGTAATTTGAATTGGGAAGAAAAGAACCAGCTTTGTGTGAACATTTCTGCTATTTTTATTATGTTTGCATGAACCTGTCCTACCATTTTATCTGTCAATTTGCTGGAACTTGAAGAGGATTTGCTACATTTGCTAATGTGAAATGTGAACATCATTAGGTATTGCTAATGTGTAAAGTAAAAATTTAGCAGTTTCTGATAAAATTGGACACGTGCATTCAAAGTATTTTTCCAGGATTTGGATCAGAATATTTCTTACTCTTGAACTCCTGTAGGATCTTGGATCCAGGTTGTAAGGAAGAATCTATAAAAGCCAACAAGGATTAGACAACATAGAAACTCTGGCTTCATAGCCCCAAGTTTCAAATTTTGGAATTTCCAGGAGTTCCTTTATACTTCAGTTGTTCTAGCTCATGACAACCACACAACAACACAGCTAGACCAGATTGCTTACTAGCAGATAGACAAGCTCACGACAACCACACAACAACACAGCTAGAGACCAGATCACTTACTAGCAGAGAGACAAGTGCATGACCACCACACAACAACACAGCTATAGACTAGATCACTTACTAGCAGATAGACAGGTGCATGACCAAAGACATCAAGGATCAGGAAGATAGGTTAGGGTTTCAGTAAAATATGCCAGGACTTCAACTTAGAGGCAAGGAAGGCTGTAAAAATGAATCTTCAGGGACTAGTGGATGGTAGCGATGCGCTCAAAGATAAAGGCACATGTGAACATCCCAAATGCAAAATAAAAGCGTGTCCCTCTCTCACGGGTATTTAATTCTATATGTTGTTAATTGGATCAGAGTTGATGTTTCTTGCTCACAAATCCATGAATGTTAGGACTCTTTTACTTTCATGCCATTAAGTGATACAAAACAGAGAACTGGTGGATATCTTAACCTGGCCACTGAACAAAGGCCTCGTTGGCAATAAAAAAATTATCTTATTATTAAAATCAATCTCGAGCAATAGGACCTCTTTGCAACAACTGAAAAGATAAATCAGGCACGGAAAATAATAACAGAGATCACAATTTATGGGACCTCATTACAGAACAACTAGCTAGGAAACTAATGTCAATGATGATAGGGATGATAGGGTTTGATGTTTTCAGCGTTAAAACAAGCTACAAAATTTGAAAGACCACTTCAGCATGTCAATTTGAAATACAGATCGAAGCTTCATGACAGTAAATTCTCTATGAAATTGATGCTAATGACTGGTGTCAAAAACTTCAAGTTGATAAGTCAACGCTCATGCAAATACAATAAGTGCAGAAAAGTCAAGAATTTGGAAGATGAGAGCACAGCTTTGCGGTTTTCTGAAAATTTTCATGCAAAAGACACATGTAATGCATAAGACACATATATAATGTATTGCATCTAGAAACATCATATAAAAAAAATTAATCATTCATTGATAATTGAATTAAATATAAATTGCAACTTGTCTGAACCTGTGGACCCACGATTTTACCACTTGTTGGATTCTCTGGCCCGTTATCTAACCACTTGTCTCTCTTTCCATAACCAAGCACGTTTCTGTGTTCCTCATCATAATTAATTATTGAGAAGAGATTATCAATCAACAGATTTCCGCCTAACCCCAGTTCTACTAGCATTTCGTTCGAGCATCGTTTTTCCTCGTAGATCTCGTACAAGGTATCCTCCTTCCTCGTGGGCATTTGCAATCCAAGCACCAGATAAAGCGATTTTACAGAAAATGCATTTGCAATCCAAGCACCAGATAAAGCGATTTTACAGAAAATTAACAATGGATTGCACTAGATAGAGCGATTTTGCAAAAAATTTAGAATACTGCAATGCAATGACAATCCAGTCTTCTGAAGACTTTAATTCCATTCCCTGCGGTGGCTGCCACTTCCACATGGTGAATGCTACCCTCAGAGAGCCAAAAATGAAGTACCCTACTTTCTCATGGGCATTTATCATGGGCATCTGCAATCCAAGCACTAGATAAAGCACGATTTTGCAGAAAATTAAGAATGTCATAAGTAAAAACGAAACCCAACATACTACCAATTTAATGCTTCAGATAGTATATTAGAAATAGGAATATAAGACTAGAGGGCACTGGCACTGAGGAAGTTTTAGTTTTTTCAGATAGAGACTAGTTTTTTCAAACGATGGCTACAGTGGTAAGTGTTTTGATTTTTTTGTGCCTTGATTTTCTTTTCAGGCTTACTGTTTTGTGCTTTGATTCTCTTTTCAGGGCTTTGCATCATAGTTTTAGTTTTTTCAGACAGAGACTAGTTTTTTCAAATGAAGGCTACAAGGGTAAGTGCTTTGATTTTTTTGTGCCTTGATTTTGTTTTCGAACTTACTGTTTTGTGCTTTGATTCCCTTTTCAGGAAAATACTAGGAAAATACTAGAAGGGAATGGGAAATTGGGCTTTTCTGAAAAATACTACAAGGAAAGGGGAAATTGGGGCCATAATATTCTCAGCAAAAATTGTTTTATCGAGAGAATTAAAGCTCTCAGCAAAACAATTGTTTTCCAAAAAAGGGCAATACATTAAAAATAAAATAAAAAATACCATGCGTTTTGTAAAGCTTGTATCGAGAGACTTAAAGCTTTCTACCGAACAACTGTTGGTGTTTTTGTTATCTCATTCTGGACAACATTCCTCTTCTCCTGCTGTTATTGTTGCACAACTGCTCCTTTTGTTCAAAGTTTTTTTTCATCGATTATATTATGTTTCGTCTTTTCCTCCCGTTATTCCTGCACAATTGTTCCTCTTCTTCAAAGCCCGAGTAGGAAGAGCTCGGAGAAGAATACCCATAAATCAAACTTTGTCAGAATTTTTTGCACAATTGCTCCTCTTCTTCAAAGCCCGAGTAAGAGGAGCTCGGAGAAAAATACCCATAAATCAAAATGCTTGTAAATTCTGTGGAATTTGAAAATGCTGCCGTTTTCCCTTTCACCTCTGCCGTTGCGTTGGAGTTCATAGGATCAGATGGATTTTCGCTCGACCCTACAATGGAATACCGTAGCTCCCAACAGCACGGAGGATGCGCCTCTCTCATTGTCTGGTTGGATAAGAATTATATCCTGATATACATGCCGTGAGGGAACCAGAAGAGTGTTCTTTGCGAAGCTGACATGGTCTTCGATTGACCCTGCATGCAATGGAAGAAAGAGATCTCAAGCTCGCCCGTCAATCTGCATCTATTACGCACTGGAACACAGGAACCTTTTTTCTTTTTGTTTCATTAAGGTTTCTCTTTGCAGTCTTTGATTCGACGCCCGTGGATAGATACTTCTTTGTGGGCAGATCATTTCCCACGAACAGGACAAAGAATCAGAATTGTTGAACCACCATAGGGATCTACAGCAAAGAATTTGAACAGCTCTGAACAGCTCTGAAGAAAATCCCCAGCCCAGCTAAGCCAGTGGATCCAGGCTACATTATCTATGTGAGCATGCATTTTTAGCAGCTCCAGGTGTTAAGCTAAAACCAAGCTTGCTGACAGATGCTGGTATCACTATTCAGCTTGCTGACAGATGCTGGTATCACTATTCGCTTCTGGGTACCGCTATGACGTGGATCTTGGATTTCATACGAGCCCTTAGAACCTACTTTATCGCTAACATTTGCAAACATTTTATGTTTGCTAATTAATGTTAGCATTATCTAACACAAACCGAAAACACCGTGAAAAAATTTGCATCAATAGACATTTAGCCTAGGTTTCAATAGGTCTTGCCTCGATATGAGGCCAAATAAGACCTCCAACTTGCGTATTGGTGGAGAAAAAAATTTGGTAAAAGTTCATTGGTGAACTAATAAATTATAAATACAAACTTTAGATTATGCTAACTTCGTTTTTGTTGGTTTTTGTGCAGGGACTAATGCACATCTCAAATCGATTACAATAGTCCCTGCCATGCCGCAGGCGGCAGGGACTAATAACAACTGAGATGGGATATTTTGAAGAGAATATAACATAACATTAGGAATATCATTGTCATGGCAATCATGTATAAAAAATTAAGCGAATATGTCTCGTCTCGAACTCCTAGGAATCTGTTTGAATTCCAGCTCTAGATGCACCAACTTCGAAACTCTTTTTCCGTAAATGTTGAAAAGAGAGACGGACACTCATTCATCGTTGACCACCTCTCGCAGGTGACCCGAATTTCCTTCCGTGAATATATAGGATATTGGGAAAATCAACTTATTCATTGAGATGCTTTGGCACTGATGTAGATTACCTCTGTACTGGGCAATAAATGCATCTGATTGCATGAATTCCAATGTCCGAACTCCCCCATCCTTCCATGGCGTCGTAAAGATCTCGATGACCTTATGTTGCAACACGTGTTGAGAAACCCTATTTCTGCAAAGCGGAGAAATCTGCATTTAGGTCACGATAATACACTACTGTATTACTAATGACTATCACATCGGTCTGTAAGTGAATTTCCTTCCATTTCTTCTACCACAAAGTCAGTTCTCAGTATCAGTATCCAGGAGACACTTCATGAAGTGTCATTGACATTGAATTCCACCTTGTTCACTGAGCCATCTCGTCAAGACATCCAAACCAATTCCAGGCGATTATTGCAGTTCTTTGATATGGTTTAAACTGCTGCCACTGTATAGGTTGCAATACTTACTTAAAAAGTATATAGGATTAAAGTCTGGTTGAAAATGTGAAATTTGATGAAGGGGATTTGTCACTCATAACGTCTTAGTTGCACATCCCTTTGACTAATAGTTGGTGAACGTGGTACCCATTATTGCTTAAACAAATTCTCTTTCTCCAGAGCTCAAATAATGTACTTACCATAACTGTGTGGTGCAAGTCAGTTGAGAGGAGTTGTATCGCACTAGTTTAGTGCAAATCCAAGGTCAAGGTTTCCAACAAAGCTGACTCAGAACTGAAGCCCCATATTGCTAGTCGCACATTACTTCGAGCTAACGTCAGCTGCTCCATTTAAAACATGAAATACTTCAATTCTAAAAAAAAAAAAAAGTATACATCAGCGGCATATTGCTAGTGGCACATTAATTCAAGCTAATGTCCTGCTCCTTCAATTAAAACTTTAAATACTTTAATTCTCGAAAAAAATTTAAGTGTAAATCCTTATCACTAAGTGATGAAATTGAAGTTTATTGCATTCCAATGTTGAAAAACATTATTCTACATTATTCTACTTATATATTTTTTTAATATGTGAGAGTTAATTTCTAACAAACTTAGAACCAAATTCAATTCTAATCTAATTTTTCAAATTTATAATTTCTTTTATTTGTTTAATTAAAAAGTATATATTTAATACGAAGAACAAAAATATCTCCCTTTTAATTTTAAAATAGCATTTATTAATATAATTAACACAATAAAAAAAGGGCAGTGGCTAGTCTATAAAATTAATAAATCAATATTTAACTTAATATTCCTAGCACCAAAGGTATGGAGGAGAGTTGACTCAATGACATCCTATTAGAAAGGGGATTTTACAAATTGATCTAATTCTCAATACTCTTTATTTTGCAACTCGAGAATTGGCCCAATGACATCCTATTAGAAAGGGGATTTTACAAATTGATCTAATTCTCAATACTCTTTATTTTGCAACTTGTTTTTCAAGTAAATTAAAATAAAATTGAAATTAAATCAGACTTTTTAAAATTTAAAAATATATATATTTTATTAAAAGATATATTTTCATAAATAGATTTTTGTTGAAGTTTATAAATATGAAATTTCCCAAGATTCAAGAAAAAAATCTATCCATTTTATGTGAGTATGGAAGAGAGTAAGCCAATGGTTTATTTATTAATGAGAAAATAAGTAAATCATAAGAAAAATGTAGGAGTTCTCACCCCGACCAGAGTCACTGCAGCCATGACCATCACATACACGAGACGACGCCCGCCTCGAGCACCCTAAAATATTTCCACCCTGAAAGTTTCTACACTTCCATTACCATCGACTATAATTGAGCTTCCCAGTCCCCTCGTCTAGCCGAACTGAGCTTTGTTGGGGAGGAGGATCGACCACTATGATGTGCTTGATGCATTCTCACAAAACCATTGTCGACTTGAAAAAAGAAATTGGTGGGGATACATATGGCATCGGCAGCCTCCAAGGCTAGCCCTTCCCTTACCAATAGGACGCCACATGCCCAAACCCACAAATTTGAGCTATCCGAATGGGGCTGAGCCTGCAATCCATCATCCTCGACGTTGGAAAACAACAAGCCAACCTTCCCAAAATCCTTTGCACAATGACCCCAAATGCACAGACCACCGAAATTTAGGAAATCTCGGAGAGAAGGGGTGCAAGGTAACAAGCCAATTTCCCAACAAACACATACAATAGTATTCCCATATGCACATAGATGCTTGAAAAACCTCAGCCTCCAGGATCCACAATCTTCTCACACATGAAAACATTGAATGACACACACCAAGGAATAAATCAACCATATTACATACCTAGAAATCAAGGAGGAAGCGCCACTAATAGAACCACCACCTTTCCCAAATAATGGTCCTTCGATGCTTCTTGCTCCTCATCACATAGAACCAATAAAACACACAAAAAACCTCCCATACGAACCAAAACCATTGAATGGATGACACTTCTAGAAGCCTTGTTCTTCTCACACACAAAGACAGTGAAATCCAGACCTCGAAGGAGAAAGCCACCAATTTACACACCCAAAAGCTAGGGAGGGAGTGCCAACGACGATTTCGCCACCTTTCCCAAGAAATGAATTGTTGACTCTTCCTCCTCCGGCTTAATGAATACCAATAACATGCAATGAGTCGAGACCAAACACAAATACACCCACCGTCTACCATACTCTTTCATCGACATTTGTTGGGAAAAATATTGAGAGGGGCGTGGGTGAATCAATATTTAAAACTCATACAAACTTTTCTTTACTTTATTGATTTCTATATGTGACTACACTTAATCCAACTAGTGTATATACGCTTCTTTCTTTGAGGAAACTTGTGTATGTCCAATGCACTTACTATTCAGATAAATCTTGAGTAACATTACTTAGACCAGTTCATCATTCATTCATTAGGCATTTCGTAAGTCGTAAACAAGTGCAGTAAGAATAGGATAAATCATCACACATAAGTAGCACACATGAACACCAAGATTTAAGGTGGAAACCCAATTTTCGAGAAAACCACCATTATTTTCGTCTTTGCCTTCAATATTTATTATATATAATATTGATTACAATCTTGTACTGGTGTAAACTCATACTAGCACACAGGAACCCACCTATAGAAGGCTGCAACTTTCTCTCTTTCTCTAGTTGCTACTGGAAGGGATCTCCAACCCCTTGATCTCATTTACCAGCCATCATTGGAAGGGATCTATAGCCCCCTGATCTGATCACTATCTCCTATTCGTAGGAAGCTTTGAATTCCACACTGAAGGCTCTGACCTTCAGAACCACTACAGACCACGTTTCATAATTTTTCACACTGGATCAAACAAATTTTAATTCAACACAACTAGTAGATCAATTGAAACAACTATTAACCAAATTCAAATAGAATAGTGACATCATTGTATCCATACCATAGAACTAAACCTAGACTTCTGCATCCGCACACAAAATCAACTACAACCCTAATCATTCATAAGAAAAATGTATATGCTACTTTACTTATGACAACCTACTTGTACACGCACTTTTCTGTGGAGAAACCTATGTAAGGATCTTAATATACTAAGATTAGAGTTCTAACCAAACTTAGAATAGATCAGAGATACTCAAACATATTTTGTGAGTTTTACAGAGCCCTTATACAATCAGTAGCATCAATCATTTTCAATCAACCAATCACTGATATTTATACACAATCAACTAGGAGCATAATTAGTACTCAAACAACCCAGATCTATATGAAGACATCATTGAAAAACAAAAAAAACACTGTAAAAATGTTCAGACATTTCCTTCAACATTCTTTAGTAAAACCATAGCTTGCATATGCGGCTTCCATAAGGAAAATCTGTGAATATACGCACTTCTCTTGACACCAACTTGTGTATATATTTCACTGAAAATATACGCCCCTTTGCAGAGTCGAACCCACGTGTATACACGCCTTCCTTTATTCAAACCTACATATAGATCTGTAAATAATTCAGGACTCCGCAACACTTAGAACTGCAAACTTACTCAGATCATACCCTTCACTACAAAAAATATGTGCTAGACCACAGATCTAAACAAATCATTATCATATCATGAAAATACATAGTCATTTCAGGTCTAGAGATCCTGATCCATCATTGTATTCATGAGTTCATCATAATATCATATCTATCTATTGATTATAGCCCATTCCATGCAAATATACTTCAGATTGAAGTATTCATTTAATTCCCATACATATGCACACTTAGCACTATTATCTTCACCTCCTTATATAGTTTGAGCCTTATCCAATACCATGAGCCAAAACCACACAAGTGTCAATGGTATTTTTGGACAGGATCAAATAACCATTACTGTGCTCAATATTTTGGGCTAATACCATGGTAAGGACCCATGGTATTATAGAATTCGTGCACTACATCATACGTGACTTTGCTTCTTTGTACCCACATGTATACATGACTTTTCCTTTACCAAATCCTGTACAATTCCTCAAATATGTACTTTATCCTTCTTCTGATTCTAATCTGTAAAGCTTCTATCCCATCATTCTAATATTTTGTTCCATCACTTTGTCACCTCTAAGCTTATCCAGAATTGATATACTTTCTATTTTACAAGTGGGTTGTTGTCAAGGACAACACATGCAATCATAATGCCAACAATCTCCCCCTTTGGAATTGTTGTCAAACCATGTTGGTCTTTGATAACCATAACTTGTAGATACCTGATAGACACATCAACATAAGCATTATTCAAACACCAAATTACTATCCCCCTTTGACATCAAGGGAAAAGGGCAGAACAATGTTGAAACAAGGTTTCTCTTTCCTTATAGATACAAGAGTTTTGTAGATCTGCTCTGCATTATACTCACCGTGCTCCCCCGTAACACATGTTGAATCTTCAAACATATTTTCAATGAAATACATGACTCTATGACCCTTCCTATCACCAAGAACTCATACTTACATCAATCGCCCAACCAAGTGGGATTACATATTTGACTCAACTACCCAACCAAGTGGGTTTACATTTTTGACTCAATCACCCAACCAAGTGGGTTTACATATTTTAAAAATTCCATACATGAATGAATATTAAAATCTTTACGTGATAGGTCTCAACATGACCCTTACATCAAATTACAAATGTTACATTTATAACCAAGACCAAAGGACCTTAATAGAGAGATATCTTTGAACATAATTCAGTGACATAATGCCAATAATGCATTATACCCAACAAGGCTAATGCTCCCCCTAAACCAGTGCAATCTAAACATTTTTAACAACCCATTCATCAAAGCATCTTGATCAAGCACATAAATATCAAAGAGGAAAATGTAACATGAAAACCATAACCACATATTGTACCCATCAACACCTGATCAATAGAGCCAAATCATAACTGTCATCAATCTTGAAAAAGTCTATTCTAGAGGCTGACCCACTGATTTCGTGACAGAGAGATCCATACATGACTATCTGAAAAGAGGCTCATGTATATACTTTACTATGCATCAAGCAACCTACGTACAAAAATTACTCTTCTGAAAATTCATATTAAAACATATGAGATAAGGTTAAGAACATAATAAGGCTGAGACAACTCTTAGTTTCTGTCTGAGATATTCAAATTCTCCACTGGGAATAGGTTTTGTACATATGTCAGCAACTTGTTCTTTGGAGGGAACATACTCCAATTTAACCTTTTTGTCAAGCACTTTTTCCCATAAAAAGTGATACTGAATAGGAATATGCTTGGTTTTGCGGTGCATAAGAGGATTTTTTGAGATACTAATAGCACTTGTATTATCACATAGGATGGAGATGGGCGGTGAACATTTAACTTGAATGTCTTGTAATATTTGCATCATTCATAGAAGTTGTGTGCAACATGATGCAACTACCACATATTCTGCTTCTGCTATAGATAAAGAAATGGAACCTTGTTTCTTGTTGAACTAGGATACTAATCGGGGCTGAGATAAAATGCACCTCCACTAGTTCTTTTTCGATCATCAACATTTCCATCCTAGTCTGAATCTGTGAAAGCATGAAGGGTAGTATCATCTTATTTGGGATACCATAGACCAAATTCTTGATTTCCTTGGAGATATTTTAATATTACTTTCACTGCCTTAAGATGTGATTCCTTTGAATTGGCTTGGAAACGTCCAACAAACCCAACTGCGTGCATAATATCTGGTCTATTATATGTTAGATAAATCAGAATCTGAATCATAGATCTATACTTTCGTTGGTTTACCATGGGAGAATCATCATGAGAACTAAGGTTACATCATGTAATAATTGGAGTACACACAGGTTTGCGGTCTTCCATTCCATACTTCTTCAGAATATGCTTAAGATATTTTGTTTGTGAGAGAAAGATGCCATCCTTTTCTTGTTGCACTTGTAAACCAGAAAATATGTTAGTTCCCTAAGTAAATACATTTCAAATTCCTACTACATAACAAAAGAAATTTTTTGACTCATGGATTCTTCATCACTCCAAAAATGATGTCATCATCATAAGAAACAATAATTAACATTTTTTCATCCTCATTTTCTATGTACAGGTTACTATCTTCAAATCCTTTTGTGAAGCCTTATTGTTGAATATATTTGTCAAGACGATAGTACCATGCCCGTGGAACTTGTTTTAGCCCATATAGAGCCTTTTTGAGTTTCCAAACAAGTTTTTCATCATTCCCTAGAATGAATCCTTTTGGTTGTTCCATATATACTTCTTCTTTGAGATCCCCATTAAGGAAGGAATATTTTACATCCATTTGATAAAATTTGAAACGTTGAAAACTTGAAAATGAAAGAAACATTCTTATGGCTTAAAGTCTAGCTACTTGTGCAAATGTTTCCTCAAAGTCTATACCTTCTTATTGAGCATAACCTTTACAAAAAAATCTAGCTTTTTTTGTAATTACATCTCCATTTTCATTTAACTTATTTTTGAATATCCATTTTTTCCTAATAACATTTTTATTACGAGGCTTTGGAACCAATTCCCAAGTATTATTCTTTTCAATTTAATCTAGTTCTTCATTCATGGCTTTAATCCAAAATTCATCTTTACTAGCTTGATTTACATTTTGTGGTTCAATGGTCGATAATAGTGCTAGATAACTACAAGATCCCACAAGTGTTCTTCTCATTTGTACCACAAATTCCTTTTCTCCCAAAATTTGAGATTCTGGATGAATTTTTTTCAGCATACCTCGATGGATCCTTTTCTCTATCTGATGTGTCTTCTTTTGATGCTTCATTAGGTTATTCTTCTATATCATTGTGATTTAATGTGGGAAGGCATTCATTATCATCATCCTCCTCATATTTTGTTATTTCCCTTTTTGGATTTGTGTGTGCTTCATCAATCACAACATCAATACATTAAACAATTTTCCGAAGTCTCTTATTTTAGTATTTGTATCCTTTAGTTATAGAAGAGTAACCAAGAAGTATTCCTTCATCTGCTTTAGGTTCAAACTTACCAAGTTTTTCATTAACACTTTTGATAAAACATTTTCTTCCAAAAAATCTGAAGTGGTTCACACTAGGAGTATTACCATACCAGAGTTCATAAGGAGTTTTATCACTATTCACATGCACATGAGCCTTGTTGAGAATATTTACCGCGGTATGTGCAGCTTCACCCCAAAAGGCGTCATGAGTTTCAAAATCATCAAGCATGGCACGAGTCATTTGCTGAATTTTTCTATTCATTATTTTTGCCATGCCATTTTGTTGAGGAGTTCCAGCTACCAAAAAATTTCTTTTATGCCATATTGTTCACAAAAATCAAAGAACTCATTCGATATGTATTCTCCTCCTCATTGTGGAGATTCCGAACCCAGAAACTCTATTCTCCTCCTCATTTAGATCTGAGACATTTGACTTTTAGATCTAATTCATTTTCAACTAATGCTTTGAAGACCTTCAATTTTTTAAATGCTTCATATTTGTGTTTCGATGAAAAGATCCAACACATTCTAGAAAAGTCATCAATGAATAAGATATAGTATTTTTCTCCACGAGGTGAATTTTTCTTTACAAGTCCACACAAATCAGTATGTATAAGTTCAAGAGGCTTACTTGATGATCCTTATTTGGCATTAAATTGAACTTTGGTTTGCTTACCAAATTCACATGACATACATATGGTAGCTTCTGGTAGGGTGATGTTGGGTAGATCATGAACAACTTTGGGCTTGCTTGATTTTCTTATTTGAGAAAAGCTCAAATGTCCCAACCTTCAGTGCCATAACTAGTTTTCCACAGATTTTCCCATATAACATTGTTCTTGGTCAAATTTCAATATATACAGGTTGCTTGGTGTTCTTGTTGCTTTAATTATGGTTTTTCCTGTGTCAAGTTCATGAGCGACACATTCTTTGGATCAGAATACAACTTCGTTTCCTTGGTCACACATTTAGCTAACAAACAAAAGTTATGATTTAATCCATCAACATACGTAACATTACTAGCTTTAACCTTTTATTTTAGAAAAATAGATCCTTTACCCTTAATGACAACAGGAGAGTAATTTCCAAAAGTGGCATTCTTTTCCTTTTCTAATGCATTGCATGAAATGAGATTGTCTTTATTACCAGTCATGTTTTTTGAACATCCGCTACAAATACACCATTTATTTTCTTCTCCTAATGCAAATAAATCTTTGCCGAAAATTTCGAATTGTAGGTCATTCCTTTTCCATACCTTCAGATTTGAGGATATTTTTTCTTTTAGCTGTAGTTTTCTCCTCCATTTATATTCCTCGTTTCTAAAGTTATTAAAAAATTCAAATTCAAATTCTTCTTCAAGAGGAGAAAAATTGCTATAAGTATTCTTCTTGATTCGTGTATCATATTTTTTTTTTCTTGCTTCTCTAGTGATGATGGTTTTTTATGTAAAACATTGAGCAACTTTATGACCAAAACTATGACATGAGAACCATTGTCCGTTAAAGAAGAAATTTATGTGATCATAGAACCTTTAGTGTTGTTTACCTTTTGACTGATGCTTTTGTTATTTTTCATCCTTGAATTGGAACAAACATGATTTAACTACGAATTGTGTTCCTTCTTCTGCTGAGTGTTGAAATTTTGTTGACTAGATTTTCTACATTTAGATAGCTTCTGGTTGTGGTTGGGGATTTTTTTTGTCTATGAATATTCACCAATATATCCAAGACATGTCTTGATAAGAGGAGAGTGTTGAACCTTGATAATTTCATCTAAGGTTTTATATCCTTTAGAAAATCTAATATTTAGAGTTTTTACTTTCTCAAGTTCCTTTCTTAGGCTTACTATTTCACATTCTAACTTCTCATTATGCTTCCCTTCTTCCATTATTTGACTGTTTAGAGTATATTTAGCTATTTTGTGTTCTTCCAAGCATATTTTGAGTTCAGTGATTTCTTCAAGTTAATCATTTCCCTCTAAAGAATCCATAATATTATCTTTAGACTCATTAGTGTCCTTTTCAAATGCCATGAGTAGTTTAAGATCTTGATCAGATTCTCCTTCTTCACTATTTGAAAAACCATCACTATCTTCATGAGTATAATAAATTTTCTTATTGTCAAATCATCTCCTATTACCTTTTTCTATATCCTTTCCCTTATCATGATTATCTTTATGAGGACATTTAGCAGCATAATGACCCACCCTTCCCCAAGAAAAACATTTTAAGGGAAGCTTATCTCTGAACCTTCATGTGCCAAGTTGAAGTTTCTTTAAAAAATTTACCTCATATTCTTCTAATACATACCCTGATTCCTTTTATTATTCATTTTCCTTTCCTTTCGCAATAGCTTTAAATGTGGCTTCTCTAACTTCAGACAGACCTCCTTTTCTCATTTCAAAAGAAATCATGATCCCATGAATTTGAACAATAGTAAGAGTGTGCAGATCCTGCTTCTCTTCAATAGCAGAGACTTTTGACTCGAATTTATGAGTCATAGATATTAATATTTTCTCTACTAAATTTGTGTCGTTTATGTCTTCACCCAAATTTCTCATATGATATACAATATCATCTAGATGCAGAAAGAAACTAACAATACTTTCACCATTATCCATCCTCATAATTTCATATTGAATTCTGAGATATTGGAGTTTATCACTTTTTACCTTCGCATCGCCTTCAAAGCTTAGAATTATTTAGTCTCATATCTCCTTTGATGTATCTAACTGCATAACCTTGACAAATTCAGATTCGGTCAGGCTTCCCAATAAAGCATTGAAAAATTTCACATTGGTTTCATAGCTCTTCTTTCCTACTAGATCTATGGGAACTGTAGTTGGATATTGGTAAACTCCTTCAAAAATTTCCCAGACCTCTACTCCAAGAGACTGAAGATAGGATCTTGTTCTTGTATTCCATAATATTAAATTGTTTCTATTGAAGAGTGGTGGTCTGATAGATGATGTTCCATCTTGATTTCTAATCTCGATAGATATTCCTTCTAGAGATCATGCTTCTTCAGAAGGGCCTGCTCTTATACCAATTATTGGGTAAAATACTAAGAGCAAAGGGTGACTCGGGATTTAAAACTCATACAAAGTTTTATTTAATTTACTGATTTCTATACGTGACTGCACTTAATCCCACTAGTGTATATACGTAGCTTTATTTAAGGAAACTTGCATATGCCCAATGCACTTATTATTTAGATAAAACTTCAGTAGCTTTACTTACACCGGTGGATTATTCATTCATCAGACATTTAGTAAGCAGTAAACATGTGCAGTAAAAATAGAATAAATCAGCACACATAAGAAACACACATGAACACCCGAATTTAAGGTCGAAACCTAATTTGGGAGAAAACCATCGATGTTGTCGTCTTTTTCTTTAATAACTATTATATAGAAAACAACTTACAATATTGTACTGGCACAAGCTCATACCATCTCGTAGGCACCCACCTTCAGAAGGCTAAAATTTCTTTCATTCTCCAACTACTTATGGATGGGAGCTCCAAACCCCTGATGTCATTTAACATCCACCACTAGAAGAGAGATAAAACCCCCTCATCTAATCACCACCTCCTACTGGAAGGAAGCTTTGATTTCCACACTTAAGGCTCCGACCTTTAAAACCACTACAGACCATGTTTCATAAATTTTGACACTAGATTCAACAGATTTTAATTCATCGCAACTTTTATATCAATTGAAACAACCATGAACTAAATTCGAACCGAACAGTGAGATCACTTTTTCTAGACCACAAAACTAAACCGAGATTTCTGCATGAACAAACAGAATAAACTGCAACCCTGATCATTCATAAGAAAAATGTATACGCTACTTTACTTACAGAAACGTGCATGTATACGTACTTTTCTATGGAGAAACCTACATATAGATATTAATATACTAATATTAGAGTTCTAACCAGACTCAGAATAGATCAAAGATATTCAGACATATTTTTTCAGTTTTACAGAGCCCTTGTACAGTCAGCAACATCAATCATTTTCAATCAACCAATAATTGATATTTATACACAATCAACTAGCAGCATAATTAGTACTCAAAAAACTAATATATATATGAATACATCATTGATAGACAGCAAAAAACACAGTAAAACTGATCAAACATTTCCTTCAGCGTTCTTCAAAAAAACCCTAGCTTGCATATGCAGCTTCCATAAGACAAATATGCGACTGTACGTGCTTCTTTTGACACAAACTTCCGTAAATATTTCATTGAATATATACGCGCCTTCATAGAGTCGAACATGTGTGTATACACACCTTCCTTGAGTCAAAATCACGTATAGACCTATAAATAATTCAGTATTGTGTAACACTTGATAACTGCAAACTTACTCAGATCATACCCTTCACTACAAAAAAAATGAGCAAGACCACAGATATAAACAACTCATAAATAGAGCATGAAAATAGATAGTCATTTTAGGTCTAGAGATCCCTATCCATCATTGTATTCATGAGTGCATCATAATATCAGATCTATCTATTGATTATAACCTGTTCCATTCAGATATACTTCATACTGAAGTATTCATTCAATTCCCATACACATTCACACTTAACACTATGACCTTCACCTTCTTATATACTTTGAGCCTTAGCCAAATCCATGAGGAAAAACCACACAAGTGTCAATGGTATTCTTGGATGGGATCAAAGAACCATTACTACGTTCAATATAATGGGATAATACTATGGTAAGGACCCCTCGTATTATAGAATTAGTTCACTAGATCATGCATGAATTTTCTTCTTTGTACCCGCATGTATACACAACTTTTCCTTTACCAATTCGCATATAATTCCTCAAATATGTACTTTATCCTTATTCTGATTGTGATTTGTAAAGCTTTTGTCCCATCATTCTGATATTTTGTTCCATCACTTTGTCACCACTGAGCTTATCAAGAATCGATAGACTTGGTCTTTTACAAGTGGGTTTCCATCAAGGACAACACATGCGATCATAATTCCAACAATATTTTCCTCCCACTCGGGTCAAGGCACATAAATATTTCACATGGATTACAATAATTCTTCCCATATGCAAGTTAATGTGAGAGGACGGGGAAGTCGATCCTCGATCCAGTAGCCATGTGCTAACTCTCATCACCCACATTGTGCCTTGTGCACTTGGTTCCTCACCCCCACCCAGGAAGAATAAATTTCTATTTGAACATCCCTTATCTTGATATTTAATAACTTATTTCTTATTTTAAATTTACTTCTTTTTTTTGAAATTAAATTTTTTTAGCAGAATTTTGAATTATATAAAATATCTAACACAACTATAATACCATTTAGAAATTCTATCAATGGATTCAATCTGATCATGTAATGTACTAAAATAAGATACTAAATCATTCTACAATATTTACGGAATATAAATCACAATCGCTCAATCACATGCAAGTAAGAGAAAGGAAATTATCAATCACACAACACAATATGTTGTTGGGGAAATCACCTGCTCAAAACCCCTCTATCATATATTTTACAGTCAAAGAATCATGAAAAAATACAATGCTTTCTCACACATAGAAGTTTTTTCACTATCTTGACTGTCTCACTCTGATCCTTCTCAAAACTGTCTAGCAATTCTTAGGCAAAATTGACCAACACTTAGCCAATTCTCAGCCACTCCTTTGCCCAACATTGCTCACGAAATCCCTAGGAATTAATCCCTATTAAATAGGATAATCAACCTTACTTGACTTTGCAATCCCTATGGAGGCTTCCTATGACTTTATAATTTCACACAGGAAATTTACTAATAATACAATTGATAGTTAACCTCCCTTTAACCTCTATGTCAACTAGGTCGTCAACAGAATTGACATGAATGCAACTATTAATAGTGAATCATCAGCTACTTGATAGATCACTACCTGGGAATTAAATCTAATTTAATTCACTTGACCTCTCACTAGTTCATCACTCAGTTAGAACTAGTTAAACTAATTTTAACTCAATTATTTTGAGTTAACTAATTACACTCACACCACACCAATGCATTAACTGCAACTAGAACTAGAAAATAATAAAATCACTCTACATGCCTCAACTTTGAACCTCAACTGGAAATTCTTGAGCTAACTAATTCTATCTCACTTAGTGTTGTTTTCACATGCAACTCTCCTGAAACTAAATTTCCTCCGAACAACTGAATAAGTATAATGCATTTTTCATCAGAGTCTTATGACTGCTGCTAGCTACTACACGTGTCTACTATACTCTCTGCATTGCTACTGACATCTCCATTCATCCACTTTGCACTGCTGCCAACTCTGATCCACGCTCCAGTATCTAACACTTGTCACTCTTATTTATGTCTTCCTCACATCTAACTACATCAATCTAACCGCTCCTTCATACTACTGTTGTACTCTGGGCTCCTCGTAGCCAGGTTCGATCCATGAGACACACCATCTCAATAGACCCTCCTCGAAATTCTTCTTTGGATTAATTCTACACATCGCCCCACCTCACACCTAGAGGTATAGCTACATGTAGTCCCTCTGCCCATCTGGCTCGAAATTTCCCCCTCTTGGAGGTCTCTGCTATAGTGTGCTCTTCCACTCGGTCTCCTCTCTACTTCTCCAATTATGGCTACTCCACAACCTTCTGAGACTGCTTCTAAGGCTACATGTTGAGAGATAGTTGCTCCCTATCAACCACCAAGTCATTAACCACTGCTTTTCTCCTCAAAGCCTTGCATGCATCCTCAACCTCGAGATCATACAGGTTTTTGACTCTTGAATCGATCTGCTTCACCTATCCGGTGGCTATTTGTTTAAGGAACACCTTTCCTTTTCTAAACATTGCCTCATAATCATGGTCTTCCAATACCACTATGGAGACAACATTATTACTTAGGCCTGGAACATACAAAACATTTGCTAGTCTGAGAGGGCAGTCAGACTCCCTATGAAAGGTAATTGTACCTATGTCGGTCGCGCTATACCTCCCATCATCTCCAAACTCTATATTCTGCTAGAGGTCCTTCTCCTGCAATTCTTTCAAGAGATCTCTATTCCCCAAAATATGGAATGAGGCACCACTGTCTAGATACCACATGCATCCCATGAAGTGTTGGTAATGCATGCAATGAGAGTAAAATCAAGATTGAACTGTGAAGCCAATGCTTCACCCGCTGCAACTACATGCTCCTTCTTGCTTGCCTTCTTCTATGGACAATTTGAAGCATAGTTCCCATGCTCGTGAAAGTGAAAACATCGATCTTGGACAAGTCTCTCTTGGCGTCACAGCCTTGGGGTTTATTTCCCTTATACTTCTTTTGTTTTCCCACTAATGCACAATCTTGTTCTTTGTTGGTTCTTGAGATCCCGTCTCTGGTGGTCTGCCTTATCTCTCCTATTACCAAATCTGACCATAGTCGCTCCCAATATGGTAACTTCTCCCTCCCATTCACATAGTCTTGGTAACTATGCCAGCTCTTGGCAAGGCATAGAAGTGCTAGGCTAACCAATTCATGACTCACTACGGTCAGACCAACACTTCAAACCTCATCTCAACATTGAGTGAACTTTGCCAAGTATGTTGGTACCGCCTCACCCTCCTCCTTGATCTTTTTGAGTTTTTCCTTCAGCACCAACTTCCTTTGGCTGTTGTTGTAGAAGAGACCTATCAAGGCCTTCCACATAGCATATGGAGTTGCCTTCCCATGGATACTCTAGACAATGTGATCTCGAACTCCCTCTAACAAGATCCTCCTCACCCTTGCTACCTTCTTATGCCATGCATCAAGAAGTTGGGTATCTACTACTACGGGCTTGGGAATATCATTATCTATGAATCCCTTCAAGCCATTTTCGTCCAAAATTTCCTCCATCATGTCCTTCCATGCAATATAATTTGAACTCCCCTCAAGTGCATATTCGAGTCTCAAGCCATTGAAAGACATCTTGATCTACTTCTATCTCCAAAGAAAGTATCTACAGATTTGAGTACTGTTGAACACAAACTCAATTTATTCTCCACTATTGTGATTACTGGCACTCTCAAAACTATGTAGAAAATCTCTAACACAACTATAATACCATGTAGAAATTATATCAATGGATTCAATGTGATCATGTAATGTACTAAAACAAGATATTGAATCCTTCTCCAACATTTTTGGAATATAAATCACGATCTCTCAATCACATACAAGTAAGAGAAAGGAAATTATCAAGCACACAACACAAGATGTTCTTGGGGAAAGCACCTACTCAAAACCCCTCTATCATATATTGTACATAGTCAAATAATCATGAAACAATACAATTATTTCTCACATCGAGAAAATCCTGCATTATCTTGATTGTCTCACTCTGATCCTCCTCAAAACTCTCTAAAAATTCTTAAGCAAAATTGGCTAACACTTAGCCAATTCTCAGTCGCTCGTTAGCCCAGCTCATGCAATCCCTAGGCAATTAATCCATATTAAATAGGATAATCAACCTTCCTTGATTGCGCAATCCCTATGGAGCATTCCTCTGACTATAATTGCGCTCTCGAAATTTGCTAATAATACAACTGATAGTTAACTTCCGTTCAACCTCTGCCTCAACTAGGTCGTCATCAGAATCGACATGCATACAACTATTAATAGTGAATAATCAATTACTTTATATATCACTACTTGTGAATTAAATATAATTTAATTCACTTGACATCTCACTAGTTCATCACTTAGTTAGAACTAGTTAAAGTGATTTTAACTCAATTATTTTGAGTTAACTGATTACACACACACAACACTAGTGCATTAACTGCCATTGGACCTGAAAATAATAGAATCACTCTACAAGCCTCCCCCTTGACCCTCAACTAGAAATTCTTAAGCTAACTAAGTGCAATTTTCTGGATTTTATTTCTCAATGCCAATTTCACTATTTCTTATTGCAGATTTCAACATAAATATTAAAACATTGAAATTTCAAATTTAATAATGACTAACATCATTTGTATTCTATTTTCTTATAATAAAAATCAATTTCTCTAAAAACAAATGTCATGCCTTACTTTAAAAATTTAATTATGAAAAATTATATCATAAATTCGAACATCTTCTTTTGAGCAAAACCTTCACAAAATATCATATATTCTTTTATTACCAAAGGACTATTTCCTGTTTAAAGCATCCTATCAACTAACAAAATTATACAATAAAAATTAATATAGAAAAACCATGATATTCAAACTTCCACCCTTCTTTCTTGTTAACTTGAATTTTGGATATATACTTTGAATAATTAAAAGATATATTTATTTAATAACTAAAAGATAGTATCAAATCATTTATCTCTAATTAAACACAGGACAAAAATAAGTAAACTCTATGGTTTTATCCACATTCTTTTGTATATCTACTTGACTTAGAAAGATAACATACTGCAAACTAATTATCAATATGAAGTTGCAGTGAAATATACAGCTTCTTGCCACAATCATCTCACAAACAAAGTATAGGAAACAAATAACAACAACTCAGGAAATAAATATCTACAACTCAGAATTTTCTAAATGTGAGGAAAATGAAATTTGTAATTAGGAAATAAATAACAACAACTCATGAAATAAATAACTACAACTCAGGATTTTCTAAATGTGAGGAAAATAAATTTTGTAATTTGCACGACTGTAGAAGATAAATTGGCTGACACACAAACTTATATAGATGGAATGCCTGAAATATCAAAATAAGGGAAAAAAAATGTTAATAGTTTAATATCACTATTTTGAAGGTTTGAAAAGTTAAAATATGGGAAAAAATATACTTGAAAAGTTAAAATGTGGGAAAAATTATGCTAACAGCTTAATACCACTCTTCTGAGTGCCTGAAAAGTTAAAATAAGGAAAAATTATGTTAATAGCTTTCTGGATTGAAAAATGTCTACATGAAAATGAAAATTCTGGAGGAAAGAAAGCTTTTGAGGGAAGACAGTACCTAAATACTGTATTGAACACTGCTTTCTGAACCGCTCAAATGCCAGACAAAAACGGGTAACACTCATTGTACCATGCTTCTACCATGCTTCTCCATTCAGTTGTACTTCCTAACCAATCTTTTCATCCATGGTGTAGCCTGGCTATGGACTACTTGTTGTCCAGATGAGCTAAGACACAACTCAAGGTTAGGTGGTATATTCTCAAGAGCAAATAACATAACGTGAGGAATATCCTTGACATGGTGGTCATGTAAAACATACTGAACAAATACGTTTGGTCTAGAACTCCTCCGTATGGATCTGCTTGCATTTCCACTTCTAGATGCATCAACTTTGAAACCCTTGTCTTGAACAATTGGAAAAGGAGAACCCGACAATGAATTATTGTCGACCACCCCTAGTAGGTCACCGGAATTTCCTTCACTGGTTATAGAGGATATTGGGAAAATAAAGTTATTCATTGAGGTTCTTTTGGAGCGATATAAATTACCTGTGTACTCCAGAATAAACGTACCTGCCTGCATGAATTCCAATGTCCTAACTCCCCAATCCCTCCTTGGTGTCCTGAAGATCTCGATCTTGTGATTCAACCCCTGTTGAGAAACCCTATTTCTGCAAGTTGGTGGGCATCTGCATTTAGGACCGCACTCATACACTAAAGTCTTAGGTTTAATGAGTATCCCATCAGTTCTGTAAGGGAATTTCCCCCCATTTCTTCTAGCACAAAGGCAGCTTTCAGTATCAGTACATCCTCCAGTGCAACAGCATCCTTTGTTGAAATATTAAAGTCACCTGCCATGCCTTTGGGCAGGAAGGAAACGAGTACACAAAGGCAGCAGAGCGTGGAGTGCACAACACTCTGCATTGAAGAAGAATGGAGATGAATTTACTCCTGATGGGCCGCAGCCACGGATTGCAGAAGAATTAACTCAGTGATGGGCAGAGTCGTTTTTTTGTCTACGGAAGAACAGAGATTAGCTTTATGGAGGGGCAGATTGAGTTAAGACAGTCATTTCTGGCTTTAAAGCCCTCAACAACCAAAGTTAGTTTGAAAACAGTGTCTTGTTGATGAAGAGGATGAGATGCGATGCGATCTAATCGCAATCGCAAATCATGGTTCATATAAGTTTCATAACTCAAATGTCTTGCAGATGTGAAGTCGCGATGCGATGCGATTCAATCGCAAATCGCAATCGCAATATAAATGATCCGAAGATCCAAGTGTCTTGTTGATATGGCAGAGTTCCGCAATGGAACGGCTGTATATAAAACATACAACCGAAACATATATAAATCGCCCTCCCGTATAGCAGAGGCCCGTGGGTCCACTTGACCACGTGGCGACACCTGAATGGAATCATTCGGTTTCAATCGCAAGGCTCAATCGGAGCGGATATGTTATGACCTCCGATTGAAGGCCGGACCCGATTGTATTATACACCATATTTTATGCGCCAATCGCATCCGATAATCCAATCGCAATCGGAGTTTTGTTGTTTGGTCGTGCGATTGGAGTGGCGGACCCGATCGAGTTATATGCCATGTTTTATATCGGGCCATCGCGTCCGTTGTAATCGCAATCGGAACTTCCGATTGATCGCATGGCTTTGTTTTTTTGGTGCGATTAGAGTGGCGGACCCGATTGATATTATAAGCTGGAGTTGATATGTGTAATCGCATCCGGTTATGGATCGCAATCGAAACTTTTTCGTTGTGACCTCCGATTGCACTTGTTTTGTTACTTGCGATTGCCGATCGCCGATTGTGCCATGTGGTCCCCACCTTTTATACGTCGCTCCGGGTTAAAGTTTAGTTTTTGTAATGTTTTTCTTTGTATTGATGTTTTATGTTTTTGACCGCGAGCCACATATATATATGATGTAAAAAGGCCCGCGTGTATGGTATTATTTTGAATTCCATTGTGTAGCATTGCCATTGACTGTGTGTGAGCCCGCAGGCCAGAGATAACACAGTAAGACTGTGACAGCACTGTGTGTGTGCGTTTTGAAAGAGAGATAGAGAGTTTGTATTTAAAGAGCACCGCGTCTGTAGCAGTCTATATATGTATGTTGAGAATCCCTCACTGTGAAGAGGAAGATTTGTATCAGTTTATTTTTGAAGAAATAGAAGTTGTTTTAAATTGCTGAAAACTCTGTCTCCTGTTGAAAAGAATTTTTAATCTCTCTGTGTTGAAGAGGGGAGCTTATTCTCCCTATTTGGAATTCCCAAAATTCCAACATCCTTCTGGCAACTCTAGTTTAGCGAAGAAACAGGGATATTCCACAGTAAGGAGGTATTTGAAATCATCAATAATGTAGACATTGTCAACCGAATTAACAACTGGTATAGAAAATTTGTGTCGTCCTTCTGCAATATCTTCCTTGATTACAGCTATTTTCTTACCATGTGGACCGGCCCTAAACCGCACTATATAAGAAATCAGAGGAGGTTGATCTCCTTTCCGTCTTAGTCTGAATTTGTACACCAGATATCCCGCTCTTCCTTTTTCTAACCAGCAATGCTCTACATTATAGAGTCCATCATACCTATACCCACAAGACAAATCCTCACATGATCGGATTAATCTAACAGGCTGTTTTTCCCTCCAGCTATTCCTTAGGGCTGCATTCCCAGGAGTGAGCTGCTGATCATAAACCTGTTTCTGTTTCTTTCTCTGGTTATCATTCTTACCACCTTGGCCGGCGTATATTATTACATCTCCATTGTCAATATTGTCCTCGTAACCACCGGAAGCAACAATGCTGGTAGCCAATGGAACCCCGAGACTTGATTCTTCAGGCTTTAGGCAGTATATACCTGCCTCAAGAGGTCTATGCAAACCTATAAGACTCAACAGCCTTCGGGATTGGAATACATTTCCAACTTCGACTCCAGGAACAGAACCTATATGATTCTTGCAAAGATTTCGGCAAAGAGATTTCAATCTCTCTGATGCATAGTCGAATACCGTTATGATTTTTGGGTCATCCTCTTTATGCAATATTTGCTGTTGATGTTTCAGTCCCTGCACTAAATCATGGAACATAGACACCACTAATCTCCTTTCATGGGCCTCTTTGCAGGTAAACATCTTTAACCTCTCTATTGTTGAATATGGCACTCAATGTTTCCTCTGCTTCATTTTTCCCTTTCCGCTTGCGCTCTGTATCGTCACCTTGATTCTGTGCATTCAAACTCGAGTTTTTCTCTTGAATCTCAATGTCTGGTTCATTGACAGGAGCATGATCTGGGGTGTCTCCCAAATTTTTAGCTCGCATCTTTTTTGCCCGTTGTCTATGATATTCCAAATATTCAAGCTTTCTCCTTCTTGCAGTCCCCTGGGCATCTGCTCCGCCTTTGACAACTTTTTTTGCAGTCTTCTCTGCGTCTGCTCCACCTTTGACACCCGGGCATCCAAGAGGTAGTTCACATGAACTGCCCTCGACTTCCAATACCCTTGAAGTCGACTCTGTTCGTTGAGCCATGTCCTGAGGAGACATGCACCCAATTCCAGCCAAAGATTGCAGCTCTTTGATAGAATTTAAACTGCTGCCACTGTATAGCGTGCACTGTGCATTACTTACTGCAGAAATGAAATGATAAGTACTGCAGAAATGAAATGATTGGCTATTTAGAGGGATTGTAATTCGGAATATTTAGGCATATAAATGAAATTTAGGGTTTGAAGAGTGGCCTAGAGTACAAAAGATGAAAATTAAATGACGACTATTTAGGGGATTGTAATAACATTTTACTTACTGCTGATTCCTGTGACTGGTGAACGCTGTATCAACTGCTGTTTGAACGGTTGTTCTTTATCCAAAGCTCAAATAATGTCCATAATCGTTTGGTACAAGTCCACTGTGTTGACAGGAGCTGAACCGCAGTAGTTTGGTGCAAGTCCAAGTTCAGGGTTTACAACAGAACCTGAATCAGAACTAAAACCCCATATTGATATTTGCAAATTGGTTCAAGTTTAGGTGAGCCGCTTTATTCGGAATCGTTTGACGGAGTCATTTCACAAAAGATTAGAGTAAATGCACGTTAAGATTAGTCATTATTAAAAAAAAAAAATAGCAACGTTAAATGTGAGTTATCATAATTTAATAAAGGTGACAAAAAAATTCGGCCATTTATCAATGTGATTAACAAAATTATTATGGGTTAAAATATGGTATTGGAGTTTTGTCGTTTGTCAAAATGATATTTAAAATATATGGCATTAATATGATATTCGTTGTTGAGATTCAGAAAAATATATTTTATATAGTTTTTAAGTTTTTCAGTATATGTATCAAGTTTAATTAAAAAAAAATCAGATTTATTAAAATTTTAATTATTATAATATTTTTAATTTATTTCTTTAAAATTATATTTTTATTAATAAATTAAAAATATTTTTCACTCTTTATCTAATGTTGTATTAAATTTTAGAATTTAAATTATTTTACTAAATTTTCAATAAAATAACATTTATTGACGTAATTTAAAAATTAATTTAGTTATTTAAAAATCCCAAATTTATAAATAAAAATTGTCATTTTTATTTTAAATATTTTAATTATAAATGACATGTGCCATTTGTTTTAGAAATAGATTGAAATAAAAATTAAACTAAATCAAATATTTCAATATTATATAAAAGTTTTCATCACTTACATTATCAATAAAAATAATTTGTGTCCAATTCCTAATAAGACAATACCTATCAACCTATCTAACAAAATAGATTTAGAAATTTAATTCTTTCTAAATTTATGCTTAAATATAAAGTTAGAGTTTGTCCTCTCCTAGAGTAAGATTTAAAATAACTTGAAATTAGTATTTAGCCTTAAAAAATTGTTTTTTATTTAATAATTTTTTAATTAAATTAACATAATTTACAATTAAGCGGGAACAAAATTCAAATTAGCTGAGTTGTTTTGCAAGAAAGTTAGAACAAAATCTTTAAGTCAAATAAAAATCAAATTGGTCAAATTTATTAACTTTTTTCATAAGGAGGTCGGACCAAAATTCAAACTAGGTCAAATTTAATAACTTGTTTTGGAATTAAGTGAAATAAAATTCAAAGCCAAATTTATTAACTTCTTTGGCAAAGAAAGAAGCGGGAACACAATTCAAATTAGATCAAATTTATTAACTTGTTTTATAAGGAAGCAAATCAAATATATTAACATGTTTTGCAAAAAAAGAAGAGAGAACAAAATTCAAATTAGATCAAATTTATCAACTTGTTTTACAAAAAAGCAAGCCAAATTTATTAACATGTTTGCAAAGAAAGAAGCCCAACACAATTCAAATTAGATCAAATTTATCAAATTGTTTTACAATTAAGAATAGTTAAAACAAAATAATTAAGAATAATTAAATTAAATGAAAGTACTCTTAAATTAAATGTATTGTCAAAAATGATTAATTAATATATGTTAATTTTAAATAATTCTTAAATTAAATCTATTCTTAAGAATAGTTAAAAAAATTGCAGACAATTTAAATTAAATTAAATTTTTAAATATTATCATGATTTTAATTCAAATTAAATTAAATTTTTAAATCTTATAATATTTTTAATTCATTTTAAAAATATTTTTTTATTAATAAGTTAAAATTTTAAAATTATATTTTATTAATAAATTAAAATTAGTGTTTACCTTTAATCTAATTTTATGTCAAAAACCCGACCTAGTTTGTAATTATTAATTTAGGTATTTAAAACCCCCTGGTTAATAAATAAAAATTATCATTGAAGTTTTGCTTTATATTATAATAAGATTTCAAATAAAATAAATTAATATTAAATATATATAAATATATATATGTGTGGGGTTTAATCAAAAACTGATATTTATAATTTATTTTGTATTTAGTTTTTAAAACATGATATTTATAATTTGTGTTAGAAGAAAGAGTAAATAAAAATTAAAATAAATCAAATATTTTAATATTATAAAAGTACTCTTCATTCTGTGAGTCACTCAAATGTATTTTTTTATTATCTATCAAAAATTTAATACCTATCAATATAATTAACAAAATTAATTTCAAAATTTAACTATTCTTAAATGTATGATTAAAATATAAAAAATTAACTACGGGTCTTCTCTAAATGAAATTAGTATTTAGCATTAAAACTAATTATTTTATTTATTAATATTTTTAAATAGTTAATATATTTTACAATAAAACTAAAAAAAAATCAAATGAGATAAAATTTATTAACTTGTTTTGCAAATAAGCTAGAACAAAGTCTAAGTTCAATTAAATTAAACCGGAATAAAATTCAAATTAAGTCAAATTAATTAAGTGATGTTTTGAGGAAGCTAGAACAAAATCCAAACTAGGTCAAATTTACTAATTTTTTTTTTGCAATTTAAGTAAACAAAATTCAAATTAATCCAAATTTGTTAAGATGTTTTGAAAAAAAAAAAAAAAAATTAAATTAGATCAAAATTATTAACTTATTTAAAAAAAAACAATAACAAAATTCTAAATTAGGTCAAATTTAATATCTGCAGAGAAGCGGGAAGAAAATTTAAATTAACTCAAATTCATTAACTCATTTAAACTAGTTCAAATTGATTAACTTGTTTTTAAAAAAAACAAAACAAAATTTTGTTGTAATCATTTTTTTGGTATTTTTTTTTTTTCTTCTTATCCATTCTTATCTTCAAAAGTGTAATTTTATTTAAATAAATAGGTAAAGTATGTTACAAATAGGGATTTATCTATTTATTTATTTAAGAATAAGGTTAAAAATAATAATAATTATATATATATATATATATATATATAAAAGTATATATATATATATTATTTATTTTAGTTGTATTTAATATGATTTTTAAAAGTTTTTAGATTTATTTTTCTGATTTAATTTGTATAAAATCAGAGAGAAATTTATTGAAATCACAAGTTTGATGGGCAAACTCTACAATCAAAGTTCCCTAGATACTCGGTCAAAAAGAAGTTTAAATAAAACAAATCAATATTCCACTTCGAATTCTTGAAACACTAAAAAGTAGCATTAAAAAAAATCCTTATTTATTGTATTAAATATATCACTTTTCAATTCAAATATGTGTATAAACATGTAATATAATTTATAATTATTAACATGTCCTATAAGTAAGTGGGAATAAAATTCAAATTAAGTCAAATTAATTAATTGTTTTATAAGAAAGTCAAACAAAATCTAAACTAGGTCAAATTTATTAACTTGTTTTGCAATTAAGTGGAAACAAAATTCAAATTAAGTCAATTTTTTTAACATGTTTTGGAAAAAAAAAAAATGGGAACAAAATTCAAATTAGATCAAATTTAATAACTTGTTTTACAAATAAGCCATAACAAAAATCTAAATTAACTCAAATCTGTTAACTTGTTTTGGGGGAAGAAATTTAAATTAGCTCAAATTTATTAACTTGTCTTTTAAGAAAGCACAACAAAATTTAATTTTGACAAAATTTTTTGGTATTTAAATTAGTTCAAATTTATTAACTAGTCTTTTAAGAAAGCAGAACAAAATTTAGTTTTAACAATTTTTTTTTGGTATTGTTATTTTCTTTGTCACGCCTATAGACTTGAAACAAAATTCGCCAAAAAAAAAAAAATTACCTAGGTCAAACTTGGCACATCCCTTAAATATCATTTCGTTCCCTAACAATAAGTTCTGAATACAAATAAATTCTCTTGTCACATAATCCTAAATCCCACCTTATAATAGCATGATTTATAAAAAGAATTTATATATATTAATTTAGTATCATCTATAAAGCATACTTTCTTTATACATATAAGGTATAGACTTACATTTGATTTCCTTTACATTAGAGGAGGTCCAATAATACATGCCTGCATTAAACATGTGAGTGTCATAGCATATTTATCCTTTATACTATAAATTGGAATATATATTTATAAAATCTGAGTGTACCACGACTTAACGTCGTTCTTGGTACATATCATCAAATCCTTGATTTCTCTGTACAATTATTTTCATGCAATAATTAGTATGATTAGAAAAACATTTCATACGGTTTGCAGATAATTATTATCTCTGTGATTGGATTGGGATTATGGTTTATTGCTCTTTTTAGTACTGTGATTGTACAACTGTCTTAAATATTTGGTTAGCGAGATCTTGTCCATAGATTGGTTTAACCCTAGATTGAACAAAATCGAGGGCTTCAAGAGTAGTTAGGGTAACTACTCTCTTGAACATGGAAACTAAGTCTTTTTCCTTCGTCGTGCTTGGCTCTCGTTCTGCTCTACAATTTTCTTGGTTTCTCAGTTCTAGTTTCTTTTTCATATGACGGCATCGATTAAAGAATATTGAAGGTCGTTCTTCATGCAGCCCCCGCCATACCATGTGCATGTAAACATCCTCCTCACTCTATGCCATTGTTTATTTACTGCAACAAGGGTTATATCGTTTGAAACTTACCGAGATGAGCTTGTCTCTAATGTTTATTTTTGTTCTCTCTTATATTTTTCATATTGATGAAGATTTAGGTTATTCTGAGTTTAGATTAGATGCATTCACCGCTGATAGTAAGCACATTTCTCTTACTTCTGTGGACGATATTTTGTGCTCGGTTTTGCTGTATGGATGCTCAGGTTTATGGAGATGCGAGGATAGAACAGGGCTCTATAACATGAAAACCCCCAGGTAATCTTGCATCATTGATTCTGTTTTACATTACCAGATTCTTTTCCAAAAAATTTTCTTCGGTATTATTTCATTTAATCAATCCACTGTGTAATTATTTCTTTTCTAGGTCTGTGTTTACAATTTAATTCCTCCAAAGGGAGCTCAGCTCTCATTCCAACTCCTCCGTCGAGTTTTACTGGCAAGTATCGACTAATTCTTTAGTATGGCTATTATATGCACAAGTCCTTTTTCTTTATGTCGACTGAGGGTAAACACCTGTGTGCACAGGGTGACTCAAATTTCAACAGCGCCAACATATAGTTTGAATGGAGTTCTGGCTTGAATATTAATTGGGTCACTCTGTTATTCCGCATGTCTACCCGTGCTTCTAGCGACAAACTGTTTGTAGTTTTTTTGTTATGCTATGAGGGTTATGTATTACACAGTCTCTTCAGCCCCTATGTCAATTTCTTTCAATGAAGACTTAAGTTATTATTTTTGGAATTGTATATGACCTGAATTTCAGAGATTTTCTGGTTTTAATTTTAAGAACCCTGTTATGGGTATTTTTCTCATTGGTTATGCTATTTTTGGATTCAAGTTTTATCAATGGATTTTCCGAAAGACTTGTATGTATACTATTAGTTATCTGTATATGAAATTTTATATGTCGATACTTAAAATTTATTGTTGCTAGATACAGTTATCTTCTATGTCGACATGCATACTGTGTTTTGTGATTTCTATTACTCTGCTATATATTTTGGATACATTTACGTTACAGGAATTGTTGTGGTAAACCTTATAAATCATCTTTTTCTTCTGTAATATAATATAGAGTAGCGATGTTTGCAAACATGTCTCAGCGAGGGGGCCATGAACCTTACCTTGTCTCTATAGGGCTCAGGGCTAAACCCACGTGCCCTTACAACTGTAGGAAGCTCCTCTTTTCGGTTGTTTTCTACTGCATGTAATTATTTATGAATATTTTAATGTTGTTTGGACAAAATATATGCTTAACCTGTTCTCGAAAATGATATGGAGTTTACAGTATAACTCATTTGATTGGATCTTTCCCTTTTCTTGAGTTAATTAATGAATTTTCCTATACTGGGTCTTTAAGTTTATTCACCCATGTTATCTCGTTTATGCTTAAAAAATCACACTTTCTATGTTACAGTTTTAAAGTAAATATTCTCCGAGCATTAAATATCAGAATACTCATATTCATTCTTATCAATACATTGAGAAAAACTAAAACTATTTTCTAACCTCATATCATTCCTAGTTTGTCATGAATAGGGAAAAAGAAAATCAGATATTCATTTTATACTTATCTCAATGTATGTCCTGTACCCGATGGTCTGCCCAACCATGACAGAGGCAATCATGTCCTTTGCTTCCCCCGTGCTCCTCTCTAGAGCCTTATGTAGCAGACATAATTTGTTGAGAAGATAGGCCTCAGGACTTTCCAAATCCAGTCTATACTTCTCAGTTTCTATATCTCCACTAGAAAACCTACCAGCTCTGAAAAACTCCTAATCAAATTGCATTTGCTTAACCCTTAGCATCTTTCTGAATAGATACCTTTCCCTTCCTGAGGATTTTCATTATATCCTTTTCTAGGAAAGTAACTGTCAGAACTGTCTCTACTTTTACTCTGGAATCTTGGAAACAATTACCATTCAGTTAATTTCTTTTACTCCACAAACATCATCCATATGTTATTTTATTATAATTAAATTGAAATCCTACTAACGAATATCATATTCCTTAGTTAGTTTTATTAAAAATAAATATTAATGTATCATAAATTATGTTCATCTTACTAATCATTGAACGGGGTGTTACATCTCCCCCCTCTAAGGAAAACACCATCCCCAGTGTTACTTAATTTTTTGGAAATAGTTCGGGATACACCTCTCACATGAAACTTTCATCCTCCTAGGTAGCCTCCTCCAAGATAAAGTGCTTCCACTGCACCTTAACCTCGGGGATGACTTGCCTCCAGGGTTTTATTTCTCTCTGATAGAGAATACGTTGATTTTGTACCAGAAACTTGTCATCTAGTTCTACCTACATTAGCACAAATGGACTTTAATTAGTTCCAATCAGAACCTTTCATAATAGAAATTCATAGTGCAATCAGGACTTACATGCATATTTTGCCAATGCATCACATGATTAGGGTCATATATTTATAGTTTCAATAGTGATACATGGAACACATTATGTACCATGATATGACTAGGTAGTGTCAATCGATAAGATATTAGCCCGATTTGTTCCAAAATTTGGAATGGTCTACAATACCAGGGGGGAAATTTAGCATAAGAACTCCACATCAAGGTGGTATTCTTCGGTTTAATTATTACATACATGTGTTCAACCACCACAAACTCCTTGAATGTCCTTTTTCCATCCGCATATACTTTTTTTCTGTCTTGCGTTGCCCTCGCGTTTTGTCTAATCTTCCTCACCTCATGCTCCATTTTTTCAAGCATATCAGGCCCATGCATAATTTTGGTTTCTGGACTGCTCCAACTGATAGGGGACTGGAAATCTCTACCATATAATGCTTCAAAAGGGCTCATTTTGAGGGATTCTTGTTACCCATTGTTATAAGAAAATTCCACTAAATGAAAGTACTCCTCCCACTTTGAAAATTGTTGCATTACAGACGTGTGCAACATATCCTCCAGAACTTGGTTTACCCTCTCCGTTTTCCCATCCGTTTGAGGTTGATATGTCATATTAAACTGAATTTTTGTTCCTAGCCTAGTAAATAATGTCTTCCAGAAGGCAGATGTAAATTTTACATCTTGATCTGAGATAACGACCTTTGGGATACCATCTAGTCTAAAATTTTCTTTCATGAAGATATCCGCAATTTGTACTATTTTTTATGTGGACTAAAGAGGTATGAAATGATATACCTTGTTGAGTCTATCTACAACCACCATGATTGATTCATTTTGCTTCTTGTTTCTTGGCAACCTAGTAAAAAAGTCAAGGGATATTGCTTCCCACTCCATTCAATAACAAGAATAGGCTGAAGCAATGTGGTTGGGTGTTGATGTTCTACCTTGACCTGATGGTATTCCAAGCATCTGGTCAAGTACTCAGCAATGTCTATATGCATTCCTAGCCATAAATGGTCATTTCTAGTTGTTGTTAACATTTTCTAATATATGAGGTGTCCTTCTTAGGGACTCCTATGATATTCATCTAGAATCATCTCTTTTAGGCTTATTTGATTTAGAATAAATATCTTTTTTCTGGTAAAGTAGAATTTTTTTTTCATTAAACTCATATGTTGATTTCTTTCCCTCACTACTGCCTTCTCTTACTTGCTGCCATAAGAATTGATACCTAGGGTCCATTATTGCTACCTCCATAATTTGTTCCTAGAACTTAGATTCCACCTGGTTGAAATAGATTTCATAGATGCCATGAAAATTTCTACTCAAAGCATTAGCAACACGGTTCTCCTCTCCTTTTACATTTTAAATATCAAAATCAAATTCACTTAGGAGTGCATTCCATCTTGCTTTGCAAGCATTCAAATAATCTTGCTTAAAATAGCTAGTTAAACTACTATGATATGTTCTGAATACAAATCTCTTCCCTAGTAAATAATGCCTCCATACATGCAAGACATGCACTACTTCCGTTAGCTCTAAATCATACGCAGAATACCTCTATTCATGATCCTTCAGCTTCTTGGATTCGTATGTAATGAATTTACCCTCTTGTATCAAAATTGCTCCAACTCCTTCTTTGCAAGCATCAGTGCATACCTCATGCTCCTTGCTTGGATCTGCCACTTTCAGTAATGGGGCAGTGGTTAATAGTTCAATTTCTCAAAAATGATTTGGCATTCTTTGGTCCATTTAAATATTTTTCCTTTCCATTTCAAGGATGTAATAGGAAAAGATATTTTGGAGAGGTTATTGAAGAAATGTTGATAACAACCAACCAAACCCATAAACGAATGTATGTCTTCCACATTCTTAGGGACTTTCCACTCCATGATCATCTTTACCATTTCTCGGTCTACTGAAGTCCCTTTAGCTGATATCACATGTCTTAAATACTGAATCTGCACTTTTTTAAAATCACATTTGCTAAATTTTGCGTATAGTTGATGTTCTCGCAACATCTTTAGCACTACACGTAAATGCTCCTTGTCTTCCTCCATAGTTTTAGAGTAGATCAGTATATCATCTATAAATATCAAAACAAATTTATCCAGTAATGGGTAAAATATGCCATGCATAAAGCTCATGAAGGTTGATGGTGTGTTAGTTAACCTAAATGGTAACACCATGAATTCATAATGCCTGTATCGGGTACGAAATGCTTTTTTTGATATATCTTCATCCTTAATCCATATTTGGTGATATTCCGATCTTAAATCAATATTTGAAAATATTGTTTCCCCCTTTACTTGGTCAAACAAGTCATCTATGTGTGCCAATGGATACTAGTTTTTTATAGTCAGCTTATTAAGTTGTCGGTAATCCATACACATACACATAGTCCTGTCCTTCTTCTTAACAAATAACATTGGTGCTCCCCAAGGAGACACACTTGGCTGAATATGTCCTTTATACATTAACTCTTGCAGCTGCATTCTTAACTCTGTCAACTCAGGTACACTCATTCTGTAAGGTTCTCTTGACACAACTGTTGCCCTAGGTACTAATTCGATTATGAAATATATATCTCGTCATGGTGGAAGTTCTGGAATACTCTCTAGAAACACATCCATAAATTATTATATAACAAAAATATTTTCCAACATGAGGTTTTTATCTTTGGATTTTGAGAAACCCACCTGAATTGCATAAAGTCGGCATCCTTTTCTAATGCATTTACTCAACTAAGATGTTGTAGTAGGGCATAACTAAAGTGGTTTCTTAATTCCTTGCAATTCTTGCTATGTACCATCTTTAGATTTAAAGTAGATAACTTTATCTTTACAATCCACTAACGACCAATGTCTTTCTAGCAAGTCCATACCCAATAAAATGTCATATAAACCCAAAGGTAGTATGTTAAACTCTACAATTATCTCCTGATCTCCTATGTCCAGTTCACAATTTGGGACTTTGGCATTAACTCTCCTTTTGGTCCTCGTATCCAACTGAACCATCCATGGTTTGTTAAATTTATGATTTTTCAATTTACAAATTTCTACTATGCGCGGGTTTATATGGAAACAGATTAAGTTTCAAGCTTACATTCCAGTTCAATCATGGTTGGTTGAAAATATTTTTGTCTATCTTCTAGAGCAGCATTGATCCTAGGTATGTTGTGTGTCAAATCTCCCACTATAGATGCCTCTTGCAGGTTAGCTACCACTTCATGTCTCCCTCGATGAGGGAAATTCTTGCAATAATGCGCTTCGCCACATCCCCACCATTGAAATGGGGGTTTTCGTGACTGTCCAAGGTCAAGCCCACTAGAAGCCTCTGTATGACGCTCTTCAGCTACCCATTGGGTTTTTTCCGATTTTTCGCAATTTGTTTATTTTCTTGATTTTTCGTAATGCTTTTATAATTTCCTGATCTAATATTTTTAAAAATTGAGGGGCCCTTCTATCCTTTCTTAGGTGGCTAGCTTTTAGTAATTTCCCCCTTAGCCTTGGATTGCTAATAGCACATATTGGCTTTTCCTATCACCTCATCCATAGTTTTTGGGTTCACAAACTCGATTCTTTCCTTCATGTGAGTAGGGAGGCTGCTCAAGAACTCTTTTACCTTCACTTTTTAATCTCTTAAATATGGTACATATCCTAATAGAGAGGTAAATTTTGTGAAGAATTAATCCATAGACATTTTCCCTAACTTCAGATCATGAAACTCTCATTATTTCTCATCATAAAATCATTTAGTCAAGTATTTATCTTTAAAATATTGTTGAAACTCATCCCATTTCACGCTCTTGTCTTCGATTCCACGTACATTTTTCACCTCCTCCCACCATAATGTAGCCTTTTCACTCAATTGGTAGATATCTAGGTCAGCTTTGAGTTTTTTGTTGTATTCATAAACTTGGAAGTACTTATTCATATTTATGATCTAGGCCTCTGCCATCTCCTCAGCCTTTCCTTCAAATATAAGGGGTTTGATTTTCCGAAATTCCCCTTGTAACTCCACCTTTTTTTTCTGCAGTTCTTGTTGATCTGAAATATTACCAGATTTGGCTTCGTTATAAGTCCTATGCTTGTTACTCTGTTGAGTTTGACTCCCCCCTGGGTTATCATGTACTTGTTGTTGTTTCTCACCTTCTCCGTGGATGTCCCTTTCTAGACTAGGATTTGCAGTGTGATGGTTCTTCTTATCTGAGAGGCTCTTTAGTATCTTTTCTTGTTCTCTCATTAACTTCTCATTATCACTTCAAACTCGAGTCATCTCTATCTGAAGCTATTGTACCGTATCCAAAATTCTATTTGTCTACTATTGCTGCTCCTTCAATGTTCTACTGGTTTTTTGGTGTTGGTTTATGCTTAAATGCACCCATATTGCTGGGTTGACTTCAGAATTATGCAAGGGATGGGTTTCCCCTATATTTCTGGGCAGTTTATGACTAGTCCCTCCCCTCATTGCAACTTTTTATTAGCCTTTCTATCATTATGCACAATTTTCAACATAAGCAAAAAATGAAAACATCCATGTTATCACATTGGCCCATCTCACCCCAGTGTGTAAAATTTTCTTTGATACCACTTGTCACACCTATAGACTTTAAACAAAATTCACCCAAAAAAAAAAAATTTACCTAGGTCAAGCTTGGCACATCTCTTAAATATCATCTAGATCCCTAATAATAAGTTCTGAATACAAACAAATTATCTAGCCACATAATCCTAAATCCCACCTTATAATAGCATGATTTATAAGTATAATTTATATATATTAATTTCATATCATCTATAAAGCATACTTTCTCTATACGTATAAGTTATAGACTTACATTTGATTTCCTTTACATTACAGGTCCAATAATACATGCCTCCACTGCATTGAACATTACACATGTCAGCGTCATAGCATATTTATCCTTTACACTATACATTGTAATATATATTTATAAAATCCGAGGGTACCACGACTTAACATCTTTCTCGGTACATACAATCAGATCCTTGATTACCCTGTACAGTTGTTTTCATGCAATAATTAATATGATTAGGAAAATATTTCATACGGTTTGCAGAAAATTATTAAATGTACGATTGGATTGGGATTCTAGTTTATTATTCAATAGACACCTCGCTCTTTTTAGTACGGTGATTATACAATTGTCTTGAATCTTTGGTTGGCTATATCTCGTCCGTAGATTGTCTTAACCCTATTTCCAATGGATCTGAGGGCTTCAAGAGTATTTAGGGTAACTACTCTCCTGAGCGCAAACACTCTATCTCATTTATTTTCCACGCTTGGCTCTTGTTCTGCTCTACAATTTTCTTAGTTTCTTGGTTCTGCTTTCCTACTGGTATGAGGGAATTAGTTAAAGAAGATTGAAGGTCACCCGTCATGCTACGTTCGTCATACCATGTGCAGGAAAACATCCTCCTTGCTCTACACCATTTTTTATTTACTGCAACAAGGGTTGTCTCATTTGAAACTTACCTAGATGAGCTTGTCTCTAATATTTATTGTTGTTCTCTATTATATTTTTCATATTGATGAAGATTAAGGTTATTCTGAGTTTAGATATAGATATGGTGCATTCATCGTTGATAGTAAGCGTGCTTCTCTTACTTCTGTGGAGGATATTTTGCACTCGGTTTCACTGGATGCATGCTCGGGTTTACAGAGATGCGAGGAAAAAACAAGGCTCTATAACACAAAAACCCTCAGGTATTCTTGCATCATTGATTATATTTTACATTACCTGTTTATTTTCTAAGTTGTTTTCTTCGTATTATTTCATTTAATTGATCCACTACATAATTATTTGTTTTCCAAGTATGGGTTTACAATTTAATTCCTCCAGAGGGAACTCTGCTTTCATTCCAACTCCTTTGTCGATTTTTACTGGTAAGTCTCGACTAATTCTCTAGTCCAGCTATTATATGAAAAAGTCTATTTTCTTTAGGTCGACTAGCGGTAAACCCCTGTGTGTATAGCGTGGCTCAAAATTCGATAACGCTAGCATACAGTTTGTATGAAGTTCCGGTTTTAATATTAATTGGGTCACTTTGTTATTCCTCATGTCTACTCGTGCTTCTAGTGACAGAATGTTTGTAGTTTTTTTGTTATGCTATGAGGATTATGTATTACAGAGACTCTTAAGCCCCTCGAATTCTTTCAATGAAGACTTAAGTTATTTGTTTTGGAATTGTATATAATATGAATTTCAGAGATTTGCTGGTTTTAATTTTAAGAACCCTATTGTGGTATTTTTTTTCATTGGTTATGCTATTTGTGGATTCAAGTTTTATCAACAAATTTTTTGAAATTATTGTATGTATACTGTTAGTTCTTCATATATGAAAGTTTATACATCGATACTTAAAACTTACTGTTGCTAGAAACAATTATCTTCTATGTTGACATGCATACTATATTTTGTGATTTCTATTATGCTGCTATATATTCTAAAGACATTTCCATTTGAGGAATTGATATGGTAAACCCTCTAAATCTTCTTTTGCTTATGTAATATAATATAGAGTAGCGATTTTTTCAAACATGTCTCGGTCAAGGGACCATGACCCTTGCCTTTTCTCTACAGGGCTCGATGCTAAACCCCAGTGCCCTTACAGTTGCATGAAACTCCTATTTTCAGTTGTTTTCTACTCCATGTAATTCTTTACGAATATTTTAAAGTTTTTTAGATAGAATATATGTTTAACCCGTTTTGGGAAGTGATATGGATTTTACAGTATAACTGATTTGATAGAATATTTCCCTTTTCTTCATTTAATTAATGAATTTTCTTGTACTGGGTATTTAAGTTTATTCACCCATGTTATCTTGTTAATTCTTAACAAATAACACATTCTATGTTATAGTTTTAAACAAAATATTATCCCAGCATTAAATATTATAATACTCATATTCATTCTTATCAATACATTGAGAAAAACTAAAACTATTTTCTAGTCTCATAGTCTGTCATGCATAGGGAAACATAAAATCAAATATTCATTTTATACATATCTAAATGTTTGTCCTGTTAAATTTTTGTCCACCCAACCATGAGAGAGGAAATAACATCCTCTGCCCCCCCCGTGCTCCTCTCCAGAGCCTTATGCAGCAGACATAATTTATTGAGAAGATAGGCCTAAGGAATTTCCAAATCTAGTCTATACTTCTCAGGGTCTAGAGATCCATTAGCAAACCTATGAGCTTTGGAAAACTCCTAATCAACTTGTAGTTGCTTAACCCTTAACATATTTTTGAACATAACCCTTTCCCTTCCTCAGGATTTTGATTTTATCCTTTTCTGGGAAAGTAACTGTCAGAATTGTCTCTACTTTTACTCTGGAATCTTGGAAACAATTACCATTCGGCCAATTTCTTTTACTCCACAAATATCATTCATCTTTTCTTTTATTATAATTAAATTCACATCCTACTAACGAATATCATATTTGTTAGTCAGTTCTATTAAAAACGAATATAAATGTATCATAAAGTTTGTTCATCTTACTAATCATTAAAGGGGGTGTTACATTCTTTTCCATATCCATTATTACGTTCAAAACTATATTTTTATTTAAGTGGATAGGTAAATGAGATTTTTTTTTTTTAATTTGAGAATAAGATTGAGAGCAAATAAAACGAATATTAAAAAATATATAGTATTTTATTGTATTAAACATATCATTTTTCAATTCAAATATGTGTAGACAAAGTTATGTGTAAACATGTACTATAATTATTAACATGTAAATCACTTTAATCAATATTTATGGTTAATATATGTTATTTTTATTTATTGCATGTAAAAATTCATTTTTTTGTTAAAATAAACATGTATTATTTGTCATAAATAGTATCTCATCTCACATATAATTACTAATAAACTTTTTGGTCTACCACATGTCTTCCTCTTGGTTCGGTATTATGCAAGGTGATTTGAACTTTTGATTACTCATTTTTCACAGATTTCACATTACTTTGAAAACCAATTGAAATGCCCCTAACATTTATTTTCAATATAAATAAACATTTATCATGTATAAATATGTATGAAGATGATTTTAAACTAGCTAAAGCACTACTTATTATTAGAATGTTATGTTTATTTATTAGATTCAATTCATTTTCCATTGAAATAAATGTATAACGCATGTTATAAATAGTTTATCTTATCAAGATGAATTGAACATAGATGCATTGATAGAGATGCATGGTACAAATATCCCAAATGTTTATTTGGAAAGGATGACAAACTCAACATCCACTTTTATGAGTGCAGAAGAACAAGGACTTTGAGGTCGACATATTTTATATACATTGGTTATCGAATGTTAAAAATTATTATAAGACTTTGGCGAAAGAGAAGAATGAACATCTATTTTCATTATAATTAAAATTTATATGAAAAAGTTTATGAAAATAATCTAATTGCTATACATTTTGAACCAATTTTGTGCAAGAAAAATTGATTAATATAACTAATCATGAACATATGGTGAATGTAACAAAATATGAAGAAACAAAATATAAATGGATGTAAATAAAGGAAATCATGAGGAGACATAGGTTGGAGAGATTTTCCAAGTTCAAGAGTATTTACAATGAAAGTTGTTTTGAAACAATATGTCAATTGATGGAGAATGAATATGATGTCTCATATTTAATATGTATAATTTCACATAATTTTTTCAATTCAATCATGCATAATGATTCATTTTAATTAATTTACATGGAAAAATACATGAACGAAAATGAAATTGTGTAATTTCATGGAATTGTATATATTTTTTTAACCAGAAAGAGTTTATATTTTCTATTAAAGCGCTCCTGCTCACAATAAAAGTGTAGAAAAATTGAGTTTTTCCTTGGTTGTAGATGTTACATTTGGGCCAACTCTTATGCGAGTTTTTTTACCATCTGTGACATTATCAAAATTCAACAGTATTTCCCTACTACTAAAAACATTACATAAATCCATTAAGAGAAATATACATGTATGATTGGATATATTACAAAAATTTAGAGGGTCTTGAAGGGGTTTCTATTCCTCCACTGGAGCTGGAGAGTTTAGGTTCATCGGCTTGGGCACCTCCTTCGTCTTGCACTTGTTTACAAACTTTAGCTTTAACTCGTCAATCTCCATCTTAAGGGCTTCAACTTCGTCTTCTAGCCTTTAGATTTTATCATTTTCCTCAAGTTAACGCTCCTCGGTCTCAATGGAATCCTTGTGGTTCTTGTGCACACACATTTTCAGCACACCAATTATGTTTCTAAATTCGCCATCTTCTAGGGCACAAACCTCACAATTCAACTTGTTTTCGCCAATTCCCCGAGCCCATTCATCACTAACACTCCCAGTATTGGGCTTGTGGAGGCCCCAGGAACTTGATCCTCTTCTCTCAGCAAGAGAGTTATCATTCCCACTCATCTTTACAAACAATGGATGACATACGACCTAAGACCCAGACCCCAAATGGCAGATGGCCTCAGAAGTCACAGACACGAGAAAGTGGACGACCCCAGACCTCCTAAATGACACGAAACACTAGAAGAAAATGGAACAGACACATAACCAAGTTCATAGGGCCTTCTAAGCCACCTCAATTCCCACAGGTAATTATTTCACCATACCCTCACTGCCAATTTCCTAGGTTCTATCTTCGGCTGATTGAACCGAGAGCCCTCCAAGAAGTACAAAGAGCCCCTAGAGCACCTCCAACAAAAAATTTATCCCACCAACACTACAGACTTGTATAATGTTACCAAAAATATTGACCACTTCCCGCAAACGTAGGGACAAAACCAAGGATTCCTTAGCTTCCATTACCATAGGGTTTCTTCTTTTACTCAGACTATTATCCCTTATATAATAGTCTGCAATACACCAATGAAGAAGGAATGACATCATGATATTAGGGTTGTTGGATTCCCAATGTTGATCCATAATTTCATAGCCTTGCACAAATTCTCATAACCCCATTTTTTCCTTCTTCCCATGCTCCTCTTGCATTTTCCAAAGCACAGGGAGTAAATGATTTCCCCATGAATTCACCATTCCCATGAAACTAGTACCAAAATGTCGGTGTCTGCAAGAGAGATCAAAGTAGGGATTGTGTATAGAGACGCCTGAGATGTAGCAAGCACTAGGTGGGTGGAGATTGTGTTGCATGACGTGACACTGCAGAGTGATTTCTCTATACGACATTCCACAAGATCCAAGAGCAAGGATGGGGAAGTAAATAATGAAAATACTTTGTGTAATTATTAAATCAAGGGTCCAGCAAAGACGTGACCATGTGTTGGAGGCCAGGAGGAAATGAAAATCATGCCAAATCGGAGGGGTAAGGGGGAGGAGGAGGGAGGATGGGGGTAAGGGCGGGGGGAGGGGGGATGTGGTATGGGGGAGAGGAGAAGGAGCGCGGGGTTAGGGAGAAGGGGGAGAGGGGGCCAACTAGAATTCTAAAGAAGAGCTGAAGAGGGGTTAGAACAAGTCTCCAAAGGAGGGGGGAGGGAGGGAGGTGAAGCGAAATATGGGGAAGAGGGCTCCAGAGATTGCTGGGGGAGAAGGATTAAAATGCATTAAACCACTCCCAACAGATCTAATTAGTTTTCCTTATTCCCATCTGCAATTTTAGATATTATCTTTTCCTTAGGATTTGTAATCGTAGTTATGGAATGCATAGGTAAACTTCAATTCCATTCACCACAGTGGCTTATTATTTGATTCTACAAGCCAAATTGGCTTGTTTATCTACCTCTTTGTTGTTTCCCCTAAGAATATGGTAGAAAATTATTTTTTCAAATAGAGGGGTCATTCCTCTAGTTCTCTTGATGATTTGGTTTAGGAGAGTGTTTTTAGCTGGGGTATTTTTCTCATATTATTTGTTATTTTTATGAAGTATCCAAGGATTTGGAGCTTCTTGATGCCTTTAGTGATGGCCATATTCATTCCAAAGAGTAACCCATAGGCCTCAGCTTGGTTGTTTGTTCTACGGCCTAGACTCCAGCTGTACTTGTCTTCGATTTTTCCATCGGGATTTATGAGAATCTCTCCCCCTCTTGCCACCCCATCCTAGAATATTGTATTGGAAAGGATATATTTTACAGTTAACAATGTCATATGAAAAAGAGAATATAGATGCCATTTTTTTTTTTATGATTGGATACAATATATCATAAATATAACGATACATATGGTCTACTCATACATTAATAATTATAGCTAAATTTCTCTCATTCAAGAAAGAAACAATGTTATTTATTTTTATGTATATTTAGAAGGAATATAATCCATTTGCACTATGAACTTTTGAAAGAAATAGTACAAGAGAAAAACACTTTATGTGGTATTGAAGTAGTTAACGAAGTGAAATATATAGAAGGATCCTATATAAAAACATAATGGGGATAATGTGAAAGGCTTTAAAAACATGGACATAGATGAAGATATCATAGAAATTAATACAAGGCTTATCAATGCAAACAAGACGTTATGGTTATCATTGCATCAACTCAAAAAACAAATAAGAACCAAGGACATTGTCGAAAAACGTGTAGCTAGAAAACCATGTAAGAGATCAAATTTTCGCATGAATATTAATCATTTGCATTCCAAAGATTTGAAAGAAATAGGAAGAGGAAAACAAAGATTATGTTATTTTGAAATATCTAAGAAATCAATATGTAGTTGAACCCTATAAAAAACATGATGGGCATAATCCAAGTAGCTTTAAGAACATCAACATAGAAGAAGATAATATGGAACTTAATATAAATCCTATCAATGGAAACAAGAGATCATGTTTGTCATTGAATCAACTCAAAAAAAAAGTATTGTTATAAAATGATCAAAGTGACGAAAATCAAGACAAAATATGATATTTTTGAATAAACATATGGAATCGTTACAAATGCTCGATTATACATTCGAAACAGTGGTCGGACAACAATATTTAAAAAGATATAAGATGTTCGTGTTTATTATTGTGCAATATGCAATCAAAATTCATTTAAAACGGTTTCGTAGAAAAAAATTGACTAATGTGTCAAAAAATAAGTGTATATGAAAACAAAGCATTAGATAATGAAAATATTATCAAATTTGTATTTCTAGAGAATATTAGGAAGAATAAACAAATATCCATAGAGAAATAAATCTATGAATTGGAAAAAAAAACTAATATCACTAAGATTACTGTTTTTTAAAATATGAGAACTTGGGCAGTGTTTTAGAAAATTACAATTGCCATTGACTGGTGGACTAATCATTGTCCCCGATGACACATTTCAAATCCAAATTTCACTTCCTTGTGACATAAATGAATTTAGTATAGTGGTTGTGGTAATTAAAATATGTTTAGTGTTTAAAAGCATATTTGTTGTTGAGAAAATACATGTTCATAAAGTCAAGAAGGAATTGAAATGATTGTGGAAAACTATAGTTTATAAACTAGAAAATGTTGGAACAAATGAAGAATTGAATAAAGTATTTGATCAGAATAAGGATGCATATGCATGCAAGATAGATAAAGAAAGAAATGATGATAATGATGACTATGATCAAGATCCAGTCACAAAAAAACTATTACATGGATTTAGTGATTTGTATAGTATTTATTATGTTCATAATAATCAATAAGAATTTCTCTTAGTGAAGTCTATATGCCTTTGGGAATATTCAGAGTAGATGAGATTTGTGATACTTTTTAATGTGAAAAAGCGATCAAACAATGTTTCAAAAATTTTTACATACCATGATATTTCTCGATGGGAACTTTTGCATCAAGATCATGATTTTGTGTATAATATTATGAATTTGTTTTACAAAATGGTGTGAATTATCCTCAGTCAAGTATTCCGTTGTATTTGAATTTGAATGAGAAAAGGAAAGTTAAAAGGAAAAAAGATAACAACTAAAGATGCTAGAATAAAATCGTACTTGAAACATGTTCTTGCGTCTAAAATTAGACATATGGATCTTAGACAAATACGAAGATTGCTAGACTATTTTTTGCATTTCTGCAAGAAATTTTATGAAATGATGTTGGAATGGGGTCTCCTAGCTGCATTTTTTATATCAATATGTAATAGTTAGTCTAGCGCAGAGGCTTTAGGGAGGGTCAAAGCCCCCAATTTATTGTAATGGGTCAAAGGGTGGACCAAGTGTCTGCAAACCATGGTTTGCGGACCATATGATAGTGCAGGCTATGATGATATAAATAGATGGATAGGTTGAGTCTGGAAGAAGGCTAAGTACCATTTATGCTAGTTGCGAACTATTCAGATCTGTTTTGGGTTGTATTGGGTAAGGAATCCTGCTAGTTGTGTGTGCAGAGATCCTCAGTCTAGCTGTGTGTGGAACCCAGTGGTTGTGTGTGCGGGTGGGAATGGGGTCTATAAGTCAGTTTTGAAAGATAATGAATGAGAAATATATTGAAAGCATATGCATGTTATGAGAACTGGCTGTGTTTGTGTTATTACGATGATTATGTCTGTTGATAAATATTGATGTGCATGTGGATGTGAAGGCATCACTTAGATCTGATTATTAATATTTGATTTTCTTATGTTTACGTACTATCTGTGTGTTTATGGGCTTCGCATTCTGCAAGTATAGTGTTAAAATATTACGTGATAAGACTTCTTATGTGAAAATATGATAGATCTTAACAGGGCTACCTCAATTAACTTTCTTTCTCTTAGGGTACAGAAACCTGGTTCCAGAACCCTCCCATAATACTTCGGGTGAGACCTTGGCCTGCGCAAGCAAGTCAATGCCGAAAGGGCTAATAGTATAGGGGTTTGTTGGCAAACCTTAAATTCAAACCTAGGTCAGGACCCCTCAATCCAACAAATGGTTACGTTGTCGAGACCAGGATTATTTTGAGAAAAATATCGGGTAATGCCACAAGGTCATTTGCAGCCTGAGAGACCTGAGCTTGAATACTGGTTCGAAAAACAGATCCAGGAACTTTCCATAAGAAAGAATCGAAGCACAAAGATGACTATTGAAAAGTTGAAGAACAAGTATATCTTTATAGAGGTATATGAAATCTTCTTTGTAACTTTCATGCGGGAACTACAGGAGTGGCTAGCAAGGCTAGTAGAGTTCTAGACTTTTTGGAAAGATGATCAGGTTTCGCAGTGGACTCCTGAATTACTCCAACAATTGGAGAAGATTGATAACAAGATCACCCGAACTATAGATCACTAGGTAGATAGTATGCTAGGAGGATTTGTAAAAAAATTCGCATTTGATCAATTCATATCTTATTCTGAAGCTGAGCGGAGGTTCTTCAAAGGATTATGAGGTAACTTATTGCAAACATACCTGCTACTAATTAAGATGATATTGTGCGAAAAGGGTATTTTATGCAGCCACACCGAGTGAATGACCTCCGATAAGAGCGAAAGTATGACACAAAGTGGTAAATACTATAGACTCAATCGAGAAGGGTACAAATCCATCTATAGTCCCTTAAGAGAGCTGCCTACATAGGTAGAAACTAATCCCCCAGTTACACCACCGTCAAATCCGCATAAGGGCAAGAACTCTCCCAACCCTCTGCCACCACTAAAAGATGATATTCCCACACACATGAAGCTACCCACCTTTAAGGGTGTGGGGGGTGAGGACATGGACCGATTTTGGTTCGTAGCAGAATCAGTATGGACTGCGCAAAATATTGCGAGCGATTTTGTAAAAAGAGCGCAGTTATCCATAGCCTTTGAAGGAAGGGCCTTGGATTGGTTCATGGGGTATGTTGGCCAGCATGCGGATCCTTCAATACAAGAAATTAATAGTGCCTTAAAAAAACAGTTTTGGAAGCCTAAGTCCTACGCTCAACTTGTGATTAACTTGAAAGACTTTAAATAGGGATTTATAGAGTCTATATGGGAGGCTGATTAGTGGGTGAAGAAAGTTATCATGGATGGAGAATTTAAGTATGAGAATAGACAACACAAGGAATGGTTCATTGGAATGCTATTACCACACCTGCGTGGGCCTAGGGGTTAGCAAACGATCGATACACAAGAAAAATCCCTAGAATTTTCCATGAATGTAGAAGCTACACCAAGAGACGATACCCAGTTTAGGGTGCATCAAGTCCAAGGCCAGTTGGAGGAAATGCAGCTAGAGATCCATAATTTGCAAAAAGAGCGAGGAAAAGAAGCTAGCGCAGACATTTGGTGCATACGCTACAGGGTGTCGGGCCACACCAAGGATTAGTGCCCTCTACTGTTAGACTACATGCAGACTGGGGGGCCTAACCCATTACGCCCCAAAGAAGTTGCAGGACTAATCCCCCCCACGTTATGGTGCACTAATTGTTGGGTAGCTATATTGCATGATACTAACCACTGCCCCGGACTTAGTGCCTATTCCCAGAATCGAAGCAACAATGGTGTAGATTCTCCTCATTTGTAGGACATGATGAGCACAACTTCCAGGCATATGATTTAATGATAGATAAAGGAAAATTTCATAGGGTGCAAGCTGACCCTTCATCACTATTATCTCCCTTTGGATGAGGAGACTCCCCTGTAAGATGCCAAGGGGGGGGGGGCGGGTAGAGGTGGAAGCACAGGTCGTGGAAGAGGAAAAATGGTCTGCTATAGTTGTGGGGAGGTGGGAAACTTCACAAGAGACTTTCTGAACCATGCACGTGAATCTTGCAGATATTGCAGACAGTTGGATCATGTGATTGAAGACTGTCCTGTACTAATAGTAAATATGCAGGAAAAACAACAAATGCCAACGCAGAATGTACAAAGGGTTAAGGCGAAACCGCGCATTGAGGGACCCAATATTAACGTAATTACACATATTGGCATGGCCACTTGAGGAGCTGAGGAAAGAGTTACATTCGAACCACTTATCAAAAAAGCCGTTGAAAAAAAGGAAAGCTTGGACCTGGGTAAAAATCCAAATTTGGGTTACACTTTTGTGAGAATTTGGGGCGGAAAACTTTTTGTCTCAATAATTCGGTTGAACATTTGTAAAATTTCATCTGAATTATTTGACAGTTCGGCTGAACTTTCAAAATTAGTTCAGTCAAACTCGTTCTGGCATTTACATTGATGACGTACTGACTGCATGGGAAAATAGATTTTTGGCCAGAAATGGGAAAACTGACAACAAAATTTCAGTCAGACTATTATTTCAGCCGAACTTTTAAAATAGTTTAGCCGAACTCGTATTTTATAAATTTATCGACCCACAAACTTTCAAGGTTTCTTGTTCACATCTGTCTCGCGTGTATGTTTCTTGTTCGTTTCTTGTTGTTGTTGCTTTGTTGCGCTCTGTGAATTTTGTTGTTGCTCTGTTGCGCTCTGTGAATTTTGTTGATTTGCAGTTGTGCCATGGCGACGAGGTGATTTTTGTTGATTTTCAATTGTGCCACTACGACGAGGTAATTTTGTTGATTTGTAGTTGATTTTGCAGTTGCAGATGCTCCCTTTTTTGTAATTTTGTTTTGTTGATTTTTTTGGTTTGATTTTTTTTTTTTTTTTTTGTTCACAAGGAATTTGGTCTGCATCTTCCACAACGTTTTCAGGGATTTCTTGGCTGCATACTCGTTGCAGCTTCATCTGCAAATTTCTACAAATGTCAAGGTATGAAACTAGATTTCTATAGGCCATACACTAGGAAGTGTAATGCAAGAAATTATTTTGCTGAAGTTGAAAGTAAGGTTTATCTTTCCATAATAGATACTAGTTATAATTCATATCGACCTATGTAAAAGTTGTATGCTAGTAATTACTAATAAAGTATGGTGCTCTATCTTACCATAATTAATTAAAAACCTTAATTAATCATATCTATGTATCTATGATTATAGCTCAATGTAATCATATACCATGTTTCATGTATTTTGTAATTGCAGCACAACCTTTAATGGTAATAATACTAATAGAACATCAACTCTAGTGAGATCAGTAAGCTGTACTAATTCGTATCAAGTGTTACGTATTCTCTGTAATTTCACCTATACTATACTCTAAGTGTCATTTCAGGGGTCATTACATGAGTAGAACTAAGTAGTAACTATAATGAATGCATATTCATCTATCCTATATCCTGTTGTATTGATACATGTGATAGGTAAGCTATAATAATGAATACAGAGCTATTACCCTTCGATCTTCTATGTTTCTAGATTAGCTTAGAGCTTGATAAGGTTGGTATTTAGCTTCATTATGGAGATAAGCATAGTTAGTGTTAGACATACCTGTACCCATTGAGCTATGAAATAGATTGGCTTTTTACTCATGAATATGAGCTTATAGGTTGTGATATCATGCAAATAAGGCACATACACGAGCTTGGTCGATTCAAACACATCAAATTATGCTGCCTACTAATTTAGATTTCCCCAATCTCCATTCAATAGAGTCATCATCAAAATAGTTGTATGTATCGTTATCATCGTCATCATTGTTTGTCTCATGTTCCACTGATTCTTCTAGAACATCTTCTATCTCATTAGAATGGGTTATCTCAACAACGTCCTCTATAATAGATTCTTGCGTCTGATTATCGATAAATCATACATTTTTTAGATGAAACCCATAAATCATGCATACTATTTGGGAAGGAAAATAATAATAAAAATTGGAAAATCAGTAGCTAGTATTTTTGTTTTTTTTTTGTCAGACAGAAAAAAATCTGGCTTATATAATGTGCCAGTTCATATTACTATCTTGAAACTGTCATACATAAATCTTCATTGAACAGTCTATTTGATAAAAACCTAACATTCCTTAACTATTCTACATCTGTCATATAGTTCTAGTAGTTGTCATCATTTGTACTTGTGATATTACAGTTGAAAACATGATGATTCTTAGTTTTACAGCCTCTCAAAGTACATTTCCTGCTAATTTAGATTGCCCCAATATGCATTTGATAGAGTCATCATCAACATAATTGTCTGTATCATCATCATCGTCATCATTGTTTGTCTCAGGTTCCACTGATTCTTCTAGAACATCTTCTATCTCATTAAAATGGGTTATCTCAACAACGTCCTCTATAAATTGCATATGATTATCGATAAAAAATACATTTTTCAGATGAAACCAATAAATCGTGCACACTATTTGGGAAGGAAAATAATAATAAAAATTGGAAAATCAGTAGCTAGTATTTCTGCTTTATTTTTTCAGACAGAAAAGAATCTAGCTTATATAATGTGTCAGTTCATATTACCAACTTGAAACTGCCATACATAAATCTTCATTGATAAGTTTTTTTGATAAAAACCTAACATTCCTTAACTATTCTATCCTCTATCATATAGTTCCAGTAGTTGTCGTCATTTGTACTTGTGATATTACAGTTAAAAACATGATTATTCTTAGTTCCAAAGCCTCTCAAAGTACGTTGCCTGCTAATTTAGATTGCCCCAATCTGCATTTGATAGAGTCATCATCAACATAATTGTCTATATCATCTTCATCTTCATCATTGTTTGTCTCATGTTCCACTGATTCTTCTGGAACATCTTCTATCTCATTATCATGGGTTATCTCAACAACATCTTCTATAACTTTTGTCTGATTATTGATAAATAGTACATTTTTTAGATGAAACCCATAAATCATGCATACTATTTGGGAAGGAAAATAATAATAAAAATTGGCAACTCAATAGCTAGTATTTCTGCTTTTTTTTTAGACAAAAAAAACTTTGGCTTATATAATGTGCCAGTTCATATTACTAACTTGAAACTATCATACATAAATCTTCATTGATAATTCTGTCTAAAAAAATCTAACATTCCTTGACTATATAATCATCTGTCATATAGTTCCAGTAGTTGTCATCATTTGTACTTGTGATATTACAGTTGAAAACATGATGATTATTAGTTTTGCAGCTTGGCTCTTAGGTACGTAGATGGGTGGGTTTGGTAATGTGGTTCACATTAAAATTAATAGGGAATGGATTTAATGGAAACATTTTATAACATCAGGACACAAGCAATGAGAGAGTGGAAAAAACCTTTTATATTCAATGTAAAACACATGCATTAACTTATAATTTCGATAGTTTCCCTTCTTTCCAACTTAGTCCATCCTTCTATAATTTTTTTTTTTGTAATAAAGTAGATATATCCATAGTGATACACTGATATTTGTTCACCAACAACTATTCCATTTTGGACTTATATATCAAAAAAACTATGCTCATTTAATTTATGTATCTATATATTTAAACCACTCAACTATTTTATTACACCATAGGAATCATTTCGATATATCTCCCATTTTAATGGGGTCTATCACATTTCGAGAAAAAAACATTAGGCATAAAAGTTTTCCATTCAAACCAAAAGTAATTTGATACAAAACATATGTTTTAATCTTATATAGTTAATTGTTTCAAATAGATTCTTAATAAAATGAAAAATATTCAATGTAAAACACATGCACATTAACATATAATTGTGATATTTTCCCTTCTTTCCAACTTAGCGGACATCCTTCTAGAAAAATCCTTTTAAATGAAGCAGATATATCCATAGTGACCCACTGATATTTTTTCACCATTAACTATTTCATTTTGGACTTGTATATCTCAAAACTATGCTCATTGAATTTATGCATCTATATCTTTAAACTACTCAACTATTTTATTACACCATAGGAATCATTTCAATATATCTCCCATTTTAATGGGTTATATCACATTTCGAGAAAAACACATTAGCCGTAAAAGTTTCCCATTGAAACCAAAAGAGATTTGATACAAAACATAGGTTTTAACCTTATATAGTTAATTGTTTCGAATAGATTCTTAATAAAATGAAAAATATTCAATCTAAAACACATGCATTAACATATAATTGTGATATTTTCCCTTCTTTCCAACTTAGTGGACATTCTTCTAGAAAAATCCCTTTTAACGAAGCAGATATATTCATAGTGATACACTGATATTTGTTCACCAACAACTATTGCATTTTGGACTTGTATAACTCAAAGCTATGCTCATTGAATTTATGCATCTATATCTTTAAACTAATCAACTTTTTTATTAAACCATAGGAATCATTTCGATATATCTCCCATTTTAATGGGGTCTATAACATTTCGAGAAAAATGCATTAGCCATAAAAGTTTCCCATTGAAACAAAAAGTAATTTGATACAAAACACAGGTTTTAACCTTTTATAGTTAATTGTTTCAAATAGGTTCTTAATAAAATGAAAAATATTCAATGTAAAACACACGCACATTAACATATAATTGTGACATTTTCTCTTCTTTCCAAGTTAGTCCATCCTTCAAGAAAATCCCTTTTAATGAAGAAAATATATCATTAGTGATCCACGGATATTTTTTCTCCAACAAATATTCCATTTTAGACTTATATATCTCAAAACTATGCTCATTGAATTTATGCATCTACACCTTTAAACCACTCAACTATTTTATTACACCACAGGAATCATTTCGATATATCTTCCATTGTAATGAGTTCTATAACATTTCGAGAAAAACACATTAGCCATAAAAGTTTCCCATTGAAACCAAAAGTGATTTGATATGAAACATAGGTTTTAACCTTATTGAAACCAAAAGTGATTTGATACAAAACATAGGTTTTAACCTTATATAGGTAATTATTTCAAATGGATTCTTAATCAAATGAAAAAAATCAATGTAAAACACATGCATTAACATATAATTGTGATATTTTCCCTTCTTTCCAACTTAGTGGACATCCTTCTAGAAAAATCCCTTTTAATGAAGTAGATATATCCATAGTGATCCACTGATATTTGTTCACAAAAAACTATTCCATTTTGGACTTTAATATCTCAAAACTATGATCTTTGAATTTATGCATCTGTATTTTTAAACTACTTGAAACTATTTTACTACACCATAGGAATTATTTCGATATATCTACCATTTTAATGGGGTCTATCACATTTCGAGAAAAACACATTAGCTATAAAATTTTCCCATTGAAACCAAAAGTAATTTGATAGAAAAAGAAAAAACATATTAGCCATAAAAGTTTCCCATTGAAAATAAAAGTGATTTGATACAAAACATAGGTTTTAACGTTATATAGTTAATTGCTTCAATTAGATTCTTAATAAAATGAAAATAATCAATCTAAAACACATGCATTAACCTATAATTGTGATATTTTCCCTTATTTCCAACTTAGTGTAAATCCTTCTACAAAAATCCCTTTTAATGAAGAAAATATATCCATAGTGATCCACTGATATTTGTTCACCAACAAATATTTCATTTTGGACTTGTATATCTCAAAACTATGCTCATTTAATTTATGCATCTATATCTTTAAACTACTCAACTATTTTATTTCACCATAGGAATTATTTCGGTATATCTCTCATTTTAATGGGGTCTATCACATTTCGAGAAAAACACATTAGACATAAAAGTTTCCAATTGAAACCAAAAGTGATTTGATACAAAACATAGTTTTTAACCTTATATAGTTAATTGTTTCAAACAGATTCTTAATAAAATGAAAAATATTCAGTGTAAAACACATGCATTAACATATAATTGTGATATTTTCCCTTCTTTCCAACTTGGTGGATATCCTTCTAGAAAAATCCATTTTATTGAAGCAGATATATCCATAGCGATCCACTGAAATTTTTTCACCAACAACTATTCCATTTTGGACTTATATATCTCAAAACTATGCTCATTGAATTTATGCATCTATATCTTTAAACTACTTGAAACTATTTTATTATACCATAGGAATCATTCTGATATATCTCCCATTTTAATGGGGTCTATCACATTTCGAGAAAAACGCATTAGCCATAAAAGTTTCCCATTGAAACGAAAAGTGATTTGATACAAAACATAGGTTTTAACCAAGTATATAGTTAATTGTTTCAAATAGATTCTTAATAAAATGAAAAATATTTAATGTAAAGCACATGCACTTTAACATAGAACTGTGATATATTTTCCCTTCTTTCCAACTTAGTGTACATCCTTATAAAAATACCTTTAGAAGCAGATATATCCATAGTGATCCACCGATATTTTTTCACCAACAACTATTCCATTTTTGACCTATATCTCAAAACTACGCTCATTTTTCCAAAAAACGTTTTTGGGGGCACTACCCCCACACCGTAGTGGGGAGTTTTTCATCTAGTGTACCAAACCCTAAAGTGGGGTCCTTTCCACCCTAAAGTAATGTCTACAAAGGGCCAGGTTGCCTCTCGATCTCATATTTTCTCAAAGGTGACATAACCAGTAAATGCCCCTACAGTCAATCTCTATAATAGATCTAAATAAAAGTTCTTCATTTTCATATCCATAAATCACTACCACTCTAAGGCAAACCTTGAACATGTGTCATTTCTCCCTTCTCCCATAAAATTTTAGGAAAACTTTAAGGCATGTGTCATCTCTATTTCATTTCTCCCACAAACTCATAAAGGTGTGACTTTTGACATAACTAGTTGTTTTATTACTTGTGCATAAAATAATTTTGCAAACCATTTAAATGTAATTTCTCCCACAAACTAAAGGCTTCCTCCCATTAATTCAAGCAAAACTTTAAGGCCTAGAAATAGAACCTAAAGTGGCTAAACTCTCATAGGATAGTATCCCCAAACTCAAGGCTTTTCCCCATTAATCCAAGGCGAACTTTAAGGCCTAAAAACTGAACGTTGTTTTAGTAAGTGCATAAAATTATTTTTAAAACCATGTAAATGCAATTTCTCCCACAAACTAAAGGCTTACTCCCGTTAATTCAAGGCAAAATTTAAGGCCTAAAAACTGAACCTAAAGTGGCTGAACTTCCATAGGATTTTAGTTTGTTAGTTAAGTCTTAACTTCTACAAGTTATAAACTCTTGATCTCATCCTTTCCTAAGGCATACTATTGAAATAGATGTTATTTATGCCATAAATTTTAAGGCAAACTTTCATGCAAACCATGCATGAACCATGTATATGTGTCATAAATCTCCCTTAAAATCTAGGCAATACAATCTTTAATGCATATCATTTCTAGATGTGAATTCTACCATAAAATTTAAGTCAAACTTTAAGATAAACCATGAAAATGTCATTTATCTCATTCAGATGTGTCATTTCTCCCATGCATTTGCAATAAATGTCAATTTAATATATATTTTTATTGAAATTTTTTTTTTTCGGGGATAAAAAAACCACTAAATATGGTTGAAAAATGGAAACTATACATAGATGTATCTTGCTATCCCAATCCAGGGAAAGCAGTAATTACATATGTGCTTTCCAATATTGCAACTAGAAAAGTTTTCCAAAGGAAAATGAATATACCGAGAAGAACAACAAACAACAAGGCATATTATATTGCATTGATAGAAGGCTTGGGAACATCAATGGAGTATGGATCAAATGGAATTGTAGTTTTCACCAATTCTAAACTTGTGTGCAACCAGATGAATGGTGTGTACCAAGTTAAGAAGGAGAGGCTAAAAGAACTGCATGGAATAGAAAAAAATATTGCTAGCCAATTTCAAGTTTTTAGTATAATACATTGTACAAATGTGAATTAGATGTCTGCTGATCTATTTCATGGGGAAATGCCAATTAGGGATTCATCTATCAAATATGAATTAATATATGAATTATAATTATATGATGAAATTCCAATGCAAGATTCATCTCTCAAAGATGAATTAGTTTTGAGACGCTCTACTTCAAAAATTCAAGATTCATCTCTCAAATATGAATTAGTTTTGAGACGCTCTTCTTCAAAAATTCAAGATTCATCTCTAAAAAATGAATTAGTGTTGAGATTCTCTCTTTCAAAATTTATTGATAGACATTGTAACATATATTGGATATCTGTGTGTTTTGTACTTATAAATGCGTCCTTTTTAATGACCATGTGATTTTTTCAATTATATACCAAGTGTGCCCCCACCACGCCATGTAAAGTGCAACTTGGTGAACTTCACATTTGCAACAAGTAGTGAACTTCACATTTTTATAAAATTAAATGTGAGGACTTCAAAAAAAAATTGTGTAAATGGAGTTTCACGCTTCTTTTTTAATGATCATGTGTTTTTTTTTCATTTTTATACCAACTGTGCTCCGACCATGTAAAATGCAATTTGGTGAACTTGACATTTTTATAAAAAAAATTTCTTAAATTGAGTTTCACACATCAATTATTTCTTTGAAAGTTGTGTTTTACATAATTTGTGTACATTTTTTTTTTTTTTTTGTAAGTCAGCACTGATGGGGGGATTGGAATCGGTGAGCTATCGCATGGAGTGCCTTAACAATGCACCCTTCACCATCGAACAAAAGCCCCATGGGCTACATAATTTGTGTACACTAAATTACATTAATTTTCTGAAATTTATTTTGAATTTATTTTAAATAGCAATTTAAAAAAATAATTGTAAATGACCACTGTAGATATATATATATCATGGAGGATGAATGATGAAGATCAACAGAATCTGATATCTCTACGAGAGAGGGGGATCAGGGATCGAGGGATGTTCATGGTATTTAAATATAATCTTAAATCTCCATACATATGCATACATGTGTGTACATATGGAATTGATTTTTTTATCAACTTCGTGAGTTAAATTAGTTGTTAATAAGTTTCAATTTTTATTTTTTAGGAGCTAAGAGGAGAAGGATCTCTACTCCATCAATGGAGCATGCCCATGGTTCACCTAGTTGTGGTATGGTTCACGCAATTTAATTAATGAATATGTACATGTATTTATATGTATGAATGTATTTTTGAATTGATTATAAATTCATATTTCTTTATGAAGCTTCTCTCTCATCTTGAGAGGTTGGTGGTGGTTCAAATCCCCTTAGAGGGCCATCAATAAGTGCTAGCAGGTTGCGTGAAGGTGGTGATATTTATTCCCCAAGAGGCTAATCAATAGATCGTTGTGTTTTCTCTCAGTAGGGTCATTCTAGTTCTCAACAGTCTCAGGGTGGGCAAGATGCTCGCCAGCCACATCGAGTTGGCCATCAATTTGAATATTTTTCATTCAATTTGTACAAATTTTTTTACATGTGTTTTTTCTAATATACAAAATTTTATATATTGATGCAGAGGTTGAAAATGCTCCAAATGTTGGTCTAAAAAGACGTAGGGCAGAATGGGTCATTCAAGAAGAAGGTTGTCCACCCACCACGACTTATCTGATCGAAATTTTTGATATACCTTGGGAAAGAAACCTGCAGCAATGCACCTTAGAAAGATGTCAACATCTTCATGAAAAATTTTAGAGAGATCTCATGGCTTTGACTCTAGCTGCTGAGAGTCGACAAAGCTTGGAAATAGTTACACACTCTTTAAGCGAACTAGTAGATGTGTACCGAAAGCTTGGGCCAACCACTGATACTTTTGTAGAAGTCATGAGAAAAAAAAGGAAACAGTGATGGGTCCCAATAAATAGGAGGTTGTTAAAGAAAGAGTTACAACAAAAAAGGAAAAGTCTATGTTTAATTTCATATAAGGGCAGAAAAGAAAGATGTTGAAGGTGCAATATTTCAAGCACCCTGATATAGCTCACTATTTGTATGATAGACACCTTGTGCCCTATGGAAGACTCCCATGGAATGACGAGGTTCCGCTTTATTTCGAAAAATTATTTTATACATAATTATTTTTGGAAATGAAACCCAATTACAATGACCTTCCCTCCGAATGTTTTGGTCTCGGAAAAGGTCGATTGTGTGACCCTAGAGGCACTAGGAATGATGTTGAGTTTCCTCGCCTTGATCCACCATTGTTTAGTCAACCTTTTCTTGTAAAAAATTTGCAGTCAGAGATGGAAGCCACTTCTCAAATTAGTCGAGAAGCAAGGGATCTCATCGTCGACAATGTTCACAGTGGATTGGGTGGACTCGATGTTTGTCTGAATCGACAAACAGCACGTGAGAATGCACGCGCTAATTTTGTGTATTATACAAATGAAGAGATTGACAACATGAGTGTTGAATATCTCAAAACATATGAAAAGAATTTTCGCAATGGTTGGCATGACCTAATTGTTCATGAGGAAGAGGGCATGGGAAGGGTATGTGTTAATGGTTAGGGCTCAATTATTTTAACACATACATAAAATTTGTAATAAATACATATATACATATATTTATTTGTATACATTAATATAACAAAAATGTATCATTATATGTTAACACCATTTGCAGTTGTCATGCTTGATTAATGAAGAAAATTTTAATATCACATTCGGAGCCTTTGGTTCAAACAATCAAGATGGGTCTCACCATCAAGATATGTTGGAAAATGTTAGTTTTTTTTAAGTGATATTTTTAAAATAAATAATTCTTCACACATGTACATGGACATATATATATATAATAAAATGTTTTAATAGATTCCGATTCTGTCCGATGTTTTTGGGATGGCAGTACCTTCTTCTTCCTTGGGAGATGTAGCTTCTACTTCCTTAGGAGATGTGTCAGATCCACAAAAACAAGTATGAACAATTTTCCACTTTTAAAATTTATGTTTTTAAGTTATATATTCCACCTCAAAAAGTTCCATTAAAAAATGAGATATATCTATATCTTGAGTTATTTTAATTTTTTTGAATTTTAGGTTTTTGCAGATTTTCTTTCTGAACCACTCTTAGGAGATGTGCCAAATCCGACAGCACAAGTATTCATTTCTTCACTTAAATATATATATATGTGTGTGTGTGTGTGTGTTTTTAAGTTATAAGTTATAAATTGAAGCTTAAAAGTTTTATTATAAATTGAGATCTAGAGATTTTGAGTTTTTTTATATTTTTTGATTTTTACGTTTTTTGAGATTTTCTTTTGGAGCCTCTCTTAAGAGATATGCCAAATCCACCAGCAGAAGTATTCATTTTTTCACTTAAATATATATGTTTCTAAGCTATAATTTATAAATTGAAGTTTAAAAGTTTTATTATAAATTAGGATCTTGATCTTGAATTATTTTATACTTTTAAATTTTTTGAATTTTAGGTTTCTATAGAGGATTTGTTTTCTCCGTGGACTCTAGCGATGGAGATAGCAACATCCACACCATTTCAAACATTTGAACAAGTTTTCTAACCTTTTTTTTAATGTTATTGAAAATAAGTTTATATATATGCATTTTCCTTTGAAAATTTTTAATATATATATATATATATATATATATATATATATATATATATATATATATATATATATATATATATATATATAACTGTACATGTATATTGTACAATTCACTGTTGGAGATGTTCTCGTGGGGGAAGCTGTAGTGGGCGAGCAACAAATGGAGAGGGAACCTCATGAGGCATTGCATGATTTTTTTTAATATTTTGTTTTTTACATGAATTTCTGTATATTCTCACTCGATTTGAAAACATCAAATTTTAATGTTTGTACACATTGTGTACAGGTTCCCTATGCTTCGCATGATAGCTCGCAGATTGAGACTTTGTTGGGAAAGACACTATATCCATCTATATTTGATGGATGATGCACATGCACACGTGCAACATTATATTTTCAATAGATTTAGTATTAAATTTACTTTTTTATATATTATCTATATGCAGTCATATATATCTTGATACTTGATACTTGTGAGATCTACAAATTTTGGACATATTTTATGTGAACTACATTTTGTACATGTGAATCTGATATATAATTTTTTGAAACTCAAGTTTTGGATGGTTGAACTACATTTGGCATGTGATCAGGGATAATTTTAAGGATGGAAAATTACCTTGAATTTTAAAAAATTGGTGAATCTCACTAGTCCCTAATATGTAAACTGTATTTGTAAAATTATTCAAAGTTATAATGATATTATATATATTGTTTATATAATGTTGGCATTTTTAAAGTAAAATAACTTTATATTGTAAAATTTGGGCGAATCATTTTTATAAAAAAATGGAAATTGCCGAATAATTTTTTTGGAAAAGCCATGGAAAATTAGCCCACCTGTGAATATTAGCCCCTAAAATTTTCCATGCATGTGATGTGAAGTAATGTTGTGTTAAATAATTTGTTTTGTTTTTAAATTGTTATGGTTTAAATACATTTGGCATGTGAATTAATGTTACTTGATACTTGATACTTGGGATCTATAATGTTTTGTTTTTAAAAAGTTTTGATATTTGTGATCTATAATGTTTTGTTTTTATAACTCAAGTTTTGGATAGCTGAACTACATTTGGCATGTGAAGTAATTTTGTGATCTATATTAATGTTTTTCTTTTGAAAAACTCAAGTTTTGGATGGTTGAACTACATTTGGCATGTGAATTAATGTTGTGTTATAATTTTTTGTTTGTTTTTAAAACATAAGTTTTGGATGGTTGAACTACATTTGGCATGTGAAGTAATGTTGTGTTATAATTTGTTTTGTTTTTAAAACATAAGTTTTGGATGGTTGAACTACATTTGGCATGTGAAGTAATGTTGTGATCTATATTAATGTTTTTCTTTTGAACTACATTTGACATGTGAAATAATGTTGTGTTATAATTTGTTTTGTTTTTAAAACTTAAGTTTTGGATGGTTGAACTACATTTGGCATGTGATATAATGTTTTTTTTTTATTGGATAGTTGAACTACAATTGGCATGTGAAGTAATATTTAAGTATAATCAAAAAGTTTTAAAGATCAATTTTTGGATGGTTAGACTACATTTGTTCAGCATGTGATTGTGATATTATGTTTTGTTTTAAAATTCAAGTTGCTTGTTTTCCAAACAAAAAAAAAAAAATTACCTAAACTTGACTCATTTTCTACAACTACTTATTGTGGATTTCATATATGAAAAATATGAATAAAATAATGATGTTGATGTTTACACATATACAAAATGAATGTCAAAAAATTGATGGTGATATCATTGAAAAATTTGCAAGACTTGGAAAATATTTATTGAACTTGTAACAGAAGTATACATAACAACATGTTTATAGTGTTGTCATTGCCACTAAACATTAGTTCAAGAAAATGTGTATTTATTAATACTTCAACAATATATGATAAGACAATTTTACTAAGAGAACTGATGGACCATGAACTAAATGACTCATAAAAGTTAGCATGTTTATCAATTATCGATCTCTATGTAAAACAACCAAAAAGCATTGAACATGTATGATTAGCAGAATTTGCATTTTGTTATGTACACTAAAAGGTAGGAAAAGAGGAGGTTCTTAGAGACCATACATTGTAAGATACATAAGGTATAATAAACATATTGATCCTGATAACTATTACCAAGATCATTTCATGTTATATGTTTAATATTTTATTGACAAGAACAAATTTAAAGAACAATATTCGACTTGGAAAACTACCTATTTATTATCTAAAGAAATAATAATATGCAATGAATGAAAGTTCATGAAAAAAATCTATCCTGATAACAGAATGAGATTAAAAACATTGAAAATGTGATTGAAAATAGTGTGATGAATTGTTTTGAAATAGATACCTGCCTATGTCAAGAAATAGATAATGAAAAACATTATCAAGAACATGATATCAAATCATGTTTTGAATATTTGCAAAAGTATAGAAATGCAAAATGAATAGTTGAGAGACTCCATAATGTATTGAGATGACTTCTAATAGGTTATCCGTATGAGCTATTATATTATAGTTATTACAGCCATGTAGTTTTATCTTGTTTCATCATTCTATGATGTTATTGAGTCAAATCAATAGTAGTTGAGTCATCATGATGATAGGTTTATTTTTTGGATGAGTCTATTAGAGTCATTTTGGAGCCACATGTGTAGGATAATGATGATGTAATAATTGTCATGTTGCATTATGTGTTTGAGTCATTTAGACCAAGGATATGCTCATAGAAGCCATTTCAGGAATTGAAAATCTGTAAAATTATCCTTTTGGAGCCGCCTTAACATGTTTGCTATCATTTGGGTCATTTATTACGAGTCAATAGGTCATGTTATAGTCAAATGAGTATGTATAATGAGTATGTATGAGGTATTTATGTTGTTTTTACAACCATTTATTTATCATGTGTGTCATAAGTCATGGTAAATGGTTAATAGTCCATGCAGTGCTTTTATTTTCCAAAGGAAGCATTGTTCGTAGCGACAGTCATTTACTGTGGAAGTGTGTTACGCTTACGAAAAGTTTTAGTGATCAACTTCAAACTTGGATTCTAAGAAAATGGGAAATTGTTTTGGAAATTAGGGGTTTTTTTTTTTTAAATACTACATAAGAAAACCCTCTCTCAGTTTTGCAAAAAAAATTATGGTTAGAGATATATTGATCCATCGTTAAGCCCTATTTTTTCAAAAATATTTTTGAAAATTCTAGAAAATTGGTCATTACAGAAGCGTCGCGTAGCAGTGCAAATATTTTTCTCAGAGCATCCAAATGTGAAAACACTATATGTATAGATACATCTTCACCTGTACATCAAATATATGACATCAAGCCAAAATTTCAACTGCTAATTTTGAAGAAAAATGCAAGAAACATCACTTTTTTCATGCTTCTACCACCTTTTTTTATGTTTGCCTGACGTTTCTGGAGTGAGGTTCCGAGAATCAATTTTTTAAGGCCTTCCAAGGGGTAGTTTCTCAATTTTAAGGATGGAATGGAAAGCGAACACACAGGGTTACCTAGCCTAACTCTCAGATTTTCAAATGGTTCCTAAAAGTAAGTCAAAATCAGCTCTAAAGTGGCATGATGCTTCTATTGGGAGGCATGACATTTCTGCTGGGAAGCGCGATGCTTATGTCATTGGATTTCTTTGGAAAATTGTCAAGCCACAAAAACTCCAAAATTAGAGGTCTATCTATCCCATGAGGTGTCTTTTTGGTAGGAGAGTTTTTTTTCCTCCCTTTATGGAGGAATGATGTAATTAATGTAAGATAAACACACTCCTAGTTATTAGCAAAATTTGAGAGAATGATTTCTAACTTCCCTAGAAAGTAGGAAATGACTCATAGGGTGCATTTATGAAGTGTTTTGGATCATATTTCGACACAATGAGGTGTCATGACTTCTATTTTCTATATGTACTCCAAAATTATGCCATTTTAGGGGTTGGATAGTTTTTATTTGCAGTGGAGCTATTGTACAAGCTTTTGGTAATGAAATGAAACAGTGTTGCAAACATAGTGTTGAGACTCTAGTGGTATTCCTTTGAGAATTTTTTTTCTCTATAAACTTATCATGTTAAATTTTATGTTATACTTCTATCATATATTTTACTTTTTATGTTAAGTCTTATCAGTTGGTAAACATAAATCATGCTTTCTGTGGTCTATTTTTTGTAATATTTACATGAACATGTCTCTCTAATTAAGTGTAATTCTCATTCTGAATCCCTCTAACTTCACTCTATACACAATGATACATTAAGAATTATTCTAAGCTTACCTGCCTAGCCTCACCCTTACCTCTGCAATGTAGCCTTTCAAATCTGACCTAAAGCCTAGAATTAGTTCCCTAACTCTCATTCCTATCCAGCAAAACTCAAAAAAAAAAAAACCCTAATCTACTGAGCGTCATAAGTAGGCTAAGATAAATATATTCAGTCATCTCGTTGGCTACAAATTGACATTGAGAGAGCCCTATATAGTTTCGTAGGGCCAACTATCTCACCTAAAGGTTGGTTTGTGGTTACCTTCCTTCAACTCCATTCTCAACCTTGGGAAGCAGGGGGAGTGATAACATTTTTGCCATCATTGTTGGGGAGCAAAGCTTAAATATTTCTCGGGAAAGAATGAAAAAGATTAGCTATGATTTCTGATGGTGAACAATGGTCAGGCATAAGAAGGTTGGGCATCTTTCACCTGGTGACTCTAGTGTTGAAGAATCCAAAATTTCAGTTTTCATGGTGATTCCACTGTTAAAAAAATGGTAGCTTGAAGAATTTATTAGTGACTTCACTATTTTCAAGATGGATTCAACTGCTATAAGCTATCCCCCTATGAATCGTGGTCACATTCTTGGTTTTTAAAATCGAATTCCTTGCATAGATTGGAAACTTATCTGTCAAATTCAGAGATGGAAAAGGTGATGATGCTACACTTAATTTCATAAGATTTCATATGCATGTGTGTAAGTTCAAGATTAACTTTCATGAAGATTGTTTAATGAAGATGTTCATGATCATATTAGAAGAAAAACCACAGTTTTTGTATGAAGTCTTGCCTCTCGCTTGTATTTATTCTCTAAAGGATTTTCACTCAGTATTTTTGGAGAAGTATAGGGAAACGTATCTTTATTTGCCTCTGATTCAGGATTGTTGTGATCACTTTGATATTTTTAATCAACAGCTAGAAAGTGCTTATGGCGATGAAGAGTTTATGGATGATGAACTCTTGGATGATTTGAATGAAAACCCTTTTCAATTCCATGATAATATCATGGATTCTGCCCTGTATAACAACGAACTTGAGAAAAATTCTTCAAAAGATGACATTGATCTTCCACATTTTGAAGTTGATGATAATTTGCAGCAGTCTTTCCAATCTTCAAGCGATCAAGATATATATGAAGATGTTTTGTCCAGCTACCCTTCATCCCTTTCCTATTCTAAGTTTTTAATTCAGGAAGAGATATGTGCAGATCAAAATTTTGATTTTTCTTATACAGAAACTCTAGTGAGTCATGATTTATTCTTTGAAGTCAAAAATAACGTACAAAAAATTCTTTGTCTTGATTTTGATGAACCCTTTCAGCAACCTTCTAATGATCAATATATCTAATTCTTTTCAAATCCAAGATACATTTTTTTTTTTGATATACATGAAAAGCCACTTGTAGATATTTATGTTGATGATGATTTGGCTATGTCAATTAAAGATATGCAAGAACATAAAAATCTTGTCTCTGATCTGGATGATATGGAAATAACATTGTTTCATTTTTATTTAAGAAGGATCAACCAAATGAAGAAGAAAAATCATCGATTATATTTGAAAGCATCTCCCTTCCTTTTGCTAATCAACAAGAGGTAATGTTTCATGATTTTGAAGATCGCTTAGGTAGTCATTTGTAAGCATCAGAAAAGGTGGAGTTTGTTTTTTTCACCAACATAGGTTTTGGGCTCTAATTTCATTTTCAGATTCCATTTACTCAATTTTTCTTTATGCCTAGCAGAGCTTAATACAAGCATAAGTAGGGTGTTCATTTACTTGATTAGTTACATTGGATATTTGACTTCACTTGATCAAGTGATTTATGGTTCAGTTAGAGTAGGTAAGGTGTGTTGAATAAGCTCACAATTCTAAGAATATTTTTCAGTGTTGGTTTCTAGAATATTTTGCAATTGATGATGTATAGTTCAGCTTTCAGTTTCATTTGAGTCAGTTTGAGGATTGTAGCTGCAGTGACTCCATTTCCCAATGGATGAGGCTACATGATGTATAGTGTTCTTAACACCTCTTGAAGGAGCTGCCATACCGAGCTGGAGCCAATGTTAGTGTCCAAATGTTCAGTGATCAAATGCACTCTTTGAGGTTTTCTTAGTGGTGGTCCTAGATCAAAATTTCATGTTTCAAGTCAATTTTCAAATAAAATTGTGTTCACTGAATGTGTCTAGGTCTGAAATTCTACTCCCTTCACTCAATTCATGGTAGTCATAATTTCAGAGGTCATTTCATCGCTTATTATCTATGGTCTTATGCCATTCAGCACACCTTCATCTAGATCAGAGTCTAGGTCTCATTTGTTTTGCCACCATAAGAGTCAATTATGTTATGAAAGAAGGTGAACAAAAACTCATTTTCACCATAAAAGACATTTTCCCCAGGGAGTTAGAAAATATAGGGAAATAATTAAATAGATCCTCTCTTCTCACCATCATACACCACAACTGCAAAGGGTTGAAGAAAAATAAGCAAATTTGTGCCAACACTACCTATGTTACACTTCTAAGGTGTTGTGCAAGTGTTGTGCTATGCTTCTGCCAAAGGTGCTACCTTTTTGGATTTTAGCCTCAAATTCAGTCATTCAAGCTTTAAAAAAGGTGCAAAAAGCTTCAAAGGCCTCCTAATCAGTAAGTGGACACTCTCAATACCTCTCTCAAGTCAATTCATCTGCATATGAGTGGATTTGCTCCTTAGGGTTTTTCTCCACAACGTTTTTAGTGCCTTTCATCCTTGATTAGTTTCAATTATTTTAACCCTCATCCCACCATCTAAGACCTTCACATATCTTCCTCAGACCCTAGCTTAACACTTTCTATCACTCACAACCCTCTTTACCATTATTTTCATCAAAACCCTAATTTCCCACTACATTTCCATAGGAAATCCCTGTGTTTTCACATTTTGGTCAATCTCCTCATACCCATTTCCAGAAATTCCACTTGCAGATTAAATCCAATTCATCACCCAACCTCCTCAATTTTTTTGGGATTTTTCCCTAACTTATTTCCATCACATTTCTACCCCTAAAACCACCCTACGACTATCCCTTGTTTTCCTAATTCTACACCTCCCCTACCCATTTCATCTTGTTCACAAGCACTATGGAGGGTGAAAATAAGATTCATAAGGGAGGCAAAAATCCCAATTTTGAGCCAAATCAGACCCATGGCATCATTTTTAGAGCTTTGTGATCATTTTCTAAGGTTTACATTGCACATAGGGAAAGTGTTTCTTCAAAATCCTTCTGTGAAAAAATGGAGATGAATTTTACAAAAGTGAAAGAGGTTTTTGTCAATAATAGTCCAAATAATAAAAAACTCCTTCATTTTATGCATAGGAGTTATTATTTGAGAGAATATTTAAAACTTCAGTTGCTCCAGGTCATTTTCTGCACTTTTTAATAGGTTTTCTTCAAGTCAATTTTTCATGGGTTTGGAGTAGGTTTTTGCAGTGCTTGATGACTCTTTTTTGTAGCAGAACATCCTAATATTTCTAGCCATACCACTTGCATCCTAAAAATTCTCAAGGAAGGCCTCTAAAATACCTCTCAAAGTATGCACTACACCTCTACTGAGAGTGATTTATGCTTCTGTAAATTTTTAGTGATCAACTTCAAACTTGGATTTTGCAAAAATGGGAAAGTATTTTAGAAAAATGGATTTTGGAGTTAAAAACATACCAAACAACAAAAAAATCTCCCATATTTGAAGAAAAAAATATGGTTAGAGAGATATTGATCCATCGTTAAGCCCTATTTTTGCAGATTGTTTTTTTTTTAATTCTAGAAAATTGGTCATTATAAAAGCGTTGCGCAGCAGCGCAGTGCTTTTCCTCAGAGCATCGAAATGAGGACAAATCTATATGGATGGATGCACCTCACGTTCATATCACATATATGACATCAGGTAACATTTCACCCTCTCAATTTTGAATAAAAATTCAAAAAACGTCACTTTTTTCATGCTTCTCCCACCTTTTTTACCTCTATGTGGTGCTTCTGGAGCGAGGTTGGGAGAATAAAATTTTGAAGGCCTTCTAGGGGGTATTTTATTACTTTTAAGGAGTGAATGGAAAGAGGACACATGGGGATACCTATCATAACTCTCATATTTTCAAATGGGTTCCTAAAAGTTTTCTTCTCCTTATGGAGGAAAGATGTAATTAATGAAGGAGACACACACTCCTAGTTATTAGCTAAATTTGAGGGAATGGTTTCTAACTTCCCTAGAAGCTAGGAAATGACTCATGGGGTTCATTTATGAAGCGTTTTGGATCTAATTTCGACCCAATAAGGTGTCATGACTTCTATTTTCTATATGTACTTCAAACCAAAGCCATTTTATGGGTTGGATAGTTGTTATTTGCAGTGGAGCTATTGTACAAGCTTTTGGTAATGAAATCAAATACAGTGTTGGAGACATAGTGTTGTGACTCCAATGGTATGCCTTTGAAAAAAAAAATTCTCTATAAACTTATCATGTTGAATGTTATTTTATCCAAATTTCACATATTTTATTCTCTATGTTAAGTCTTATGAGTTTGTAAACATAAATCATGATTTCCATGCTTTTTTTTTTGTAATATTTACAAGAACATGTCTATGATCTTCTGATGAATGAACTGAGTTTAATTCTCATTTTGACTCCCTCTAAGTTAAATCTATACACAATGACGAATTAATAATTACTCTAATATTACCTACTTCGTCTCACCCTTACCTCTACAATCTATCCTTTGAAATCCGACCTAAACCTTAGACTTAGTTCCCTAACTCTCATTCCTATCTAGCAAAACTCCAAACAAACAAAAAACCCTAATCTATTAAGAATCATAACTATCCTAAGATCAATATATTGGGTCATCTCATTGGCTGCAAAGTGGCATTGAAAGAGCCCTCTCCGGTTGTGGTAGGGCTAGCTACCTCACCTAAATGTTAGTTTTTGGTTACCCTCCTTTAGATCCATTCTCAGCCTTGGGAAGCGGGTGGGAGTGATAACACCTCATATTATGTTTCTATATGGAGGGGTGATTTATTCATGCTCATGTTCATGTCGATGATATACTTGATGCTTCTCACAGTTGCATATTATGATGATGTTGCATATGAATCTTATTATTGTCTTATGTTTGCTTGTTGTTGCTTTCTTCTTGTAGTTGTCGGTTGGTATTCTGCTATGAATGGTGATTGGTTCTATTATTTTCCTTGCTACTATGATGATTGGTTCTATTATGTTGCTTGATACTACTTCTCTTTGACCTTCTCGTTCATATGGAGTTGACCCTTTTCCATTGATGTCAGAAGGGGGGAGAATTTTGAGAGAAATTGGCCGGAGACCAAACTCACATGTTGATGAGGTTGACATCAATGCCAAATGGGTAGTTTGTTGGCATTGATGTCAACAAGGTCATGGTCATGATCATGTATGTATGGAAGTGACTTGCTTGTCCTATTAGTTTGCATGCATGTATTGACAATGAGATGGCTTGATCTAGGTGGATATTGGTGGCCACCAGCCTATTCCACTTAGAACCCCACCATTTTTTCTTCCAATATTTCATTTTCATTAATTATAGCACAATTTACTATTTTTATCATTTTTTTGAGTCATGAACTTCCAGAGTCGTTTTGAGGCCCTAAATGACATTTTTGTGGAAAAGCAAGGGAAACATGGAAGTTAATTCAATTTTTCTTAGTCATAATTTGTAGTCCTCAGATGTATATTTCTAACAAGCTATTGAGCACTTTAAAAGGAGATCATATGGAAAAGTTATGTCCCTGGGAAGTTAATGTACCAATTTACCCAAACAGGGCCCATAGTTTTGGTGTTTCATCTCCTAGGGTTAGGTCTATTGATGTTTATGGTTTTCCATTGTTCCTCAATAATAAATAGGCCTTCGAGCCTCATAGTAACACATTTCATAGCCCTGTTGCCACCACATCTCTTCTTAGAGATAAGCTACTACACCCTAGCTTGTTTATTTCCATTTTGTCTATAAGCATATTTCAATTATTTGTTATAAAGGAAATGAAGTTTTATTTATGTTGCGTCTTTGTGTCTATGTGTATCTCTGTATTTCATTGTGTTCCTGCATAAATCTATATTAGTGGTATCAGAGTGGTCTTCTCTTTTAGAGTGGTCGGGGTATAAGGAGTTATGGCTCGATATGGTTGAACCTTTGCAAGATCAGCCTCACAAACCCCTATGATTGCCCATGGGGGAAGAAAAGAAAGACGAGGGTGCAGGAGATTCTACAAAAATATTTCTTGAGGAGGCCCTCTAGAAACAAAGGAACGTGATGATGGATAACTTTTCCTAGATCCTTCAACGGTTATCCATCAGTGGCACATCTACATCCAGCAGCCACTATAGAGGCGCTACTCCTTTTAAGGCACAAGTAAACTTTAACATTCCCATATTTGAGGGCCAAATAGATGCAAATGTCATATATAGATGGTTGAATCTATTAGAAGGATATTTCTTGGTTCATGACTTTTCTGACCGAGAAAAGATTCCTTTTCCACTCCTCAAAGCTGCCCCCCATGTTAAGGACTGGTGGGAAACCTACTGGGAGCAACAGGGTGAGTGGGAACCCTTTCTGTCCTCAGCAGCACCCACTTGGAATTATTTCCAAGATTCCATGAAGGAACAATATTATCTTGTGTGGAGCTATGGGGACAAATACATACAATGGACTACACTACGGAAGCAAAGGTATCAAGATGTGCATGAGCTGACGAATCTATTCCATACCCTACACACAAAGTTGGGTATCGAAGATTCAGAGAAACATTTGGTGCTAAAGTACCACATTTGTCTGCACATATACATTGAGGAGGAAATTGAGTTCCTTGACATCTCCTCACTTGGTGCAACATACTGGTATGCTGCCAAGATTGAGAAAAAATTCAAACAGAAGAAGCGAGACTTTGGATCTGTCAATCAGAAGCAAGTGAAGGGTTCCCCCAAACCGTAGAACAAAGTACAAAGCCAAGGTGGGGTAGCCCAGGACAACTTGCAAAAGCCACAAGAAAAGAAAAACACCGCGAAGCCAAAGAAGGACATGAGGAAGTGGTGTAAGTTCCATAAGAGCTCCACTCACAACACAACTGAGTGTCGGGCCAAGTCATTGGTGGCCAAGTTGAAGGCTTCTGAATCAGATGGATTCTCCGACTCTGAATTAGAACTTGACAAGGGGAATGAAAAAGGGAAGTAGATTATCGATGCAGAGCCCAATTCCACCATCTCCACCACAAAGATCAAGATAGAGGAACCAGAAGATCAAGAGGAGGGGGAGTGCCTCTTCCATTGCTAGATGTGGGTAAAGGGTTCCCCGCTACAGTTCATTGTCAACAGCGGGAGTCAAAATAACCTCATCTTAGCAGAGGTCATGAATCAGTTGGGCTTGCTGACTATAGCACACCCACAACCTGACACCATTAGGTGGCTTCACCAAGGATGGGATCTCTGCGTCAACCAACATTGTCACCTTCCCTACAACATCAAGCCCTTCACGGATGAGGTATTAAGTGACATTTCTCCTCTTGATGTTTCTAATGTATTATTAGGAAAACCATATTTATTAAAGCAACATGTTTTGTGTGAGTTGTGACGTCGTGTTGTTATTGTTACTTTGGGTAATAAGTTGCATAGGGAATAGGAGGTAGCACCACCTATCGCCATCTATTTAGTTACTACAAAATAGTGCAGTAAGCCCATTTTAAAAACCAAGAAATTTGTTTTCCTAATGATCTTCCCTCAAGGAAAGAAGAAGACGATGGCCATGACCTCCAAAACTGACTCCTCCACATGACAAAAACACATGTACAAGGTCATGGAGTAGTACGAGGACATCTTCACCTCCCCCACAAGGGTGCCTCTCCATTGTTAGGTCAAGCACTCCATCGATCTGACCCCACGTGCACCGCTGCCCAATGGACACATCTATTGGCATTATGTTCTATAGAACAAAGAAATTAAGAGGCAGATTCAGTAGTTGTTGCAAAAAGGTCACATTGAGTTGATTTCTTCACCTTGTGGGAGCCTGATCGTGTTGGTGCAAAACAAGAATGGGACTTGGAGACTTTGTATTGACTATCGGGACTTGAACAATATCATTTTCAGGAATAGGTACCCGATCCAATGGATTGACCTTTTAGACCAACTCAAGGGTAAGATCGAATTGAAGTCTGGTATCAACAGGTAGCAGTTAAACCCTTTGATGTGTGGAATACTGCCTCCAAATCGAAGGAGGGACTTTTCAAATGGTTGGTTATGCATTTTGGGTTGATGAATTCCCCCACAACCATCATGAGGCTGATGGATGACAAATTACAACCATCCAATAACTCATTTGTAGTGGTGTACTTAGGTGACATCTTGATCTTTAGCCAAACTTGCGAAAAGCACCTCCACCATATCCGATAGGTCCTCAAAACACTCCGAAAACACAACTTTTATGCAAATTTGGAGAAGTGCACTTCTGGCATGACACAGGTTCAGTATCTGTGATACATTATTTATGAACAGGGGGTGCATGTGGATCTAGCCAAGATCCAATCCATTCAGGATTGGCCACCCCCGACCACTATAATAGAGCTCCACAAATTTTTGGGTCTTGCCAATTTCTACCGCAGGTTCATGTTGGGATTCTCTCATGTCACTTGGACCTTGACTCAATTCACCAAGGGAGGGACGAAAGAAAAATTATTTTGGTATGAATATCAAAATAAGTCATTCGTAGAGTTGAAGCATCGCCTCTGCTCTGCACCAGTGATCACATTACCAAACTTGCAACAACCATTTGAGATCGAGATATATTCCTATCACTATGCTATTGGGGCAGTTCTTACTCAACAGGGGCATCTAGTGGCATATCACAGTGAGACATTTTCCAACATAGTCCAAAATTATCCCACTTATGACAAAGAGATGTATTCCATTGTGTAGGTTTGCTGAAAATGGAAGCATTATATTTTGGGAAAGGAAATAGTCATCCACACTGACCACCGACCCATGCAGTTCATACAGACACAATGGAAGTTGCATAACGATCACCATCAGAAGTGGTCCACATTCCTGCAACAATTTCATTTGAACATAAGGTACAAGAAGAGCGGCAGTAATAATGTTGCAGAATACCTTAGGCAAACACCGATCATGGCACTAAGCACTGTGCTCAGCTCTTGTGGGCATGAGACTTCCAATTGGTCGCTTCTATACCAAAGAGATCCAAAATTTGGCCACACATAAAATACACTCTTGGAGGGTAAGAAAGTTCTAGATATTCACTTCTAGGATGCCCTATTATGTCAGCCATGACACCTTTGTTTTCCTTCAATTTAGAGTGCCAAGATGATTTTGGAAGCGCACTACAATTAGGTTGCTAGGAATTTTGGGGTCAAGAAAACAATTGTAGTACTACATAAGTATTTATATTGGTCAAACCTTCGACAGCATGTCAAGAAGTACATCAAGTCTTGCACTTCCTATGCAATTTCCAAAACGACCATAAAGAATAAAAACCTTTATACTCCCCTGCCTACCCCTAGTCGACCTTGGGAATCCATCTCCAAGGATTACATGTTGGGCCTTCCTTCTACTAAGCATGGCAATGACTGTGTTTTTTTGGTCATCAACCAATTCTAGAAGATTTCCATTATGACGGCCTACAAGAATAAAATCACAGTAGAAGCCACTTCTAAACTCTTATTTGAACAAGTGTGGGTAAACTTTAGGATCCCAGAGTATATCATCTCAGATTAGGATAGGAGGTTCCTGAGTACATTTTGGTCCAGCCTCTGGTCGATGTGAAACACCAAGCTCATCAAGTCCAAAACTTTCCATCTGCAAACTGATGGCTAAACAGAGGTCATCAACTAGATGATCATACACATTATGCACATGTACAACTCAAAGACTTCAGGCACATGGGATGAGAGCCTCCTTTATGTACAACACAGCTATAAGGAGGCTCTCCATAGCTCAACTAGCTGTGTCCCCTTTCAGGTGGGCTTGGGATTCCAGCCACTATGTCCCATTGACGTAGCCATGCTATTTGTGGCTACTCAAGAAGATTTAGGTCATGTCCAGTTCATGACATATTAGATAGAGCCAATTCTAAATAAAAGCAACGACATGATCAACAATATATGCCACACAGCTTCCAGGTGGGTGACAAAGTGTGGCCACATTTGTAGAAGGAGTGCCTTGCTGGACCCCACCACAAGCTCCACCCGCTTTGATATGGGTATACACCATCGCCAAGTCTATAGGGGACAATTAATTTGAGCTTAGTATTCCACCACTCCTTGATCTGCACCCAGTGTTCAATGTGGACCACCTTCAGCCCTACTTTCTGCCTCTACTAGACACATTTGACATGGCAAAACAACTCACACCAACAGAGTTAAACCCAAACTACATGGAACAAGCCACAACTAATCAAATCATGGATACACAGATCAAACACCTCCTACAACAAATTATCCCACTATATCAAGTTTTTAAAGTAGGTCAACTCCTTCACCAAGGCAAGTGGAGCACTAGGGACCAAGTTCAGAAAAAGTTTCCTGATCTCAGGGAGGAGCTCAATGCAATGGGGACCATTGCTTCCTAAGGGGTGAGGAATGATCTAGGTGGATATTGGTGGCCACCCACCTATTCCACTTGGACCCCCATAATTGTTTATTTCAATTTTTCAGTTTCCTTAATTATATCACAATTTACTTTTTTTAGCACCTTTTTCAGGTCATGAACTTCCAGAGCCGTTTTGAGGCCCTAGACAACGTTTTTTTGTGAAAACTAGTAGAAACATGAAATATCCTTTGATTTTTCTCAATATAAAGGTATATTCCTTAGATATATATTTCTAACGAGGTATTGAGCGTGTCAAACAGAGATAATATGCCAAAGTTACGTCCCCGAGAGGTTGATATACCAATTTACCCAAACGAGGCCCATAGTTTTGGCATTTCATCTCCTCGGGTTAAGTATTTTGATGTTTAGGCTTTTCCATTGTTCCTCAATAATAAATAAGCCTTTGAGACTCATTGTAACACTTTTCAGAGGCATGTAGCCACCACATATCTTCTCATACATAAGCTACCAGCGCTCTAGCTATTTTATTTCCATTTTGTCTATAAGCATGTTTCAGTTATTTTTTATTAAGGAAATGAAGTTTATTTCTGTTGCATATCTACATTTATGTGTATCTTTGTATTTCATTTTGTTCCTGCATAAATTCAGATCATGGTTGTGTTGGCATTGATGTCAACCTCATAGCACTGGTGTTGGAGGTTACTTTCGTGTTGTTTGGCTTTGATATCCACCTAGTTGTGTGTGATTGTTTATGTGCTTGGTTATCGTCTCTGATGTATGTATTATTAGTTGCATGGTCTTGTAGGTTCTGTCATTTATGGTTATAGATGTTGGTTTCTAATACAGGAGTTAGATTTGAGGAGCCTTTTTTATTGGTCTCCATGTCCCTAATTAGGTCTCCATGTTGATGATGTTATACATTGGGCTTGGAGAGGATCTACATGTGTTTGTGGATACTTGAGTTGGATGTGGTGAGGTGTTCAGCTATACATTTATTATGTATATGTTTTTTTCGTTATATAGTGTTACCAAGGATGTTTCCTATGGTATTTGGTATGGTAGCTAAATGGTTTACCTTGGTATTTGATTGAGCATAAGTATAGTATTACCATAGTACATGTATTCTTGTTATTGTAATTACCATGGTATTGGTAGGTGTGTGGATTAAGTTGGAACATGATATTACCTTAGTGCATATAGTCTTGATATTGACATACCCAAGGTATTTTCTTATGTTATTGATTTGGAGAATACGATGGTACGTGTGTCCTTGGTATTGACATAACCAAGGTATTTACCCATGGTATTGAGTTGGAGATTACCACGGTATAGGTGTCCATGGTATTGGGATAACCATGGTAGTTTCCCTAGGTATTTATTTTTTAGAAAAATTTGACTTAACCATTTCAGAAATTTCTATAATAGAGAAGGAGAAGAAACATTGGGTTGTTTCTCTTGTGTGAGGAAATTGTCAAACGTGTCAACTCAAAAATTCATTGGATAACGAAGTGAATGTTTTACAAGCATTTTTAAGGGTAAATGAGGATGGATCTCAACATTTTGATACATGGGTTTTGTGCATAACGGACCAAATTAGTTTTCCCATGGGTATTTTTTCAAAATTTGGCCTAGATTAAGAGAAACAGAAGGTTATCGGAAGGAAATTTTCGTAGGTTTTCTGTTGTGGCCTTTTTCCAAATTGCCCCAATTGCAATTCCAGATTCGATTTTCCTCTAGAAAGTGATTAATATTGAAAATTTCAAAAGGAAAATGGATATAGTGGACTGATCAAGTCAATTAGCTGAATCTAGATGAAATCAAGCATATGAACAAAGATTGTGCAACTCAATAGTTCTTGGTAATTATTGAGAACCTAAGTTTATCTATGTATTAGAGGAAGCTCAATGATAGTGTTGTTGATTCTTTTGGTGTATGGAGTGAGTAATAGATTAGAAGATTTTGTGCAAGATGTGTGAGGGTTGTGTATGCATATTTTCTTAAACATGTTGTAGAATAGATTAGAATTGAAGTTGTTGTTGTAGTGATTAATTTGGAGAAATTTTATGCTTCTGGATAGATTTTATATGTTGGTGATTCTCACACTTGTTCTTGTAGGATCTATTGATGCATGTATCACATATCCATGTGTCTTATGATGTTATATGTAGGATGCAACTTTCTATTTTTGTGTGGGTCTAATGTTCATATATGTGTGGCCACAGTTTTGTATTTGAGAAAACATGTTTTGTGCATTATTTTTATACTGATATCATAATGATGTATTATTTATTAGAGCATGTATGCAGAGCTAATTTCTGGCTGAGTATAGTGTCTTGGTATCTAGTTTGAAAATAGATGAAAGGAGGTCCCCATGGTGGTGAGGAGAAGTGACTACATGGAGGTGGAGCAGTGATAGAAAAGCTTCAGCGAAAGGAAGAATTTTATCAATCGGATGGTGGTTGGATAATCCAATGGTAGTTGGGCGAGGATTGAGTGATCATGGTGGCCTTCAACATATTGTAGTTTGTAGAGATCCGTAGTGAAAAAAATATTCTGAGTTGATTCGGTAGTATCGAGTCTCCTAGCCAATGGTGGTTGGAATTTTGTATATGAGGTATAGTCTCCATGGCGATGGGAGTCAGCACAATATGTAAAATATTGATTGCTTGACATAATATATTTCAGAGGAAAGTATAAGTGGCAAGGGTGGTTTTTCTCTCGGAAGGGTTTCCATGAAAAAATCATGTCTTATGTGTGATTCATGTGATGTGCATTGTCTATAATTTATGTTTCTCACATGATTTATGATTTATATTCTTAGATGGTTTTATGAATGGAAAATCTAATGTGTTGATGGTGAATAATTGTGTGATTTAGTAAGAATTTAATAAAAGGAAATATTTTGGTAATAGATCACACTACTAATTCACACCTCTGCCCCCCTCCCCCCACCACCCCCCCTTAGTTGTGCTCAAAGGTTTCCAACAAAGAAGTGACATGAACCTACTCCACTATATCCTTTGTTTCCATATTTATTTTATAAGAACAAATATGTACAAAGAATAACTAGATTTTTTTTTTCATGTCAAGAACCATTAATTATTGATGCGATTGATGAATATGACAGTAAGGAAATAGGTTATCTACAATGTGAGAAAAAGATGAGATTACCACCAATAATCCTTATCAAAAGCAATATTATTGTTGACTTATATCTAAGAAACTATAATACAGATGATGGTATTATTAATGGCACAGATGAAATATGTAAACAATATACAAAAATAGGAAAAATATTGATGTAATATGGATATCTTTTGTAAATCTAGAGATTGGTAAACTGTAAATAAAAATGTATCATGAAATATATGATGAAAGATTTTCATCTAATTCAAGTCAAATATTATGGGACTAGAAACCATTGGCATGTCATAGAAAGAGCTTTAAAACTATAGTGCAAAAACAATTTCTAAAACATTTTACTTGGGTTAGAACAATTCATCAAGTGCAAGGTTTGACGTTGGATGGACTTGCATTTGATATGAGTGGTATATCGACACATCGACTAATGTAAACAACATTGTCACATGTTAGAAGATGGAATAATTGTTTCTTCTTTAGAAACAAACACAAAAGAACCTTTCTGTGCATAAGAAAATATTAGAAGAAACAAAAATCTTGAGAACTCAAGTGTCATGGAAACCACAATACATACAAAAGCCAATAAAAAATGAAAAAATTTGATTATTTTAACTTGAATACATGAAGTATACATTCTTATGTCAATGAAATTATATGTGATGAATATATAATGAATGTTATGATTCTTTGTATCCAAAAAAACGCATCTAAACTTTCCACCGTCAAATAATGAATTTTACAAATTTAATTTCAACATATCAATTTGTGTTTGTCAAGTACTATTTGCATAGAAGAAAACATAGATATCATATCCATCAAGAAATTTTGAAATGATATAATCAAATTTTGTTTTTATCAGAGGTCAATTTTTAATACTAAATATGCATAATAAATGTATATGTTGTGCCACATGTGTATGTTTCAGCAGTTATTGAAGTAATTGCAATAACAAAGGCATAATTCATGCATATTTATTTCATTTTTATAATTACTGTAGATTTAATATCGATAAACAGTTATCAGAGCATATACACTCGGAATGATTACAAGAATTAAATAAAAATTTTATTTCTCAAAATAAGATGATTATTAATCACATTTGGACAAATTTTACTATTCATCAATGTCATGTTCATATTTCACATTCATACTGAAGTGATCATGATGAAATTAATTCTTAACTACGCTTTATCTTATTTTAATCTTTCATAAGCTATGCATTTTGTTTTGAAGTGGTAAACTTCACTAACAATTATTAATGTAATACAAATTTGTTTCTGTAAAACTTTTCTATTTCTTATTGACTAGAACAATACTTCTATTTGTTCGTTCTAATATGAAATACATAATGGATAAGAATTTAAATTAATTACGAAAATATGATAAGGATCATAGATTGCAAGAACCATATATAATTCTGACATATGAGTATTCTTAAATTCAAGCATTTGGTATTTTTTTCAATGTTTGATGATTCATATTTGTTAATTATGTTATCATAACTTAAGCTAATTTATCATTGTAGTCTATCGAGTGCAGGGAATATTCATTGTGACGTTGCCAAAAGATGTGGAAAATGTACAAGTGTTGTGCCAAAGATGTGAAAATACAAGTGTCTCTTCCACATATTTCTCTATATGTACATACTCATTGCTTCGCACATTCCTGCTGTACATTTCCATCTCTCATACCACTTCTTCTGCACATTCACGAATTTTGTTTTACTGCGAAAATTTTTCCCTCCTCAACTTTATTTAGGAGTAATTGATGTTGCATAGGTCAGTATTACATTTTTTATTTTTAAGCAAGAACAAAATGTACTTTAAAGATAGCGAGTGAAGCAATATCTGAATTTTGTAGTCTATATGATCTTAGGATTTTTGTAAGCAAAACTTGGCACCCATTTTTCTTGTTCAAAGTTCCACCTCAACTCTTCATTTTTCCAAACTAAATTCCCGTGTTTTCATTAATATGTTATATGGTGTATAGCATATCCGATAAATCCTTTATTTCTAGTTCTACTTGCATTCTTTTCGAGATAAGGTTACTCTTATCAATTTGTTCATGAGTGTCTGCCACTTAGGGTTCGATTAAACTTAAATATTGTATTAATATATAATAAATATGAGTCAAATTATAGTCATACAATTAACAAAAATCATTTTTAAGGGGAAATATAATTCTTCTCAACATTTAATTTAGCGAATTGATGCAGGATCTAGTCATGAATCTACAGTTTCTTCGTATTTCTTCAGTGTTAAATTGCATTTACTATGAAACATTATCAAATGATGACTAGTATTTTAAATTATCAATAAGCATTGTAGTTTTAAATGAGATTTGTAATTATATTATTTTTTATCTATGTAGTGAGGCTCCAAGCTCTTGAATCTTTTCAAATACATTGTGTATTTATGAAAATACAAGTGAAATATCACTTATCAACATACGAAATATTGAATATAAATATATTAGGATAAATTATTTATTCATTATTGATCGCAAATAATTATGCAAGTGTAGGGAGGTAGAGATAAATGACGGTTAATAATTTTCAATAATAAATGTAATCAAGGAATTATTCAACCTATGAAGATAAGTTTATGTTCGACATTTCATATGCTAATGACTACCTTTTTTATTTAGAGAGAAGAGAATTGACGAATACTATATGTGTCTCTCAGCTTTCTCTCTGCATTCGCATTTTCCGAACTTTCGAGTATGTACAATTTTAGCATTTATGTTATGAGGTACAAAATTTTGAAAATAAAGCCGACTAGCACAAGCTATAAATTCATTTTTGATGGAAAATAATTATGCACATTTAGGAGGTGGATAAAAACTAGGGTTCAGGATTTTCAATAATAAATGTACTCAAGTAATACTTGATTGTTTAGCAATAATTTTTGTGCAAGATTTCTTATTTTGATCAGTAGTAATTTTTGTTTATAATTAAAAATTTGGGTCCTTGCGTTCCTTACATGTGTTAAATTCCTTGTTATTGATAGCTAAAACACTGGATGATGCCCTCAATTCGAGTTTGTACTCGAATTTATAGTTTGTATGCCCAATAAAATTTCAAATCGTTTTAACTTTTTACATTAAATGCCCGGTAAAATTTATAGTCAAACTTGGAAAAAGGAAAAAATCAGTTGGCACGAGATAAATTGGGACGAGTGCCAAATTTGGCAGTCCAACCAAATTTGGCTATTGGGGGGCTAAAATTAGGTGGAGCATGAATAAATCCGGGGAAGTATTTTAGTGAGGTTTAAACTTGGAGGAACCACCGAATATGTTTTCATCCACTAAATTTCGAGGAAGTTAGTTGGCCCAATAACATGGGGTCACATGGCCTAATATAATGGCACCATGTGGCACCCAGTTAGCAGCCAAATGGTCCCCCAACCCACCTAATTGGCGACTAAATTTTAGTTTTAATGGTTCGGGAAAAATTTTAAACGATTTTAAATATAATGTAATGGTCACAGCTTGGTTTTATCTATTATATAGTGTATAGTTTAAAAACAACGAGAGTGTGGGTATGTGAGGTTGGAACCTACGACCCTATGAACCAATGCCTTAATATGGTTCATTCTAGCCAACTCGCTAAGGTGGCAAAATTTATTCACCTTGAAAACAAGGCAAAGCATGAAAAAAATAACCATGCAAAGAAGAAAGCGACAATAAACAAAAAGGAATAAAATCCCTCTTGTGCTCATTGCAAGGAAGAATGACATGATGAGGAGCATTAGTGGAAAATACATCCAAATTTAAAGCCTAAGAAGTATGCTTTCAAAGGGAAGGAGAAAATTGTTGCTACAATGCAACATGACTTGAGTTCTAATTCAAACAATGAGATGAGGATCACAACTTTTTGGATTGTGGGTGTTGGACCAATGATGGGCACAACATCAAAGAATCCATGGTTCCGAGAACTTGAGGAGATAAAATAGAGCATTCGATTAGAGAATGTTGAATTGAGAAGACTATTACAAGAAGCAGAAGAGGAGAAGTAAGGATTGCAAATCCAGATACAAGCCATATAAGAGGCCTTGGAGATGTTGAAGTGCAGTGTAGGCTTAGTGAATCCATCATCACCCACTTCATAATTGAAAATTGATGTAAACGATGTCAGTGATTATTCAATTTCATGTTCTCATTATGGTGATGATTTTGGTGAATTTGAAAGGTACACCAAGAGCATTGGTTCAAATCTGATGAAGAAGATGGGATATGAAGGAGATGGTCCAAGACTTAATGGCAATGGCATTATGAATCCTATCCAAATGATGTAAATACCTTGACATGTAGGATCAACCTATTTCAGAAAGGAATTTGAAGAAAGACACTCCAAACCCATGGAGACAGGAGAATATTCAAACGAAAGTCTAAGTCAGTGCAATATGTTAAGAGCACATCACAACCTTCCAATGATAGTGAGAATTTCAAATGAAGAAATAATTCAAGTTCGCCTAACTAGAGCTGCACCAAAAATAGTATTTCAAGGAAGGATATGCCACCCAGGATGGAGACAAAAAAGAAGGTCAAAAAATTATGGAGGAAGAAAAACCATTGTAGTCATTGTAACAAGGGTGGACACAAAAAATCCAAATGTTAGAAGCCCCATCTAGAGTTATGCCCAAAGAATGACAGGGAGCATATGAAATTACTTGTGAAGGAATCGACTGATGAAGTAGTTCAACAAGAAAGTCAACTATAGGAAGAAATCCCATTAGCCTGGTTAGGTAAGAGATGGGTAGAATTTTTAAGTAGTTGAGTATGGTGACTATTATAAATCACATGTTTCTTTTTAAATACCCCATAGATGGGTTAAAACCTGTAGAAGTGATGAATTGTACAACATCAATTGAGTATGCAACATAGTGATATTTTGGCCTGTAGTTGTATAGAAAAGGGTATGGATTATGATGTAAAACTTGACAATGAGTGTTCTATAAACTCTTAACAAGTTCTTGATTAAAATCTTCAAGATTGTGAGACATACTTTGGCAGCTATAGATTTTCATAAGTATATAGGTGTCTTCTTCATCATTCCTGGGTCCAAATTACAAAGGTGAAGGAAACAAAAATGTGTCCTGTCAGATACATTTATTATGTAGATCAAGAAAGGGGGAATTACATTAGCTTGCAGTTTTTCTTTATGCTTTTGGAGGAAAGAGATATTCTCAATGTTGAGGAATGATCCAGGATGATCCCTGAAGGTGGAAAAATAAAATTCATTTAATATTGAAAAAATAACATCAAGTCGAAGATCTCATCACAATGAATGTAACGATGCAAAAAATGCCTCAATTTGAGTTTTTATGCGAAAGTTATGCCCAATCATAGGTATAGTCAAACTTGGCCGAAGAACAAAAAATTGGCACTAGATAAAATTGGACTAGCACCAAAGTTGGTGATTGTGTCGAATTTTTCATTTGCAGGCTAAAATTGAGCCAAGGTAGGATATATATTGTGAAGGGTGTTAGTTGGTGTTAAATTTGCTGGAACCGCCAAATATGGCAGCATCCACTAAACTTGGAGACAACTAGTTGGACCAATAGCATGGGCCACATGGCTCAATCTAATCGCACCATGTGGCACCCAATTGGCGGCCAAATGGTCCCCCAACCGACCCAACTAGTGACCATATTTAAGGTTTAACAATTTGAGTGATGGTTAAAATGATTTTAAATAAATGTAATGGTTCCGGTTTTTTTTTTAACTACTGGATATTATATAAAATAAAAACAATGCAAATGGGAATTTACAATGTTGGAACCTGTTATCACTCTCAATTTTTAAAATTTGTTTTTAATAGGTTCATCATAAGCTTCACCTTGTCTCATTAGGTTAGACAATTAGCATTTGATGAGAAATTCACTTAATCGTGTTATTATAGGTCATAGACACTTCATTAGTCTTGTCATTAGGGTCATATCCACAATAATCCACCTTGGGTTCACTTGCATAGTCATAAAATTTAAAAAAATATCCACTTTTCTATTTTTTCACAGTTTCGTAGCGAATACAGTGCAAAATAGGCAGATTGAGCTACGAAACTACCTGACAATTTCGTAGCGAGTATGAGGATTTTTCTGTTTTTTGACTTTTTGAGCAGTCAACTTTAAGGGCCGTTTATTGGAAAAAAGAGAATAATTCTAAGAAATGGAGAGAGTTTATTTTCAAGAACATATCAAATAACATTAACCTCTTTCACGTTTCTCACAGGTGCTACAAATTGGGAGATTCAGAGATGTCTTTTAACTCTATTTTTAGAATGTGTTTTTTCTGTATTTGACACATGTTTTTCAAATGTAGTTCCCGAACACCTAGGAATGTTTTTCAAAACACCAAGAGAGGTTGTTATTCATGACAAACTGACCTACAAAAACCTCATTCAGTTTTGTAGCAACTATCAAGGATATGGAGATAGGATCCCATATTTGAACCTTATTTGTTCAGAAAACACAGAGTCATTTTATTCATAAATAAACTTGCTAAAGGTGAAAAAGATGCTTTTTGAAGTGGGTAAGAGGAATTTTGAACCAAATTTTCCTTATCATCCTTCATAATATTAATTTTAAGACCTACAGGTGAAATTTTGAAGAAAAAGAGAGAATTTTGAATTTTTCTGCACTTTAGGTAGTTTCGTAGCAACTTCAAGGCTTGAAGCCCAAAATATGCTACGAAATTTCTGTAGGTGAATATATGGACAAAAACATGGATAAACTCAAATTCAAGGACTGGAAAAAAAAATTAGCTCTTTTAACCCAACAAACATGTCTACATCAGAAAAGAGAGGTAACAGGTGGCAGAGGTTGGTGAATTAAATTTGCTCTAAACTACACTACGAAATTTTTTGTACATGACTTTTTTAGCAGTAAAATTCAAGTTTTATTTCTGACAAAATGAAAAATTATTTTGGAAATATGAAAGAGGGTTTTATTCATAACAAGCGTGTCTATAAAAAAATCTCTCTGTTTCTTCACCATTAGGGTTTGAAAATTATACACTCATCTTTGAAGCCTATTTTTCAGAATTTTCACTAACTAGATTTATGAAAAAATTGTAAAATTCAACTTGGAGGAGGTCCATCTCAGCATTCACATGGCATAATGACACATCAGCACTCTAGTACATTTAGAAAATTAGCTGGTTTCAATTTATAATGGTTATTAAATTTATTTGTTGAACTATTAATGAAAGAAGAGTCCTTTTTGTATTCAAACTCTGCAAAACAGACATATCTCTAGGAAGTCTCCAAGTGATGGAATCATGTTTGAAATAGGTCTCTGAGGTCGGAATTCAAGGTGAAAAAGGTTTCAAATCATTTGTATGAATCCTCACTCTATAAATTTGGGAGTTTTCGAGTTAGAGGGGGTTGGAGAATTCCATTTGACATTACCACTATTGTAAATTTCTATCATCAGTAATATAGATAGACTGTGTTTCTTCTTCACCTGAGATTCTTGGAATTTTTCAATGAGCTTATGTTTTATGTCTATATTTGTCTTACTTATAGTATCTTGAGGTTGAATTACTTAGAATTCATGTCACACATGCTATGACTTCCTTTTAACATTGAGCTACTGAATATTTCTATGTGTTAGTACTGTTCTTCCATTGAAACAGTAAAAGCCTCAACTTCCACAAGTAGATTCATTTGTCACTAAATTCCTTCTTAATGACTCCATGAGCCCAATGGTAGTGAAATCTATCCCATTTTTCACCTGCAATCACATACACTAAAACACTCACAGAGTTAGCCATCTGTTTTAAGACCTAATTGAGTAAATCCTTTGATAATTTGAGAGAGTCATCTTAGATTGAAGAGGCTAATCTTCAGTCAAAATTTGGTTTGAAATAGATACTCCAAGTTGACCATTGATGCAGGCCCAACATGACTTATTTTGGTGATAACAAAACCCATGAATCCACTAACCAATGCCTTAAACAAGTCATGCCATCTAACCTTCCAGGTAAGTGGACTTTGTTTTATCCCTTGGGCCATTACAATATAAACGTATTCCTTTTCATTCGATGGGGGGAGGACCGAGAACAAAGGGACGAGACCGATGGGAAGTAGAAAAGTGCATGGGCCAAGGGAACTAGGAGAGTCAGAACCCTATGGTAGAAACTTGTGTGGGTGCATATATTGAGATAATATTCTTAGGGAATATTCCTTGGAATTCTCTAGAATATTACTAAAATAGTTTGCAGTGGAATATTAGATATTCTCTAGGGGGTATATATTTGATAGTGATGGAATATAATTGATTTTATACTCATTTTACTTATAATTTTGTAGTTGTTTCACTGTTGTAGTTGGATTTGGGATTTGAGCATGCCATTTTCAGGTCATTCCCAGAAATGGAGGTATAATGATGTATTTTTCCATATATTTTCCTTTGTTTTTTATGATATGAATGAAGAGGCCTCTCCACTTTGAAGTTGGACCTAGAGACATAGCCCACATTAGGTGAACTTTGTTATCAAACATTGGGTGAATTATATTTATGGTATCCTTTTATGTTTATTGTACTTGAATTGTTTTCATTTGTGGTTTTACAAGCTCTTTTACGTAATTCTACTAACATCATTAAAAAAATATCTCAGATAATTTTTAGCGTTTGAAAATTCAATTTTTTTTAATTGTGTACAAAGATTTAAGTTGATTTCAAGCTACATTTATCGAATGCAAAGAATTTAGTGGGATAAGTGTGTAATAACCTCCTCCCGCATTTATCCAAGCTAAATGTTCCACCGGGATAAACATATTATCAAGAGTTATTATGATATGATTCAACTCCCAAAGTAAAATTAAGGAATTGAAATCGATAAGACAAGAATAATATAACCTTCCTTAGATGCTACAAGACCTTCAAGAGCCAACCAACCCTTCCAAGTGCTCAACCCCTAATACAAGTTGTTGTTTGACTTATATAGAGCCCCGGACGCATTGATGACAAGCCCTCCATGTGTTTAAATCCGTCTAGTTGCAAGCACATCCCTGCATCCATGAGACTATAGACTTTTCTAGATAGTTTTGTACCAACTACCTCGGATTCTGAGCCACTTTATCAAGACCATCATTCATACTCTTCCCAGAACTTCATGAAAATTCCATAAATGATAAATAACATGATGACAAGGCCCGTAGGGAAAATATTGAACAAGGAACCAATCTGAAAAGGCTTACCCATGACATACATTCCATCTAACACATCATGAACTTGCAATCTACAGGTCATAAAAACACATTTGAGCATAGGGAATTCATACTCATATGAGAATCACCATAAATGTTTGATTCCCTCTCATGATAACTTAAATATCATCTATGATTTGATTCATTCATTTTTTATTCATTTACTAAACAAAACATAATGAGAGCCATAACTCAAGTATGTCATAACACATTCTTATAACCAACAAATAACCAAAAAAATAGAAATGATAGAAAAACCATTAAGATCACATAATTACAAGCACATTTACACACAATACACAAGAGGAAAAGAAATATTATTAACATATGAAAAATGAAACTAGGTTAGGGACTTCCATGTACCACCCAACCATAGATTTGGATGAACCAAATATTATTTGAGCCAATCAGTGCCATGTCATATTCCAAGCATGAATGTGGGACTTACAAAAAAATCAACCAAGATTTGTCAGCCTTTATCACAATCCAAAAAGGGATTCCTAGGCCCAATCCCTCATCTATGCAACGAGGATTTACCGAAATCAAGCTAAGGGATTCCTAGGCCCAAAAAATAAACATGCATTATGAAGATGTAATATTCCCAAATGGGGAATGCAGTAATACAATGCAGAAAAGAAGAAAAATAACACAGATCATCATAGAAAAAGCAGGAGACCAATATGGAGACATTTCATTTGTATCTACAATAGAAAAATACATGTAAAAGATGGCCCATAAGATGTATAACAGGAAATATAAGTCTCCAATAGAAGAAAATCCTCAAAATGAGGTGTTGCAACCATGTATTAAGACTGGAAAAAGCCTTACAGTGTTATTTTATTGGTCTACAATATCTATAGATTACACTTTAGATCTAGAGCAAATAAGTGCATGAAAATTCAGATCTATAACAGATCCATACACTATATATGCTCCTCTTTAGAATCCCCTTGGGTTTTTCAGCATTACACCATGTACAAGTTGTAGACCTGAGTTCTAAGACTGTAGATTTGTAGAAATATCTAGATCTGAAAAGTGGATCTGACCTGATATGAACAAGTAAATGATCCCCTCCAAGAGATCTCCAAAGTGAAGGGCAGATCCCCAAAACTTGAAAACCAACTCTCCAAATGGTGTGTCAAACACCTTGCAACTGCCCCTACAGGAATAACGTAGATCTGGAAGTAAAAATACATTGTAGGGGTCAAAATTTCGTTGGCCACATGCCAAGATCAGAAAATGAAGCTCATGTCCTCCAATACTATCCTCCCAATGAAGCAAAATTCTCCTCCACTGAAAAGGAGCACTGAAATGGCCTACATCTGAAAAGATCTAGCCTCCACTTTCTGCAGCTTGCAAAGACAACCAAACCCTCAACAGGATCTGCGTTTTAGTTGAAAGAAGAAACTTGGCCTTCAACCAGATAGTGGACAATACAATTCAAAGACTCCCAATAGGCCTCTGAAGGAAAGAGGTGGGATTCTAGACCAAGAACACCCAATGCTAAACAACATTCATTCTCAGCTAAGCAGGAAGAGCAAGATATATGTCTAAATAGAAAATATATTTCGAAATATAATATCCATCAACAACCTTCTAATGCTGCCATCCTCTTCCTTTTATAAGTTAAGATCTTGCAAACCCTAAACCACTTACAATGAGATCACTCCTTTCACACAAAGCATCGCCATCTAAAACTGCGTTGTGCCTCATTGATGGCCACTCCTCCAACACAGTGTTGTAGATTTGGGCAAGGTTGACCCAGTCAAAATGTCTAACCCTTTTCACACCTAAGGGTGCTTGATTTAGCGGCCAAGATTTATACCTTTTACATTTGGCCTTGATTTATTCATTATTTAGGATTATTATGGACCTCCTTTAAACTTTTATTCTTTAAAAAAAGAGATAAAAAATAAATGAATATTCCAATTAGCCCATGACTAATTGGGAATATTACAGTCCTCCCCTCCCAATTGTTTCTTATCCTCAAGCAACTGACAAGGTGAGCACTGTAACTCTTCTCCTCCTCCATTGGTGACACCAACGTGTGAGAAGCTTCCTCCATAAGCTAAGTGTTCACCAATCCATCCCTCCATGAATTTCTCCTCCAAAGTTCTCATGAGATGTAAATAATCCATCCGATTAGGAGACAATAGCTCAAATGAAAAAAACATAGTTTACCCAATGTTCTCCCTGAAACATGTAGCATAAGATACATGGATAATATCCATCCCATAAGGCACATACATACCACCCATCCTCCCTCTATACATTCCCATAAAAAGTGCAAGTACATCATTAATGTATGGGATCAAAATTACATACATACAAAAAGAAATTTGAGCATATGGAGGTGGGTCATAGTCCGACATGTAAAACCATTGCAGTGCATGTCCTGACTGCATCATATCAATATGTGGTAAGTGGTTTCCCCACCACTTACTTACTGCCCATTTTATCTCACTATGGCTGAAAGTGTGAGATATATTTGGTGCCTTAGGAATGCACCCATCATGAAACAAGATCTCCCTTTGTCCTCCAAGGGAGAGGCCATGTTCAGAAACTTTTGTGGCCCAAAGCTGGCCATGAAGTTTATAAGGTAAAATACTCCTCTTTGGAGTCATGGCCTGTATATACATGGTGAAATAATGAAAACAATAATCAAATGAAAAATTATTTACATGATCATATTTCTCACCAAAATTTCTCCTTAAACAAATGGAGTGGTGCATAGATCTATCCCCTTCCTCAAAAAGAGAAAGAGATGGTTGAATTAACTCTTCCATAGAGTTATGTTTTTGCCCCATCTCCACATGGTACATGCATATTTGAAAATTCTAATACAGTTCTCCTTCAAAGCCCTTCCAAGTGTAGCTTATCATGATGATGTTGTAGAATCTTATGGAATATGTGTGGCTGAAACAGAACTCTTCATAGGCCCTTTGTAGTAAATTCTCCTTGAACTTGGAGGCTCTAGAAAAGAAGATCCTACCATGATAATAGATGACTCCTTCATGGAATAGATAGCCCTCTTCATGCAATTGGTCATAAAGTATCATGCAAGTGTGAATATCCTTGGAATAATTGACCAACAACTGCGATTTCCAAGATGGATCAATCTCCCATAGTGACAATGCTAATGATCTATCAATGAAAATGTATGTCCTATGGCTACTCTCCTCCTTGACATATCCCATGCCAAAGGTATATGTTGGAAGGTCATCCCTCCCATGCTTCCCCTCTTTGAAATCTCCCATGCCAAAGGTATATGATGGAAAGTTGTTATTCCCTCCTTGTTGCCCTTCTTGCATATTCACATGCTCAAATGAATATGGAAGTTAGTCTCCCATGGAAGGCTATCATCTATCGAAAACCTCCTTGGTCTTGCCAAAGTATGCACGTGTGGCCACCATCCTCTATTATGTATGGAATATTCCTCTCCAAGTGAGATCATCTCCTGAGTCTCCATAGCCAAGGACTGCCCTCCCTGCGCAATGATGGTGTCATCCTCCAATCTTGCAGCATTTTCTCTCAGCATAGTATGAGATGATAGAGTGGGAAATGGTTATAGTGGGAGAATATCTCCCTCCTCCTTGATCTCACATAACATTTTAAGTGTTGTATTGTGGTCTTCTAATGCTCCCTTATTTCTTGGATCTATGAATGGAGCATCAAGATGTGAGACACATTTCACCAAATTTGAATCAGGTGGTCTCCCAAAAGGTTTACCACAAGATAATGATGTCTCATGGATCATCCTCATGTGCATAATAGATGGGACCATCATATCCCTACTTCTACTGCGTAAATTCATCTATGTTTCTTGTGTGGAAGTTTCATGATAGTTGGTTATCACTCTTAAGGATGCAAGAGTGCTTTTGATTGGAGCAATTTCTCCATCCTCACGTCCATGTGGTGGTGGATCATCTCTTGCTCTATCAGCACTGTGATCCCTCCTTTCTTCTTCTTCTTCCTCCTCCTCATCATATGAGAAGACCTCTATGTAATGTGCTTTTACAACAACACATCTATGTCTAGGTACCCATGATTCTTGGAAAGTGAAGCAAAGCTTCCTTCTTCTTAGATATTTCCAGACATCATCATCAAGATGTTTCTTGTATGAGCTATCTTTTGAAGGAGCATCTTTTTCTTCCCTTCCCTTTGATGGAAAAGAGGGCTTATGCTAAAAAGTTGCCTTTTCTTTTGGCAAGGCATCTTGAAGGTCTCTAACCCTCTCAATAGCATCATGTAGGGTAGTGGACTCGGTATATTTAACCAACCCATGAAGAGCTTCATATAAACCATCAATGAACATGTACACCCTTCTTGCTGTAGAAAAAATCAGGAACCATAACAGAAAGTCTTAAAAATTCAAAGATGTAAGTTTATGTATTTCCTGATTGTTTCAACTTTTCTAGGCTTATGAATGGTGCCGCTAGATCTCTTCTATCAAATATTTTCACCAGCCTTCTAGTGAACTATGAATAAGCAGTCACATTGGCATGACACAATGTAGACAAGCCATGGAACCACCAGTCATGTGCTTCACCTTCAAGGAGCAGCGCTGCAATCTTGATAGCCTCCATCTCTCAAACCTTCTTCAACTGAAAGTAGATGTCAAGTTTTTCTACCCAATATTTGGCAGAACACTTGGATGACCTATAAAAATTGGGTAAAAAAAATCTACCCAGAGTGTGGTGTCGATCATGATTCTGAATGAATCCACCACTTCTATGATGATTCCTTTGTCTTTTATTATCCTTTATGTGACAAAACTCCTGAAAACTCAAGTGATATTTTAATATCTGATTTTGAGACTCATATTCTTCAAAATAGTCTTCAAGGGTTTCATGCTCTTGAAACCCTTCATTTCCCATAGCAAAAAAAGTAGGTATGGTAGAGCGTTGGGAAACTTGTGGATGATGCACTGGTTGATCATTCCAGTGATGAGACATGCCAGAGCCTTCTCCAAGATGGAATACTTTAGGGGATTCTTTGATTCTGTCCATTCTCATATCTTTCATCTCTCTAGCGAGATCTTGCATGGCTCTAAGAAGGATCTTAGGAAAATCCTTATCTTCATCTTCACCTCTAGATAAAGAGGCTTTACCCTTGTCTTCATTGTCATTTGTAATCAAAATTCTTGTGTTATCTTTAGATACCTCTTTTCTCTGTCATTAAGAGGCCCTTCTTCTTCAGAAGACAGTTGGCTTCTTATAAAGCACGAAATCTTCCAAGATGATGCTCTGATACTACTGTAATATTCCCAAATGGGTAATGCAACAATACAATGCAAAAAAGTAGGAAAATAATGTAGATCATCATATAAAAAGCAAGAGGCCAATATGGAGAGCTTTTATTTGTATCTACAACAACAAAATAGATGTACAAGATGGCCCATAAGATGTATAACAGGAAATAGAAGTCTATAATAGAAGAAAATCCTAAAATGAGGTGTTGCAACCATGTATTAAGACTATAAAAAGCCTTACAACGTTATTTTATTGGCCTGCAATAATTGTAGATTACACTTTAGATCTAGAGAAAAAAAGTGCATGAAAATTCAGATCTATAACAGATCCATACACTATATAGGCTCCTCTTCAGAATCCCCTTGCGTTTTTTAGCATTACACCATGTACAAGTTGTAGATATTAGTTCTAAGACTACAAATCTATAGAAATATCTAGATCTATAAAGCGGATCTAATCTAATATGAACAAGTAACTGATCCCCTCCAAGAGATATCCAAAGTGAAGGGTATATCCCCAACACTTGAAAACCAACTCTCCAAATGTTGTGCCAAACACCCTGCAACTGCACCTATAGGAATAACGTAGATATGGAAGTAAAACTACGCCGTAGCGGTCAAAATGTTGTTGGCCACATGCCAAGATCAGAAAATTAATCTCAAGTCCTCCAATACTCTCCTCCCAATGAAGTAGAAGTCTCCTCCACTGAAAAGGAGCATTGAAATGGCCTACATCTGAAAAGATCTAGCCTCCACTTGTTGTAGCTTGCAAAGACAACCAAATCCTCAACAGGATATGTGTTGTAGTTGAAAGAAGAAGCTTTGCCTTTAGCCAAATAGTGGACAATACAATGCAAAATCTCCCAAGAGGCCTCTCAAGGAAAGAGGTGGGATTCCTGACCAGGAACACCCAATGCTAAACAAAATTCATTCTTAGCTAAACAGCCAGAGAAAGATTTATGTCTAAATAGCCAATATATTTAATAAAAAATATCCATGAACAACCTTCTAATGCTTCCATCCTCTTCCTTTTATAATTTAAGATCTTGCAGACCCTAAACCACTTCCAATGAGATCACTTTGTCCACACAAAGCATCTCCAACTAAAACTACATTGTGCCTCATTGATGGCCACTCCTCAAAGATAGTGTTGTATATTTGGTCAAGGTTGACCCAGTCAAAATGTCTAGCCCTTTTCAAACTTAAGGGTGCTTGATTTAGTAGCCAATATTCAGCCTTTTTACATTTGGCCTTCATTTATTCATTATTTAGGAGTATTATGGACCTCCTTTACACTTTTATTCTTCAAACAAAGAGATAAAACAAAAATGAATATTCCAAATAGCCCATGACTAATTGGGAATATTATAGAAGATTTACTACAATCCCACCATATGTCAGTACAGGGATCACTAGGCCTATATAAGCATGGATGCCTCCAGATCTCTCCACCTAAACCATGAAGAATTTGTCTATCTATAGACTCTAGGATTTACTATATATCTTTCCATTCACTAGTTGAGGATTCCTAGGCCTAATCGAGACTCTGCCCTCTAGGATTTACCATATATCATGTCGTTCATAGGTAAAGGATTCCTAGGCCTAATCGAGGGAATAAACCTCTAGGATTTACCGTATTTCCCTCCATTCACTAGTCGAGTATTATTAGGCCCACCAAGGTACACACAATCTGGATTTACAACAATCCCGCCTTCATTGGTGTAGGGATTCATATGCCTTGTTTTCTTCTCCATGGACCACCCCACTCAGTTTCAAAACCATCTGAAAATCCAACTCAACCAACTAAGAGAGACCCCATCACACCATGGATATTTGGAAATGGAAAGGAAAGGATGAAAACCACTTTCACAGCTAGAAACACTGATGCCAATGATAGCAAGAGAACCAAATACACACATGCATGTGCCATGTGTTAGCCTCCTATAAATGGGTTTCATCTTTCATGATGATGTGATGGAAGTGCTGGAAAATGTTCAAACCTTCTTTCTTCAGCAAAGGTGTTCCATATTCTTAAAAAACCAAAAAATCAAAAAAGTTAAAAAATGTAAAGAGGGTATACCCTAAAAGAAAGATCAAAGGGTAAAAAGAATAAAATGGTCAAAAAAGTGAAAGAAATGAACCCCAAGCAAAAAATAGACCAAGGAAAGTGTGCAAATCCGAATGCCACTACTTTTTACTCTGTTGTAATAAATCAATTGTATGCAGCTTGTGAAACTTTTGCCACAATTCATGAATAAGTCAAACTGTTTAAACTTGGCTTAGTCATATTTCAATTTCATGTTATAGATTAGAGAATAAATATCTAGCCAAACAGTTTAATCTTGGCAGATAAGTAGCTAGGTAAAGTGAATAAAAGGTGCTCAACAGTTTAATCTGAGCCCTTGGATGTAATAAGGGTAGAAATAGATAGATTCATCATGTAAAAAAAAAAGATTGATCAGGGTTTGCAAGTCTAAATGCACCCTAATAAAGAAGACAAAATGGTAGTGTTAAGTAGATAGGGTAGGTAGATGGTGCTGCAAAGTGTTATCTGATGAATGGTGCTGCTACATGTTAGTTAATCATTTACTTTCATCAAAAGTACTGAAGCAGAAAATACACTGGAAAATCACAGCAAGCAAAGAACCTGAGTGATAACACCATGCATGCCAAAACTAGCATGGAAATCACACATGAAAATTGATACTTGTAAGTAGTCTTGTTGTAGTCTCTTGATCCATCTCTTCCTTTCATGATATTTGTTTCCCTTTTCCTTCCTTTTCTTTCCTTTGCTTCCTTGATCTAATTCTAAAGTGCTCCAAGAAAACTCTAAATGTGCAAAGGTATGAGAGAGTAGAGATAATAGAGAGAGAATTAAAAATTGAACTGACAAAAGCCTACCAATTGATCCTCAGAAACCTTTTTATAAATGAGGCATCTATTTTCTTCATTTTCCATTATTTTCCTTCATTTTCCTCCTCACATGCAACATGTGACCTTTCACCTTCCTTTTCTCCTATTTTCCATTATTTTCATTAATAAAATTCTAATTAATGTCTTTTTCCTTTCCAAAGACTTTTTTGTTTCCTTTGCCAATTTCCCTCCATAATAAATCAAATGAACACCCACACTAGGATGCTTTTCCCAACATTCAGCTTGGAATATATGTCCCATGACCATGGTATTATTTTTCCTTTATTGACTTGGTTACATGGATTTTAACCTGGGATTTTTACAGGCCTTTGCCCCTTAGGGGAACATCATCCTCATTGTTCAAGGACACCTACAACCAACGAAACTGCTCAAAAAAAACCCACTGCTTATCGAAACGTGTTGCAATATTTACAATGAGCAACCTGTTGAAACATGACAAAAATACCATTTACTAGAGCTTTATAACACAACTCATTATGGTATTTACAATGATATACACATATAAACAAATGCACTTTTTATATAACAAAAGAATAAAAGGATATGATGCTCACATCCGCAATAAGGGAATCCAAAGACTCACACCTCCACCCTCAAAGTAATACCACGATTTACCTCAAATTAATACCAGGATTTACCTCATTCCAAAGAATTCCAAAATCCACTGCCAAAATAAAAGTATGCATCCAATGTCTAGTGCTACAATCCTCTGTTCTTTTCCTCTTAGTGAACAGTTATTGGCACATTGTTCCAGGGAACACTCCTAATGTGCATATCGTTCCATTTTGAAATTCTAGTGACAAAAAAAAGCACATCCTCAAGATTCCCTTCTCTACTACACAATCCCTCGAGAAATCCCTCCCTTAGAAATGTTTCCTCACATCAGAAGTTCCAACAACCAAGGCATATACCTTCCTCAAAACCATCATACTAGTCATAATATGCTCACAAAAATCAATGGAAACTATTAGGTACTAGTGTCCCACAATGGCTCTACTCCTGGATTGCTTTACCACCATAATTTTTCCTGTTCCAATTCTTTTTTTTGTTGTTGCTGATCCTTACAATCAGTTTCAATCACCCAATCAAGCATTTCCATGCTTTCATGTACGAAGCACATAACTGCCATTGTATTAAAAAATAATCAAATAAATTCAAATCACACCTCATTGGTGGCATGTTAATAAGGTACACTTGCATTTATGTTTACTTCATGTCACAACAAGTCAAACTAATAGTTTGATTAAGTTATCATGTATAAACATATCACATCCAGTTAGCTCAAAACATAACCATCATAAATCAAAATGACAGATCACATGTAACCATTCGAGTCATATATCTTCTGCATAATCAAAACTGAAATAAAACACTTATATGTATCCTTCAATTGGTTCGTTGTTTCTATATTTTTCCTTTGTCCTTTTCGTACGCACACCAGATTAGTTCCCAAACATGAAAAACACCTAGTTCTCTCACTTCAACCACATCCACATACACATAGTGTGCATCACATGCATACAACCACACATGACATACACCACCATACAATACATGCACCTACACCAGAAATGCAACACATACACCTACTCCCAGCATACAAAACAACACATACACCTACACCTGGTTTACAACACAAAATAGTGCATACACCCATATCCATTGTACAACACAACACAATACATACACCTACATCCAGTGTACAAAAAAATACAATACATACACCTACATCGAGTGTAAAACACAACACAATAGATACACCTACACCTAGTGTAAAACCCAATACATATACATACACAAATTACAACACAATGAATACACATGTCACAATAGCATGAATATGCAATGCACATACACACTACGAGACGTACAAAAAATAACATGTACAACATGCACACAATACCACATGTTAACAAAAAAACATCTACGACATGCACACAATGCCACATGTACAACAATACCACTTGCACAACACCACATGTACACAAAAACATTTTCAAAACATGTACATAACACCACTTGCACAATGTGTACACAACGCCACATGCACGACATGTACGTAACACCACCCACAGTTAACACCCCATGTAAAACATGTACATGGCACCACATGTGCACAACACCACATGTATTGATCCAGGTGGACATTGGTGGCCAGCTGCCTATTCCACCTAGTCAATTTCATCAGCTTTCTTATTTACTATTTTTAGAAATTTTTCGGGTCCTGAACTTCCAAAACCATTTTGAGGCCCCAAATGACATTTTTTGGGCATGAATCTATTGGTGTCAATATATGAACAAAATTCAACCCTTTCTACACATAAATTATCAACCCCATGGCGTTATTTATTTCAAGACTAATGGAAAAGTATATGCAGATACAAGCACATGACCTGATGTAGATCATAGGTTTAACTCCATAACACGCACACCACTACACCAAAAATTAAATAAACTGCAGAATTTAAAGGGAATTCAAAGAAATTAAAAGTAAATTATAACAATAGTAATGAAATCATACTAAATCATAAAAAAATTCAAGAAATAAAGACACAACACCTGATGAGAAGAGTGGGCCCAACTCTCTGATCAGGGCTGCAGTAAACTCACGAACTACAGAAGAAACAATAGGTTGTTGTGCATTTAATTACTGATAAAAGAGGTTTTTTACAAGATCTTTATGTAAAAGGGCTTAATCCCAATTCACAGTCTACATGCCTCTTTATACAAGCATCCCGAAACCCCGAGTTCCACTCAGCAAATCCATAGTTACAAAAATACATCTTGTTACAACGGAAACCTAGTTGCCTAAAAAGAAACCATGAAAAGGCATGGAATGGCGCTAATACAAACAATTATGTTATGTTGTAGCAACAAATGAGTGAAATGCTAGAGATGATAGGTTGTTCCTTGTCTTACGGCTGCAATGCTCCTGTTTTAGCCAAACCTGTAGAAATATCGGGGTCAATATGGAAAAAGGTAAAACCTCCATGATGAATACTTCATTAATAAAATATCCCATGAAAGATAAGGAAAAGGGTTTTAACTCATATGTTTAAGAGTAATAATGGCACAAAGAGATAGAAAGATAGGGTAAAATGGGAGAGGAAAGTATACAAATCCGGTACCCAACATCTCCCCCCAACTGGTCTATTTGCATGTCCTCATGCAGCTCGTCGTCTCCTCAGATCCGGACGGAATGTGATTGGCATGAAGCTATGTAAGGTCATATTCAATGGCCATTTTTGTTCCTAGTGGCTTATATCCTTCTTTCAAAACAACATCCTTCCACCAGTCTGGATCAATGTTATATGTAGGAGTATATCGCTTAGCTGGAAACCAGAGAAGGGGAAATTGAAAGCTTAAGCCCATCCATCTGACCCCACAGATATGAATGCATGCCACGAAATGTGGCGTTCTCTCTAAACCCCGTGCAATTTTGGGTGCCCCAAATGGTTCTCCTTCTCTGACGGCTGAGGATGACAACATCCACCTTTTCTGAAAATTGTCCAATGCTTCCTTGCGAAACATCATAATTTGGCCAACACATAGGTCAGTGCACCATTTCTGGGTTTCTAACATGTGTTATTTATGGCCCTCAATCTGTAGAAATGGATAATGCTTGTTATAAATGTTTGAGGACTTACTATGCTCTCTTCTCATCATTAATGACCTTCCAGCTTGATTTTCTTCAAATGTATCCCAGGCCTTTCTCCACTTAATCTAATTGATGGTGTAAGAGGTGAAATATCTTAAATGGATGTCCCCCACGAATGGAATGGGGTTAAAGGATTAATCATACCTTAATTAATACCCATGCATGTAGAGCTCGCACATTAAGTGTTTTCCTATGATATCATGAATTTTTAAAATACGGAGAAATTGAATGGGGTCCTCAATTTCGGACCCAATCTCCTTATATATACTTTCAAGACAAAAGAAAAGAAATTTTTCATGAAGTAATAAGGAATAGCTATGTCCAGGAGGTCTGCAGGCCATTACCTGTTGTGCCAAGGAGAACATCTCCTCCTTATCTGTCTTCAGCAACTACACTTGTTCTTCCAATTCCTCTATTTTGGCCTTCTGTTTGGCCTGCTTCAGTCGTGCCTTGTATAGCTGATCCATGTACCTTGTGACAAATCTAGCATCCTATTCTCGAACCCTAGTTGTTTCCTTTTTATGGTTGCTCACAGCAGACTGCCACTTCTGGATCTTAGCAGCCAATACAAATTCTCAACCTTCAAACAATTCTTCAATCAGACTAGTCTGGGCAGCTACAGTGGAGACCTTGATTTTCAGCTTTATTACCGTCCATTTGTAGATTTCTACCTTCCTTTTCAACTGGGAACTTGCTTTTTAAAATCCCAAACCTCCCTTTTTAGTCTCATAGTTTCACTAAACTGCAACTGATACTTCTTCTTGAGAGGTAACATTCTTTTCTCACATTGTTCAACCCACTCCTGTTTAACAATAAACTCAGTTTCTAGGCCTATGACAGGCTCAAGAGGTGGCGGAATGCTACTAGTATTCTCAGCGGATTCTCCTGTCAAGCCCTGCTGGCTGGGCTCCCTATCTCCAGGGGTATATTCCTCTATGTTTCCTTCGGGAACTTCTGCTGTTTGGCTGACAATTTCATTGATCACCCTGTGTTCCGATGTTTCCACATGAACTCTGTCTTCTTCGCGAGCTTCTAAGTATTCTAGTTTGTTAGTGGCTGGGCCGATCTTGGTCATGTCAAAAAATTTAAGCACTAGGAGAACGAATACTTCCTCTGCTAGTCATTTGGGCGAGCATAATCCCCTTGCCCCTCTAGGCATCATGGACTGGAATGGAGAGCAAGGGACAGACTTACCATCCTCAATTTTGGCTTGAACTAGAGCTTCACACAATATTACCTCAACTGAGGTCGATGTTGGTTCTTATGGAGTAGCATCGATTCCGTGGCTTGTTTCCCTTCTGTCCTCTCACTCTTTGTTCACCATTTCTTCTTCTAGTGTCAATACTAGTTCTTGTGGGAGAATATCGACCTCCTGGTTCATTTCTTCTCTATCTTCCTGTTTCTCATGAATTTCCTCTTTTTCCACACTTGGTACCAGTTCTTGAGGAACAACGTCAATTTCGTAGTTTTACTCCTCTTGTCTTAGCCGAATTGGGTGTGATTCTTGTGTAGCACCCCTACCTGTATCAACATCCATATCTGTTTGTGCAGGTGATGCTGTTTCTTGCAAAACAACATCATTTGCCACTTATCTTTCCACAATTTGACCCCTTTTTTCTTCATTGACAAAAGTTGATGACTGTATAACAGAATTGACTTCCTGCACAATGTTCATAACTTATTCCTTTATGGGCTCTTCAAGCGAGGCTGGTTCTTGTGTGACAGCCTTGTCTATGCCGCCAATTACCTCCTCCATTCTCATCTCTTCAAGTTCCTCCTGATCAACCATCATCTCTTCTTCCTCGGGTTCCTCCTGATAAACTTCCATTTCCATTTCCTCAGGTTCCTCTTGATCAATTCCTTCTGAATTTTATTCTTCTACCAGACCAACTGGAGAGGCTGGTTCCTCTTCTCTAGCCATAGTCATGGCTGCTACTTCTTCTTCTGAGTACCCACATAATTCCGAGCAGGAGACCTGAAGCCTATTTATTGGATGCATGACCAATAATTGCACCAAACTATGATTGGAAAGCACTACCAGCATTCAGCACGAATGCTGAGCAGCCTGAGCCATATGTTGTAGGTGTTTCAATAGGAAGAAGGGCATGTTCAAGGCATGTACCTGAGGCTGTGGAAATTGAAGGTGCATTAAAATTCTAAAATGATACTTGAACAGAGTTGTGGCTCAGCCCTCACAGGTTATGTATTTTATTACGAAACCTGTAAATTTGTTCCAAGGATATAGTACAGTTCAGCGCTCATATCCTCTACCCAATTGAACGACACTTTTTCCTGCTTGCAAAAACAATTCGAGAAATTCTGGAAGAGAAACTTTCCAAGAAAACCATTGCTGCCCCTACTGTCTCAACCCACTAACCTCTGCGACTACCTCTTCTGTGATAGGAACTTCCAGACCTCTAACCCACGAATAATTATCCTCTAAATTGAGTGAAAAATCCATTTTGATTCCTCCATCAAACCCCTGCAATCTCTCAAAGTAGTTATCCCTCCTTGCATCGGCAAAGGCTTGCCATACCTCTGGATTGATGCGAACTGAAGCTGTGTTTTCAAGTTCATGCCACACAGCCAGTCCACCCATACTATGAATACTTGTAGCAACACTCTCTGTAACAACAGACCATTGGGCAAGGTGGTGGGTACCAAATTTGGAGAAACAGCAAGGTAAAACTAGAAAGGTGGTAATGGTAAATACTAACGGTAACTCTCGAAAACCAATAAAAGTCATAAAATAATATGGTAACTGTGGTGAATAGAAATAATAATTGTTTCATATAGGGTGTAAAAGACATATTTATGGATCGCAATACATATTGAATGATGACACCACATATTAATGGGAATCGTAAGGTGTACCATGAACGAAGTGTCATACCGATTTATGAGGCAATTATTACAACATCCTTGACTATGATGGTGTCTCCCCCAACTTAAATTTTTTCCATCCAGTGCATTAATATCTTCACATGGGATATTTAATTAAATCGGTACAAGTCGCATGGAGATGTACCTGACAGCCTACCTGGACGATGTGACGGTTGGTAGGATGATAGTGTAGTAATGATGTGGATTGGAGTAATAGTAGTACGAGTAACGACATCTAGATTAACAACATACAGTGTAACAACATCGAGTAGCAACATCGGAGTAACAGCATCCAGTGTAACAACATCGAGTAACAGCATCAAAGTAACAACAATGCAAGTACAAGCATCCGATGTAGCAACATCGAGTATCAGCATCGGAGTAACATCATCCGGTGTAACACCATCGAGTAATAGCATAGGAGTAACAACAGTGCGAGTAGCAACAACCAGTGTAGTAGCATCGATTAGCAGCATTGGAGTAACAACATCCAGTGTAGTAGCATCGAGTAGCAGCATCGAAGTAACAGTAGTGCAAGTAGCAGCATCCAGTGTAGCAGTATCGGGAGTAACAACATCAAGTAGCAGCATCATAGTAACAACAATGTGAGTAGTAGCATCTAATGTAGCAGCATCGAGAGTAAAAACATCGAGTAGCAGCATTGGAGTAATAGTAGTATGAGTAGCAGCATCAAATAGTAGCATCGGAGTAGCAACACCATGTGTAGCAGCAACTGATACTTTGGAAAACATTTCTTTGATTTTTACTCCTTAGTAGTAACTCCTACAAAAATACAATAAGGTAAACAATATAATTCTTTATTCTTTTATTTTATATATATATATATATATATAGTTTATAACAAGGGTTTAGAGGAAGGATTCTCTGCGCTAATGACCTTCAAACCAGATTTCTCAGAGAGTTGTTTAATAAAAGCATCCTTAGAGGCTAGGCAGTGGTATAGTATTAGGAAATGTCCATTGACTATAAATGAAGCATGTGTATCACTAATTGTGACTAGCCTGACTATTCCATTATCAAATACAACTTCGACCTCATAAGCTCCCACCCAATGAGTGCAAATCTTCCCCTTAAAATCCTTAAAACCAGAGTCATAAAGTAGTGCCCAATCTCCACTTTGAAACACCTTATTTTTAATAAACTTATCATGCCATTTTATTCTCTGTTGTTTAATAGCAGTAGTTATTTGGACAACCATTGAATGGATTTCATCTATTTCATTGAGTTGGTCTAGTCGATGTTTCTGGGCATCTGAAAAATCCAAACCAACTTCAAAAGCTATCATGAGTGTACTAATTTCGAATTCTATTGGAAACAACAGGTACTTCCTATAAACCGGCTCTAATGGTGAAAACCCGGTTATATTTTTCCATGTTGTTCTATACGCCCAGAGAGCTTCCGGGAGCTTCTAAGCCTAATCCTGACGATTGTATGCCATAGTTTTTGTCAAAATATTCTCAAATGTATTGTTCATGCTTTCTACATGTCCATTCACCTGGGGGGTATGTAGATGTCACTCTGTGCTTGAGACCATATTTATGCATGAGCTTTGCTATCTTGTGTGATGTGAATTGTGCTCCTCCATCTAAAACAATCTCTCTTGGAGTACCCTAATGAGCAAAAAATTCTTGAAATAGAAAATCTGAGACCACCTGCTCTATTTCTTTCGCAACAGCTTTGGCTTCCACGCACTTAGTCAGGTAATCAGTACAGACCAAGATGTGGACTTTTTTCTAGGAGGGTGGGTTAAAGGGTCGAATGAATTTAATAGCCCATTTATCAAAAGGCTCGAGGACTACCTGTGCCTTTAAAGGCATTTCATCAGCTCAACCAGGCTTTCCCATATGTTTTCAACTATCATAACTCCTAACATAATTCCTAGCATCACGAAAAATGGAAGGCCATAAATATCCCATTTGTAGCACCTTATGGCCTGTTCTTTTGTCTGAAAAATGCCCTCCACAATGGTCATCATGGGCAACTTTCAATACCTCATAAATATCATCCTCAAACACACAGCACCGGATCTTATTACCTTCTCCTGTATGAAAAAGGTACCCTGCCATCTAAGAATATCGGGCACTATGATGAATAATCTTCCATTGTTCCCTGTCTGAAAAATGAGGAGGCACTTTCCTTGTAACAATATAGTTAGCAATATCTACATACCACGGAGGTTTAATAGACACTGTAAAAATATGTTCGTCGGGAAAACTATCTTCTACAGGTGTGCATTCATCATTGTTATCCATTCTAGATAGGAAATCAGCTACTATGTTATCTTTTCCTGGCTTATCTACTATTGTAATATCAAATTCTTGAAGCAATAGCAACCATATTGTAATATAGCCAAGAGTAATAGGTTTATACATCAAATACCTGATTTTTGTGTGATCAGTATGGACAATAGTAGAATACTCGGTGATGTAGTGCCAAAAATTATTGACAGCATAAATGATAGCCAATAATTCCTTTTTTGTCACCCTATAATTTAATTCAACACAAATTAAGTTCTTGCTAACTTAGTAAATTGCATACGGTATTTTGTCTACCTGCTTTCCTAAAACAACGCCTACTACTGTCTGAGAAGCATCTGTATGTATGTGAAACAGTAATGCTCAATTAGGTCCTCGGAGGATTGGAGCCGTGCATACCAGCCCCTTAATTTTTGTGAAGGCTATCTCACAATCTTCGGTCCGCAAAAAATCTGCATCTTTTGTTAGAAATTGAAACAGTGGGTGTGCTATTTTAGAAAAAATTTCTATAATGCGCCTATAGTAACCAGCACAACCAATAAAGCTATGTACCTGTGTGGGTGTTTTGGGTACTGGAAAGTGTAATATTATCTCTAATTTAGCCAGATCAACTTGAATTCTAGTAGCTGAGAGAAAATGTCCCAATACTACTCCTTCTTCCCTCATCATATGGCATTTGAATATACTTAGAGATACATGGGTCTATTTACATATTTTGAGTACTTTCTCTATATTTTCCAATCCTTCCTCAAATGAGTTTCCATAAAATCATCCATATAGATTTCAACGCTATCATCAACCAAATCATAAAATATTGCCAATATTTCCCTCTGGAAGGTAGGAGGAGCATTACACAGGCCAAACGGGAGGACCTTGTATGCAAAGGCTCCCCAAGGGCATGTAAAAGTTGTTTTATCCTGGTCTTCTGGGGCTATCTGGATCTAGTTGTATCCACTGAATCTATCTAGGAAGGAGAAGAACTGCTTCCCAGCTAAGGTATCCAGGAGTTGGTCAATGAATGGAAAAGGGAAATGGTCTTTTTTCGTTGCCTTATTGAGTTCCTTGTAATCTACACAGATCTGCCATTTACCATTCTTTTTGGGAACAATAACTAGCGGGGATACCCATTGGCTATCTGAGATGGGATAAATGAATCCTACATCCAATATTTTTTGCAATTCTTCCTTGAAAATGCTTTTGAGAGCAGGATTCATCCTCCATTGAGGCTGTCTTATAGGCCGGAAATCTTCCTTTATATAAATATGATGAGTGGATAAGTTAGCAGGGATACCCTTCATATCGGTATAATCCCAGGCAAAAGCTTCCTGATGATCTTGAAGGACTTTCAAAACCTGTTTTGTCTAAGATTCAGATAGGTTTGGGTTGATATTAAGTGTTTTCCCTTGTTTAATCTCAATTGGAGTACTATCATGGCATGAAGTTATAGGAATGTCTTCAATGTCATCTTCTGGTTCAATGTTTTCCTGTGTCTCACAACTCATAGGAAACTCTAGAATATGTCAAGTTGAATCGGAAACGGAACTAGAATCATTAATAAAAGCGTTAATGAAATCATCTTCAGTTTCTGTTTTAAAATGAAGGGCCTACCCAATAGTGAGGACAAGTCTAACATCTTCATTTTCAAGTTCAGGCTCTTCTATAGGTAGAGGTTTCTGACTGGGTAATGATTTCTCAAATGGGCTTGGTTCTGTAGGAGGATAAAGCTTTAGATTCTTTGTAATTGTCCCATTTGATATAATCATGTGCCCAGATCGACACCCTATGTAGGCATCTACAGTTGCAAGCCAGAGTCTTCCTACAATCAATGGGTGACCACCTACTGAAGATCGGGTCTATAATATAAGGAGGCCCATAGGGTAATGCCATGAGTCTACTGAAATGATCACATCCTATAATTTCCCCACTGGTTTAATTGTGGATATTTCTGCAAGCTCCAGGATAGTAGGGGTTGGTTTAATGTTTCCAAGTCCTAATGTGTTCATTTTTTTAGCAGTGATAATATTAATGGCTGCTACCAAATCTACCAGTACATTCGGGATTTCAACCTCATTAATCTGTACTATTAGAATCAGGTTCCCAGGGTCTTCGCATTTTACAGGCACAATTTTTCCTAACATGATATCAGATAGTATTCCCACTACTTGAATGGTTAATGGATCCTTAGGTTTCCTCCCTGGTTTCTTTGAGCAATATTCTTTCAAAATTTTTGCATATATAGGTGCATCCCTCATAGCTTGTAATAGGGGAATTTTAACAAAGAGATTCTACAGTTCCCCTAGGAAGTTAAATTCTACTTGAGGGTTTGGCTTACTCAAGGTCAATCTTTCAGGGTATGGAGGAGAAGTTAAATGACCTTAATTAGGAAAAACTTGGGGAGGTGTCTGATTTATTATGTTTTGATACGACTTCTCCTTAATTGTTCTTTGTTCTAGTTCTTTATCTTCACCGTCAACTTGCTCTGTGATAATGGGTGAAGTACATGCATTTAATACCTGGCTAGACCGTAAATTTATTTCAATGAGCCCCGTGGTATAAATGTTGTAGGATGGAAGGTTCAGGGTTTCTATTCACTGGATCCCCTTACTATTCGGATTTGGGTAAGGCTAGATAGGAAGTTGGGGTCTAATGGCTAGGCTTCCTAGGGTGCATTGGAAGGCAACCTTAGTTGTTGTTGAGGCATAGGCTGAGGAAACTATCTAGTAGGAGAGGGTCCACGCTAGGTCTGATTCCATGAAGGATTTAGACTCGCTTGAGGAACCCATTGTTGCCAAGGGGGATATTGATATTGAGATCACATGGCTAAAAATGGTGCAGATTGGCGACCCATATTAAAATTGTGAAAGTACTGTGATGGATCCCGAAACATACTTAGATTCATAGCTAGTGGTCGAGGTTTCCATGGCTTCTTCTACCCCATAAAGTACAGATGGTCCACCACGCTTTCTTCACTTGCTCCTTGGAAAAATGCTTTCAGCCCGGGCAAGGAAGGACATGAATTGGTCACGTGAGTCTATTCACATATCACGCAGGATTCCATCGTGTTCAGTAGTCATTCCTTCAAAAGGTGTTTCTTCCTGCACTAAGGGCAGAATATGGCCATGGCTTTTTCCAAATCCATCTACTTCTGTTTTTCCTGTAGAGTGTCCATCTAGTCTGATAGTGTGCTCAGAATGTCGGTTCTTAGATTGTCCAATAGATTTCCAATCTCTTCTTTTGTGACCCCTCAACCAGAAGTCTTTGATGATCGAATTCCCTGTCCACTTCTTGTAGCTCCTTGTGAACACTTGATACAGTAATCACAGATAGTTTCGAAGTTTTCTTTCGAAATATCCCCTTTTCCCACTATATTTAGAATTTTCAGAGAGTCTTCCCTAAGCTCTCCGAGAAGAATGATATTCATAATGTCCTTGTCGAGGTCAATATGTCCAGACCTCTGCAATATGTATTTAAATCGTTCTACACAGTCCTCCATATTTTCATCTTCTTTCTATGAAAATTTGAATATTTCTTCCTTAATGTCATGGGACTTATAGTAATCTTGGTATTTCTCCAAGAAAGCTTCTTTCATTCCTTCCCATGAGGTAATCGTACTCGCCCCTAAGCCCATAAACCATCTCAGGGTCCTCCCCTTTAGGGTAGTACGAAATATCTTCAAATTCTGGGCATCAGCAATTTAGTCATATCTGCAGCAAACAATATCAAACTCAAAAAGGAATGTATCAAGGTCCTCAAAAGAGAGCCCATGAAAACTAGGCAAAGCTGTTAAAGGGATGGGTCTCATTGGTGCATCACATCTAACATTTCCAATGGTAAAATCAATGGAAGAACTTATAGGTGCCATAAATACCCTCCAATACTCACTTGGAATTTTGATTGGTTTTGTAGCTGGTATCTGGAGTGATTCAATAGTAGAAGATTGCACCGCGCTCCCCTGGTCCCTTGGTGACTCAAAGCCTTTCAAAAATTCCTTTACCATATCAGAATCGTTCAGTTAAACAACAAGAATTCTTGCAGTGCTGCCTTGGTCTCTTGGGGATGAAAACCCTTTTAGAGGTTCTTCTTCCCAATTAGAATTGCTCAGTTCCTCTGATCCACTGCTTGCCACTTATTCCCCCTTTGTTGCTGATAAGGATATCTCCTCCACTGATACCATGTTTGTTAAATATTTCGTTGTAGAAAGAACACCCTATGGTATTGTGGATGGCACTGGTTGCTCCATAGACTACCCTTCGGATTTCATCTGAACCCTAACCCTAACAGTAGCACGAGATGATGCCTCAGATCTATATTTTTCAATAATTTCATGAATGTATGTCTTCCATCCCAAATCCTTCCCTTTCTTTGGGGCTCTTCCTCTGCCCCTCTTATTCAGATACTTGTTCATAAAAATTGTGAAGGGGGTTCATCAAAGAAAATCAGCAATCACTCAGGACCCAAAGTAGGAAAGATAACTTCCTCCGTGGGATGAGAGAAGAGATTAAAAACAAAAGGAAAATAAAAATTGAAGTTCAGGACCTGAAGAAGGGTAATCACATACCCTCCTCAGTACAAGAAATTGGCCTAAGAAAATAAAATGAAAACGATAAACTCGAAACTATTCCCAGGACTTAGAGTAGGGTTTCAAAATACCTTCCCTAAGACGATGGATTAATTTTAATGAAAAAGAAACAGAACAGAGTAGAAAAAAAAATAAAAAAAATAGCATGCTATGTTCAGGACTTGGAGCAGGGTAATACCTGCCCTTCCCCTAAGACAAGAGATCAATTTTACAAAAATAAAATAAAATGGAGGAAATAAAACCACAAAGCACTTACGCTCAAGACTTGGAGTAGGGAAATAAATTCCCTCCCCTAAGACGAGAGATTGACCCTTAAATCTGTTGCAGATCCTATTCTTGCACCTGTTAGCCTTCCTCGACAACGACGCAAAAATGTTGGTGTCCAGATATGAACAAAATTCAACCCTTTCACCACATAAATTATCAACCTGAGGGCGTTAGTTATTTCAATACTAACAAAAAATTATATTTAGATATAAGCACATGACCTGTTGTAGATCACAGGTTTAACTCCATAACACACAGACCACTGCAATGACAATTAAATAAACTAAAGAATTTAAAGGGCATTCACAATAATTAAAAGTAAATTCTAACAGAAATAATGAAATCACACTAAATCATAAAACAATGTAGGAAAGAAAAACATAGCACCTGATCAGAAGAGTGGGCCCAACTCTCTGATCAGGGCTATGGTAGACTCACGAACTACAGAAGAAACAGCAAGATGTTGTGCATTTAATTAGTGATAAAAGAGGTTTGTTACAAGATCTATATGTAAAAGGGCTTAACCTCGATTCACAGCCTGCAGGCTTCTTTATACAAGTGTCTTGAAACCCCCAGTTCCACTCAGCAAATCCATAGTTACAAAAATACATCTTGATACAACGAAAACCTAGTTGCCCAGAAAGAAACTGTGAAAAGGCCTGGAATGGTGCTGATGCAAACATGTCTGTTATGCTGTAATAGAAAATGAGCAAAATGCTAGAGAGGATAGGTTGTTCCTTGTCTTATGGCTGCAACGCACCTGTTTCAGCCAAACCTGTAGAAATATCAGGGTTAATATGGAAAAAGGTAAAACCTCCATGACGAATATTTCATTAATCAAATATCCCATGAAAGATAAGGAAAAGGGTTTTAACTCATAAGTTTAAGAGTAATAATGACACAAAGATAGAAAGATAGGCTAAAATGGGAGAGGAAAGTATACAAATCCGGTACCCAACAAAATCTTTTCGTGATATCAAAAAAATCATATGATCATCTTTATTCCTCAGAGAAATCATTCTAATGAGGTATCATATGCGTAAAACTGAGATACTATGACCAAGTTATGACGCCAGGAAGTTGGCTACCCAACTAACGCCAACGTAGCCCATAAACTCTTCGTGTTACATCTCCTCGGGTTAGGGTTTTGGTTGCTTATGGTTTTCTCTTATTGTTCAATAATAAAAAGTCCCTTGAGCCTCATTGTAACACAGTTAAGAGGCATGTAGCTACCACATCTCTTCTCAAAGATAAGCTACCATCGCTTGAGTTAGTTTATTGTCCATTTTATCTGTAAGCATTTCTCAGTATTTGATATTAATGAAATCAAGTGTTACTCTTGCTGCATCTATGCATCTGTGTTTATTTCTGTATTTTATTGTTTTTTTGCATAAATCTGGATTACTGGTATAAAAGTGGTATGCTCTTTCTCGATCCTTCTTTTCATGTCCCCAACGAGGTTGGGGTATAAGGAGTTAGGGCTTGATCTAGTTGAACCTTTGTCATATTAGCCTCGCATACCCCAATGACTACCCATATGGGAAGAAAATAAAAATGAGGGAGCAGTAGATCCTATCAAAATACTTCTTGAGGAGGCCCTCGATAAACAAAGGAACACGGTGATGGATAACCTTTCCCAAATCCTTCAATGGCTCCCCACCGGCAGCACGTCTACATCCAACAACCACTCTGGAGGCGCCACTCCTTTCAAGGTACAAGTCGACTTTGATATTCCTATATTTGAAGGCCAAATAAATGGAGATGTCGTAGATAGATGGTTGAAGTTGGTGAAAGGGTATTTCTTGTTCCATGATTTCTCTTACCGAGAAAATATTACTTTTTCAATCCTCAAAGTCACCTGCCATGTCAAAGACAGGTGGGAAACCTATTGTGAGAAAAAATACTAGAGGTAACCGTATCTGTTCTCGAGCGTAGCTCATTCTACCAACCATGGCACACCCACAACTATATACCATCAGGTGGCTTCAACAAGAAATATATCTTTGCGTCCGCTAGTAGTGTCACCTTCTGTACAGCATCAAGCCCTTCACGGATGAGGTATTGTATGATGTTTCTCTTCTTGATGTGTCTGATGTATTATTAGGCCAACCATACTTGTGGAAGTGACATGATGTGTATGATTCTAAGCCTCATTCTGTTATTATTAATTTTGGAAATAAGTTGTACATGATACCAGAGGTAGTACCTCCTTCTGCCATATCTTTGAGTACGACAAAGAAATGCTGTAATATTATTTCCCAAACTAGGATTTTTTTTTCATTACGACTCTCCAATGGGGAAAGAAGATGATCATGGTCACAACCTCCAAATAGGGTTTCCCTGTGCAGCAAAATAAAATGGACAAAGTCGTGGAGGAACACAAGGACATTTTCTCTCATCCACAGGGGTTCCTCTACATTGTTAGGTCAAACACTCCATTGATATGACATGAGGTGCATCGTTGCCTAATGGGTCAATATATCGACATTCTATTTTGGAGAATGACGAAATCAAGAGGCATATCTAAGAGCTATTTCAGGAAGGGAACATCAGGACAATCTCCTTACATGTAATTTCTAAGGCTGATAACGGAAATGGATTTATTGAATGCTTCCAACATGTCCGCCAGCACGTCCACAACATCTTGGATAAACCCAATGCCAAGTAAAAGCAGCAACATGATCAACATCGAGTGCCACACAAGTTCCAGGTGGGTGACAAAGTTTGGCTACTTTTGTAGAAGGACCGCCTTACTAGGCCCCAACGCAAGCTTCACCCACTATGATATAGGCCATAAACCATCACCATGTCAGTATGCGACAATGCTTTTGAGATCAGTATTCCATCATTCCTTGTTCTACACCTAGTGTTCAATGTGGACTGCCTTCAGCCCTATTTTCCACCTCTACTAGACACATCCAACATGGTAGAACAACTCACACCAAGAGATTTAAACCCATACTGCATGGAAAAAGCCAAAAATGATCGGATCATGGACACAGAGATCAAGAACACCCTCCAGTAGAGGATCCAGCCATACCAAGTTGTCAAAGCAGGCCAACTCCTTCACCAGGAACCAGATTGAACATAAATTTCCCCACCTCATGGAGGCTCTGCACGCAATGTGGAAAATTGATTCCTAAGGGGGGAGGAATGATCTAGGTGGATATTGGTGGCCACCTGCCTATTCCACCTATTGAGTTTCATCGGTTTTCTTATTTACTATTTTTAGGAGTTTTTCAGGTCATGAACTTCCAGAGCCATTTTGAAGCCCCAAAAAAAATTTTATGTGCATTATTACTCTAAATATTTCATGGGAATTACATTATCATTTTTAGTCCGTAGAGAGATTTCTAATGAGGTGTCATATTCGTCAAACAGAGATAATATGACCAAGTTACGACCTTGGAAAGTTGGCTGCCCAACTAACCCCAACGTGGCCCATAAATGGTCGGTTTTACATCTCCTCGGGTTAGGGTTTTGGTTCTTTAGTGTTTTCTCTTATTGTAAAATAATAAAAATTCCCTTGAACCTCATTGTAACACAGTTGAGAGGAATTTAGTTGCCACATCTCTTCTTAGAGATAGTTTATTTTCCATTATGTCTATAAGCATTTTTTAGTATTTGATATTAATGAGATGAAGTGTTTTTACTGGTGCATCTATATGTTTATATTTATTTCTTTATTTTATTGCATTCATGTGTAAATCCAAATTAGTGGTATCAGATTAGTCTTTTCTTTCTCGATCCTTCTGCGCATGTTCCCAACAAGGAAGATGTATAAGGAATTAGGGCTTGATCTGGTTGAACCTTTGCAAGATCATCCTTGAAAACCTCGACGACCACCCATGGGAGAGAAAATATAGACGAGGGAGAAAGAGATCCGATCAAAATATTGTTCGAGGAGGCCCTCGAGAAAGAAAGGAACAATGATGTATAATTTTTCCCAGATCCTTCAATGGCTTCCCACTGACAGTGCATCTACATCCAACAACCACTCTGGAGGTGCCACTCCTTTCAATGTAAAATTCAACTTCAACATTCCTGTATTTGAAGGCCATATAGATCTAAAAGTTGTATATAGATGGTTGAATTTGTTAGAAGCATGTTTCTCGTTACATGATTTCTCTGACCAAGAAAAAATTTATTTTTCACTCCTTAAATTTCCCCCCCATGTCAAAGACTGGCGAGAAACCTACTATTAGAAAAATGACCATAGGGAATTCTCTCTTTTTCGTGGCAAAACCCACTTGGAATTCATTTTTAGATGGCATCAAGGAACAATGTTACCCGGTGGGGAGCTATGAGGACAAGGAAATCCAATGGACCACTCTGTGGCAGCAATGGGATGAAGTTGTGCACGAGCTGACGAATATATTCCATACCCTATGCACAACGTTGGGTATTAAATATTCAAATAAATATTGATGCTCATGTACCACAGTTGTTTGCACAGATGAATTTAGGAGGAAATGGATTTCCTTGACATTACCTCGCTTGGCATGGAATATCAATATGCTTCCAAGATCAAGGATAAATTTAAGTAGAAGAAGTAATACTTTGGATCCACAAATCTGAAGACAAGGAAAGGCACCCTCAAACTGCAAAAAAAAGTGGCAAAACTAAAGCAGGGCGACTCAGAAAAACACCATAAATCCAAAGAAGGACATAGGGAGGTGGTGTGAATTTCATAACAACTCCACTCAAAACACAAGTGAGTGTCAGGGAAAATAGTTGCTAGTGGCGAAACTAAAAGCATCCAAATTATATGCATATTCTGATTCTCAGTCAAAACCGAACAAGGGGAATGAAAAATGGAAGCACATCATTGACGTGGAACCGAGTGCCACTGTTACCACCAACAAGCTCCAAAGGGAGGAACCCGAGTATCTAGAGGAGGGGGAGTTCCTTTCTGATTCCTAGATGTGGTTGAAGCGTTCTACGCAGCAATTCCTTATCGATAGCGGAAGCCAAAAGAAATTCATTTCGGTAGAGTTCGTGAAGCAGAACAACCTACCGACCATGGCACATCTGCAATCATATACCATCAGGTGGCTTCACCAAGGAATATATCTTTTTTTCAGTAATGTCACCTTTTATACAACATCAAGCCCTTCATGGATGAGGTATTGTGTGATGTTGCTCCTACTGATGTGTCTGATGTGTTATTAGACCAACCACACTTGTGGAAGGGACATGTTGTGTATGAGCCTTAGTCTCGTTATGTTATTATTACTTTGGGAAATAAGTTATACAGGATACTATAGGTAGTATTGCCTTCCATCATCTCTTTGAGTACTGAAAAGAAATGTAGTAATATTATTTCCCAAATGAGGAAATTTTTTTTCATTAAAATTCACCCACAGGGCAAGAACAAGGTTTTGGTTGCAGCCTCCAAATAGGGCTCCCCTACGTGGCAGCAACAGATGGGAAAAGTTGTGGAGGAATACAAGGAGATTTTCTCGTCACCCATAATTGTTCCTCTACATTGTCAAGTCAAGCACACAATTGATCTAACCTCATGCGCATGATTCCCTAATGGGTTGATATATCAACATTCTATTCTGGAGAATGATGAAATCAATAGGAAGATGGAAGAGCTATTGCAGTAAGGGTACATTAGGCCGAGATCCTTAAATGTACTTCCTGAGGCTGATAAAGAAACTAAATTTATTGAATGAATCTAGCACGTCCTCCAGCAGGTCCACGACATCTTGGAGAAATCCAATGCCAAGTACTTGCAGCGACATGATCAGCATCAGGTGCCACACAAGTTCCAAGTGGCTGACAAAGTTTGGCTACATTTTTAGAAGGATTGCCTCACTAGTCACCACCTCAAGCTTTTCCCGCTTCGATATGGAACATATACCATCACCAATTCAATAGGGGACAATGCCTTCAAGCTCAATATTCCACCATTCCTTGGTCTACACCCAGTGTTCGATGTGTACCACCTTCATCCCTATTTTCCGCCTCTACTAGACACATACGACATGGAAAAACAACTCACAACAATAGATTTAAACCCAGACTACCTGGAACAAGCCACAACTAATCGAATCATCAACACACAGATCAAGAACACCCACCAGCAAACAATCCAGCTATACCAAGTTGTCAAATGAGGCCAACTCCTTCACCAAGGAAAGTGGTTCACCAGGGACGAGGTTCAACAAAAATTTTCCCACCTTGTAATATTCCTAAATTAGCATACAGCTAATTGGAATATTAAATTTTTATTTTTCTCTTAGATAGAGGAATAAGAGGGTATGGAGACCCATAAATCTCCTTAGTAGGAAAAAATTATACTCCTAGTGTGAACGAAGGTCATATAAAAGTTGGATTGAAGACCCTTAGGTGTGGAAAGGGGTTGGAGCATGTTGAATAGGTCAACTTTGACAAAATCAATTAGCGATGTTATGGAGGAGTGTCATTAATTATGGGACAATGCAGTTTTGGAGGGAGATTGACTGCATGATGGTGGAAATCCTAATGATTGGGACCCAAGGTGAGAAGGCTCACATTGATTATCAGAAAGAGGATGGAAGCCATATGAGGTTAGATTATGATTATTATTTTGATATGGTTGTTTATACTTTGTTGCTCTCTTCAGCTGTTTAGCTAAGATTGCAGTGTTTTTTAGCATAGGGTGTTCTCGAGTGGGAATCGCACCTCTTTCCTTGAGAGGACTCTTGGGAGAGTCTTGGTCTATCATTTCCACATATCTGAAATTATTTCCAAGCTTTATTCTTCAGCTACAACACATTTTCTCTTTAGATGTGTGTTGTGTTGCAGGGTGTTGCAGTGGAGGGTTGAGAAACCCACTTTTTGAGCTAGTTTTTCTTAGGAGGAAGGATTCCTTCTCTTGGGAGATCAACAAGGAGGGTTCTTAGGAACATTTAAGATCTTTGGCACTAGGCCAACCTATCCCCATCATTCAAAGTGCAGTTTCAGCTAGAAATTGCGTTATTTTGGAGGGCAGTTTCATAGGAGGATCTATTGGCTCTTTTAGAGCATTTTACTATAGGTGAAGGGTTCAACCTCTCATTGTAGGAGACCCTTGAGGATATCTACATCAGATCTATATTATTTCAGCCTTCTATTTTCATGAGCTTCAGTTTGCAGTGACTCTTCATTCTTAGGGCTGTAGATCACCATTTGTATTTGGGTGTATTTCCATAAACCCTTCCTGGGTTCTCTTAGAAAGGTGTCTAGGAGGCTAGATCTTCACTCCTAGCATTATTTGAGATATATAACTGCAGATTTAGATTGATCTATATTTATGTAGTATTTTGTGCCCTAAAATTATGTTTTCTTAGCTCAGGGCATTTGTATGGCAGCTATTTCTCATGTGATGGCATATTTTGATTTTAGAGGGTTGTTTTGTATTCCTTGAGTGACTTGACCCTCAAGATCTTGTGCCTATTATTTGTTGATATTTTTAATAAGATGGCCATACATTTTACTCATATCATGGTGTGTTGATTTATTGACTCTTCTTTCCATTATTGTGTTCATATATTGTTTCTTCCCCATTTGGGAATATTACAATGGTGTCAAAGCATAATCTTGGCTCAGCCTGTGGATCTCAGCCATTATGCTAACAGAAGAATAAGAAGAAGGAGAAAGAGATAAGAATGGCAGAAAGAATGAGTGTTATCTCATCTCTTTTTAGATCTAAGAATTACCTCACCAAATAGGTCAAGAAAAGGAAAACAGAGAAAGGGAGTGAAACCACACTAGTGTTTCAAGATGAGGAAGGTCCATGTACTTCCTATCAGCAAAAAGAAGATCTAGTATTGCATAGAGCTCCAAAGAAACCTGCTATGCCCTTTTCTTTTGAAGACAAGAGGCATGGAGATGAAGGAAACTTATATCATGGGATTCTAAGTGAGTATCTCGTAGAATATATGTCTCAACCTAGAGCTTTCGAGGAGAATCTAACTCTCCCACAGTTCATTCAGTTCAAAGAAGAAAGGAGACCTTGAAGCAGTAGAAGAATAAAGGACAATAGGTTCCTATTGTCTACCTTTGATTGGTCACCCTCATGCACAACAAAGACTCGGGGAAGGGAGTTGAATGCATTTTTCCTACTACATCAAGTAGTAGATAAAGAATTTGTTGAGATTGCAGCACTGCACCTTGAGGGTAAAGAAAACATTTGGTGGTTCAGCCATTTGAATCATGTGAAAGTGACCGCCTATGAAGATTTTACTCAAAGCTTGATTAAGAAGTTTTAAAAGAAGAAATCAAAAGAGAAGAAGCCTTCAACACCACTTGTTGCAGGAGCACATGCATCAGGAGAAAGAACACTTTCACCTTTGCAAAGTGGTCTTGATATCTTTACATATGGTATCCCATGCACCATTCCAGAGATGCATGAGGAGGAGGACAATTGTACCAGCACTGATGTAGCCATGGGAGAGTAGGAATCATCATCAGTAGTTGGGAAAGCCATCACACCAGAATAAGGAACCCTTGTAGCAGTACAAGATGTTCCCAAGCTTTCCCAAGGTATGCACATGTTTCCACTTTCCATTATTTCAGCACATCACATGGAGGATTGTGGGAATGTACTATTGCATGACCTAAAGTCAAAATACATTTCTAATTTGGAACAACAGACTATCACTGCACTGAGCATCCTTGATTTTTTCAAGGAGGAGATATGTAATCATCCTAGTGTGTCATTGTTGAGCTGCACACAACTCTTGGGGTTGGTGTGTAGATTCTTGGAGGATGGGATGAGTATTGTCCCAAACCATGCCATGCAGAACTATGTGTTCAACATCGAACATGATCTTAAGACATCATATGCACCATTATGGAGATCAGTAGTGATGTCATTGAGCAGAAGTGATGAATTGGGGGCCCAACCATTATTGGAGAATTCCAATGACCTTTCTGCATGTATAGCAGAGGATAGGTAGATTGTTGATGAGAGGCATCTTATCTTTCATTGTTATGATGGGTCTTTCTTGATGAGAACTTCATTTCTCAATGAGAATATTTTTCCTTTAGAATATTTGGATCCTTATGGGATCACCTTTATCATTGAGTAGTCTTCATTTGGAGATCTCTAGAAGATTGGATTTCAACATCCCATGAAATGCAAAGACAGAAATCTGATTTGGGAGGATGGTATTCTCCATTACAAGGATGCCACTTTTGGACATGATGATAAACACTCACCATTGGTTGGATGGGTGATGTTGATGAGCAAGAGGTTGGAAATCCACTTGCAGATTTATAACACCAGGCAGCAGGAGGCAAGACTGCATTGGTTACTCTTGAAAGAGTTTCATAATCATATGACACATTCTATTTCAAAGAGTAGGTTGGTGGATGGAACTTGGTATGGCACTTTCATCATATGGCAGCAAGGAGTTTGTATGTATTGGGAAGCATGAGATGGCACTATCATGGTGCAAAGGGGCTTCTCCTTAGCCTTGGAGGATCAAGAGGTACTTGCTCTTTGGAAGGAATATCCCATATATAGCATCATTATGATTGATGGCTTTGACATGTGGTATGTCAAAGGATGGAGCTATGAGATGATAGGAGCCTTATTACAAAGGCCAATAGTGATGTCACTTGGGAGCTTGGATTTGTTGATGGGGTGTTCCCAGGGTCACTTCACATATGATGCACTTGATGGACAAGTAGGAGATGAGAGTGATGAAGTAGTGGATGGAGACATCTATTACCATGATATGATCTTCTTGACTTGGATCTCCAAGCATAAGAATAATGCTTTGCATGCATCACATGGTTTATTCCTCTTCATGGGGATATATCATACCACTATGGAGGGCTCATTCATGGATATTATTATTAGATTACTCTAAGTACATGGTAAGAATTGTGTTTTTTCACTTATTGATTATCTAACAAAATATTTGCATTATCTTACCATCTCTATACAATACATTGCTCCACAAGAGGGCAAGCCTCTATTTGGGCTTCATGGTCATTTTGGGACCAACATCTACGCTGGAGAGATCCATTTCTTGTATGGCTTTGGGAAAGTGTTGTACTATTTCTTGTATGTTGAGTTGATATACAATATCAGTTACTATTCACTAGTAAGTGTGATGACCGCACAACCAACAATTTGTTGGGATACAACTTTCCATGTCATGTTCTGAAACTGCAGTTGGTAAAACTGTGCTATAACTACTTGAGAAATTGCTGCTGCCTTCCTGCATTGTCTAAAACCTTCAGTTCCTCTCGTATTTGGATTCGCTATGATGTTAATGTCATATTAATTTTTTATGGGATGATTTGGGCAAGAACCAAAGAGTGGATCTTTGAGGACCCTATTGCATTTTTTCTCCATGAAGGCAACATTATTGCAGCCCATATTCAGCAGCAACTCTACACTTATCATAAGTGGAGAGAGAGACAACATGGGATGGGAAATTTGATCCATCATATTCAACTATGCCACCCACCTTCTTTGTAGGAGCCTAAGGTGGAGGAGATGTTTTAGGAGTTACCATGTTGGAAGGTTACTCACTTTGTGTGGATGATAGCTTGGGGATGGAAGCTTCACATGGGGATGATGGTTCCCAATATATTTCAGATTCCATGCCTCGAGAAGGCCTCTAGACCACACATAGTTTCTTCCATGGATATTCCACTTATTTATGATGAGAGCCATTTGGAATTTTCACCACAGGTATACTTATACACTTGGGAGGAGAAACTTGGAGGCTTATTGTTGAGACAAAATCTTGTTCATTGGAGGAGCTTATCACATGGAGATGCTATAGGAGGGAGAGGAGAGGCTCTTCAGTTCTATCCTCAAATTTTCTTGAGGACATGCAACATTTGGGAGGGGAGGACTGTAATATTTCTAAATTAGCATACAGCTCATTGGAATATTAAATTTTTATTTTTCTCTTAGATAGTGGAATAATAGGGTATGGAGACCCATAAATCTCCTTAGTAGGAATAAAAGACACTCCTAGTGTGAATGGAGGTCATATAAAAGCTGGATTAAAGACCCTTAGGTGTGGAAAGGGGGTGGAGCATGTTGAATAGGTCAACTTTGACCTAATCAAACAATGTTGATATGGAGGAGTGGCATTAATGATGGGACAACGTAGTTTTGGAGGGAGATTGATTGCATGATGGTGGAAAACCTAATGAGTGGGACCCAAGGTGAGAAGGCTCACATTGTTTATAAGGAAGAGGATGGAAGCCATATGAGGTTAGCTTATGATTATTATTTTGATATGTTTGTTTAGACTTTGTTGCTCTCTTCAACTGTTTAGCTAAGATTGCAATGTTGTATAGAAAAGGGTGTTCCCGAGCAAGAATCCCATCTCTTTCCTTGAGAGGCCTCTTGGGAGAGTCTTGGTCTATCATTTCCACATATCTGGTATTCTGGCCAAGATTTAGTCTTTAGCTACATCACAGTTTATATTTATATTTATGTTGTGTTGCAGTGCAAGGTTGAGAAACCCACTTTATGAGCTATTTTTTCATAGGAGGAAGGATTCCTTATCTTGAGATGATCCATAACTGATCGAATCAAGTGCTTAAGCAGTTTGATTAGTTTGTCCTTTAGATTGACTGTTAACTGAAGTATGATTTAGTAAAAAATGACATAAAACAATAGCATAAATTAATTAAATATCAACAAAAATCAAAGAGAAGAAGAGGCAAAAAATTTGATGACAGAGTTCGTCCCTCCTAGACTACATCTTCGGGTCCACTTTTAAGTGGGCGTCCATTTTTATTAGGATTGATGTTGAAGAATATTTACACTGAAATGGAATAGAATGAATATGCTCATAGGCAATTCTGAAAATTGTAAATAGAAAGTAATCTTCCTCACCTTTCCAATGCCTGTCTCCGTGCTCAATTCCGACCACCGATGGCTGAGAAATGCTGCAAACAAATTCACGTCTGTCCTTCTGAAACTGAACTCAAAATGCACAATGTCTTCCAAAAACCAAAGATGACTTCATGAGAAAAGTCCCTGACTTAAATAAGTTGCATCGAACCTTGGCTAGCCAAAAACATCCATTGGTTGAGCAAAAGAGGGTCTCGGATCCCTATCATTGCATAAACCTACGGATTAGGTTCCCAAATCCTTAGCGTTGAATTAATGTTAAAAACCCATATTAAAATTTGGATAGGCCTTAACCTTGATGGTTAGCCTCACCGAGTGGAAATCATAACTCTTGTGTGTGATCAGGTGGGCGGGTGCGATGTAACACCATCAGTCATGGTGGCTCTAGTGCGGTTCAACCCGCGGTCACATACCTATCACATGAAATATTAACCCAACGGTCTCTATGTAGTTACAACTGGCGGACAACTCCCACCGCAGCTTTCAACTCTGTTCACATGTTATAATATCTCTGACGTAGTCTGGAGATGGTGGTTTATAAGTGTTGTGGTTTGTTTATTATGGGTTTATTTGTAATGTTTTTATAACAAAATCTGTTTAAAATTCTGAACCTTATAAAAGGTTTATACCATAGTTTTATAATATGGTTTTTTTAATATTTTTTTGCTACAAATTTAATACCATAAGGTTTATAACATATGTCTTAGGAATAATGCTTAGGTCCTAATACTTAGCTTTAGGAATTAGTATTTTTAGGAATTTAGGTTTATGCATAGGAATTTTTTCATAGGTTCAAAACTTAGGATAATGATTTATGACCATAGGGTTAGATTTTTAGGAATAGGACTTAGGTATAGCTATTAGGGTTTAAATCTAGGTTAGATTTTTATAAGTATAAGGTATTTCCTTTCTTAACCCATTACATCACCATTATAACCCAAATTTGAAACTCTTAACAACCATAACATTTGAAGAACTTTTCAATGACGAGATTGTCGATACTGAAGACTGAACTGGATGTCGAACTGTTGAAGTTGACTTGGAACTCTGTTGATCTGAAATGATCAAGATCCTCCTGGATCTATCCTCTCCATATAACAAGCTTTTGGACCACAAAAGCTTGATTTTAAACTGACAATAAGTGAGAATATTTCTCTCTCACTTTCATCTTGACTTTGATGACATGCAACCATACCTACTCATTGACCTGAAACTGATGCTTATCATGGTGCAATTTGAACCTGTCTTGAATTAATGCTTGTCGCGGCGCAGAAGAATGTAAGGCTTGATTGTAAGCTTGCTGCACATAAGTTACAAATTTATCCCACATATTAGGATATGTATCTCGGTATCTCGGTACCTCGAAGAATATGTATCTCGGTCATGTTCACCATTTCTGTGTGTCCTTGAACCAAATCCGTGCTGCCCCATGGTTGCAAAGGAACTTGAAGTGGTATGTGCAAACCAATATTTCGATTGCATGGCCTGCTTGTCAAGCACATTACACATCCCTTTAGGTACTTCACACTTGTTTCATACATATGAGGCCAGTAATAATATTTTTTACTTTGTGTCGTAATCTTGCTCATGCCTGCAATCCGAGAAAGACAAATTTCCCAAATAACCTACACCTTTTCTATCTGAGAATTATGAGTTAGCGATTCAAAAGTATCTTCGAAATCACTATCAGTACTATATTGTTCGCATAAATTTCATAAACGAATGAAATTTTATGCAGTACTACTGAAGCATTCAAAGACAACATATTAACTATTTTACTTGTTACACCTTCCCTGTCCTTAATTACTAAGTGATTTTGCTGAAAAAATCCCATCCAACTGTAGTGAGATTGTTGCATCTTAGTATATGAATGAAAGTATTTAAGAAGCTGATAATCTATGTGAATCACTATTTTCATTGAATATCCTTTAACATCTATTTTATCTTCATATGGTTGTTGATGATTTATCAATACTATGAAAATTGTCTGCTTAATTGAATCAACTTTAACATCGACACTTATTCCCCATGTCCTGTTTTGCTTATGAGCCAAAATTATGGGTGAACTATATGGAGATGATATGTGTCACATGAATTCCATCCCTGAAATTTGTTTCTTTATTTCTTTACACTATTTAACTTACTTGTGACACATTCCATTATTAGAGGCATCAAACATCAACTGCATCTCATGTGATATTTTCTTTTTATGAAGTAGATGTTTTGGTTCTTTAACTAGATCCTGAAATGAATCTACCTTTTTAACCAAATTACCTTCATACTGAATTTCACAACTTGAACAAGTATCAATAAGATCCTTATGTTGCTCTTTTATCAACATGAGTATGTAATATCTCCTACTTGAACTTATTAAGCGCTTCATCTGATTAGCATTAATTAAATTCAAGTGGTCTTTTCTTTTATGTGCCCAAACGATGTACTTAATCCCATATTTCCTGAGATGATACACATGTTCTTTTCTATAAAATATTGCATCATGGTAATAGTGATAAGGGCTACCTAAGACAATTCCACAAATGTCTAATGGTATCACATCTAGCTCTACTTCATCGATATAGTTAGATGTGATTGCAAATTTTAACCAACACTGTTTGGTAACATGAATTTGAATTGGTTCCTTTAGCCACCCAAAAGGATATGGCTTTGAATGATTATGTGTTTTCAAACCCAATTTTTTAACCAATGACTCAGAAATCAAATTTTCCTATGATCCCGTATCGAAAAATGTATCTATCTTAATATTCTTTGAAGTTACCCTTATATGAAATAAATCGATTCTTTTATCTTCATTTTGTTGTTTTATGTTTGAAGAAGCAGAAGTAATAGCATCAGAAATTTTACCTGTTATAACCATAGCAGTGATTTTACATTCATCACTTGAATCGGATCCCAAGTCTAAGCCTTTTTTGACTATTGTTTCATCCTTCTTTTCACCCTTCTTTGATTGAAAATTCTTCGGCTTCAGTTCTGGATGATGTTTCAACACCTAGCTTCATCATGGCCAATCCTTTGGCAATGTGCACACATAGGTATATCTTCTTCCTTCTGAGATGTGGAAATCTTATTTCCCTTTGACTTTCCCTTTTGTTTTCTATCTTCAGTTTCCATCTGCTTGGATGTCTTTGGTGTAAACTTGAATGGTATACCACCTGATTCGACATGAATTTCTTGAACACAAACTTCATCAAAATCATTAGGGTTGAACATTAATAATGTATGCTGCAAATATGAATGCAAACTGCTAATATATTTCAACAAAGTTTCTTTTGTGTCCAAAGAGATACCAAGTGATAATGCCTTCTTTCTGAATTCCTTGGTCAACTCTTGAACACTCTATCCCTTACCTTGTCGCAAGCGCTGCAAATCAATTACAGATTGCCGTGTGTGACCCAACGGATATAATTGTTTCTTTAGAGCTTTAATAAACTTAGTCCATGAGGTGATAATTTTTCCCTTACGCTTTAAATCTATCTGTGTCCTACTCTCCCACCAGATCAAAGTAGTACCCCCCATTTTAAGAGTAGCTAATTGTATCTTTGTCTTATCATCAGTAATATCTTGAATACGACAATAGACTTCTAATTGTTTTACCCAATTATCTAGTTTCTCAGGGTTTATTTCACCATTATACACAGGTAATTCGAACTTAACATAAAATTTCAATAATGGACTCTTCAGTTTCTTTTATTTTTCTAATTCAGAACTAGAAGTAGAAGAAGAAGAAGAAGAAGATGGAGATGACGGAGGAGAAGGATATTTATCTGCCTTGCCTTTACCCTTGCCCTTCTTTGATTCCTTTGACGATGAGGCTGCATCCCTTGTCTTCTTATCTTCATATAATTCTTCCAACATTTGTTGCATGTTTAGAAAAATCTACTAGATTTGATTCTCATCCATGGGTTTCTTTTCAGTAGCTTCAGGAGTTTCAATGGTCTTAGTCCCTATCATCGTTGATTCATGAACAACTTTCTGCCTTTCGATCTCTAGATCGAATTCCTCAAGCTTGCCTTTTCCACATTGCAATCCCAACCTGGTTAACATCCACTAACAAACAAACTACAAGCACAACCTGCTCTGATACCAAAATGATCTGTAACTGATCGAATAAAGTGCTTAAGTAGTTTGATTAGTTTGTCCTTTAGATTGAATTTTAATTGAAGTATGATTTAATGAAAAATGACATAAACCAGCAACATAAATGAATTAAATATCATCAATAATCAAAGAGAAGAAGAGGCAAATAATTTGATGACGGAGTTCGTCCCTCCTGGACTACATCTCCAAGTCTGCTTTTAAGTGGGCGTCTGTTTCTATTAGGGTTGATATTGAAGAGTTTTTAAACTGAAATGGAACAGAATGACTATGCTCACAGGCACTTCTGAACACTGTAAACAAAAATTAATCTTCCTCGCCTTTCCGACACCTGTCTCCGTGCTCAATTCTGACCACCGATCACTAAGCAATGGTGCAAACAAATTCGCCTCTGTCCTTCTGAAACTGAACTCAAAATTCACAATGTCTTCCAAAAACCAAAAATGACTTCATGAGAAAATTACCTAACTTAAATAAGCTGCATCAAACCTTGGCTAGCCACAAATATCCATTGGTTGAGCAAAAGAGGGTCTAGAATCCTTATCATTGCATAAACCTAGGGATTAGGTTCCCAAATCCTTAGCACTGAATTAATGTTAAAAACCCATATTAAAACTTTGGATCGGCCTTAACCCTCACAGTTAGCCTCACTGAGCGAAAATGATAACTGTTGCGTGTGATCAGGCGGGCAGGCGTGATGTAACACCGGCAGCCACGCTAGCTCCAGCGCGGTTCAACCCGTGGTCACATACCTGTCACATGTCATATTAACTCGACTGTCTCTGTGCAGTTACAACTGGCGGACAACTCCTGCCGCAATTTTCAACTTTTCTCACATGTTATAATATCTCTGATGCGGTCTGGAGTTGGCGGTTTAGAAGCACTGTGGATTTTTTATTATGGGTTTATTTGTAATGTTTTTATAACAAAATTTGTTTAAAATTCCAAACCTTATAAAAGGTTTATACCATAGTTTTATAATATGGTTTTTTTAATATTTTTGCATGGGAATTTAAGACCATAAGGTTTATAACATATGTCTTAGGAATAATTCTTAGGTCCTAACACTTAACTTTAGGACTTAGTATTTTTAGGAATTTAGGTTTAATGCATAGGATTTTTTTCATAGGTTTAAAACTTAGGATAAGGATTTATGACCATAGGGTTAGAGTTTTAGGAATAGGACTTAGGTCTAGCTATTAGGGTTTAAATTTAGGTTAAATTTTTACAAGTATAAGGTATTTCCTTTCTTAACCCATTACATCACCATTATAACCCAAATTAGAAACTCTTGATGACCATAATATTTGAAGAACTTTTCAATGACGAGATTGTCGATACTAAAGACCAAACTGGACATCGAACTGCTAAAGTTGACTTGGAACTCTGTTGATCTGAAATGATCAAGATCCTCCTGGATTATGGGAGATAAATAATGAGGGTTCTTGGGCACATTTTATATCTTTGGAACCAGGCCAACCTATCCCCATCATTCATAGCGCATTTTCAGCTAGAAATTACGTTATTTTGGAGGGTAGTTTCATAGGAGGATCTATTGGATCTTTTATAGTGTTTTCCTATAGGTGAAGGGTTCATCATTTCATTGGAGGAGACCCTTGGGGATATCTACATCATATATATATATATGTAATATTTCAGCCTTCTATTTTCATGAGCTTCATTTTGCAGTGACTCTCTAGTCCTAGGGTTGTAGATCACCATTTGTATTTGGGTGTATTTCCATAAACCCTTCCCAGGTTCTCTTGGAAAGGTGTCTAGGACACTAGATCTTCACTCTTAGCATTATTTGAGCTATATAACAACATATTTACATTGACCTATCTTTATGCAGTAGTTTGTGCCCTAAAACTACGTTGTCTTAGCTCAGGGCATTTGTATGGCAACTATTTCTAACGTGATGGCATATTTTTCTTGTAGAGGCTTGTTTTGTATTGCTTGAGTGACTTGATCATCAAGATCTTGTGCCTATTATTTGCTGATATTTTTAATAAGATGGCTATATATTTTTCTCATATCATGGTGTATTGATTTATTCACTGTTATTTTGATTATTGTGTTCATATATTGCTGCTTCCCCATTTGGGAATATTACACACCTCATGGAAGCTCTGCACATAATGGGGACCATTACTTCCTAATAGGGGAGGAATGATCCAGGTGTATATTGGTGGCCACCTTCCTATTTCACCTAGTTAGTTTCATCCATTTTCTTATTTACTATTTTTAGTAGTTTTTCAGGTCCTAAACTTCCGAAGCCATTTTGAGGCCCCAAACTACGTTTTTGGGCATGATTCCTCTGGCGATTTCATAGAAATCACATCAAAAATTGTGTCCCTTAGATATATATTTCCAACGAGGTATCATACCTATCAAACGGAGATAGTATGACCAAGTTATGACCCCAGGAAGCTTCCTGCCCAACTAACCCCAATGAGGCCCATAAACTCTTGGTGTAACATCTCCTTGGGTCAGGGTTTTGGTTGCTTAGGGTTTTCTCTTATTTTTCAATAATAAAAATGCCCTTGAGCCTCATTAAAATATAGTTCAGAAGCATGTATCCGCCACATCTCTTCTCAGAGATAAGCTACCATCGCCCGAACTAGTTTATTTTACATTATTTCTGTAAGAATTTTTCAGTATTTGATATTAATGAAATGAAGTGTTACTCTTGTTGCATTTTTTTGTTTATGTTCATTTCTATATTTTATTGCATTCCTTCATAAATCTGGATCATGTAAAATCATACACAAAACACCAGATGTATAGAACAGCATATGTAAAACATGCACACCATGTCATATGTACAAAACACTACATAAGAAACATGCATAAAGCACAATATCTACACAACACTACATATCCAACATGTGCACAACACCATATGTACAGAGCACTGCATATCCAAAATGCGCATAGCACCATTTTTACATACTAATGTATTAAAAAACATGTACACAAAACCATCTATACATATCATTGCATAAACAAGATGTACACAACATGCTATATAAAAGATACCATATGAACACAACATCACAGGTGCAACATGTACAAAATATATAGAACAATTTTTTTGCACATCCATAGAAAAAACACTGACTCTACCAAGAAACCTTGTTTCTAGTGTTTTTACACTATTCATGCATGTCCCATCATGCCTAATATCACATTTCTTTCATTCCGCTAATGTATCCCTCAACATTATTTTTCCATAACATAAACATAGGCATACTACAAGCATATAATATCAATTCATATCCACATGATATTGACCTTGTAGATCTGACCGGGTTACTCTTCCACTTGATTCCTCATAAACTAGGAACCTCTTCATGCCATTCACATTCATAAAGAATCATTCCTCCAAAATAATTATCCCTTATGACCATGTCAGATAACAACGTACATACCTACATGTATACATACAAACACAAACATAAAAAAATCATGATCCCTTATGACCCTTTTAGAAAACAACATGTGTACATACATATATAAATATATAGACATCACCATAGTCATAATCACAACATAATTACTAGATATCATAAGGTTAAGGTTAAGAGAACTCCCTTTATCTATTCTTCAGTACCTGAGCAAGTTTACAAAATGTTGTGATGGACTTGGTGGGGTTGCTGTGACTGTCCCTGAAGAATATTTGGTAGCTCTAGAATTTTTGGTTCTTTGCAAGAGCTGACACAATTATCAAGATTTTTTTAATGGCAGAGATAAAATACCAAGTAGGGAGTGGTTATGGTCTGATCTAGTGCAGGAATAAATAAGGTGAGAAAATAGAGATGGGACCTCATCCAAAGAAGAGGAAGAAGACCTTGAATTATTCAGTAAAGGAAATAAATCCAATGGAAATAAGTCCCAAGACAAGGAGGGAAATAATAAATACTCTTCCAATATCAAGATTTTTCACTATCATGAATTATGGCATTATGCCACAAAATGTCCACAGAAGAAGGAAATCAATAAGGAGCTTGTAGTAGCAGCAATAGGTGAAGCTATAAATATATAATTCAAGCTTGATTTTACTGTAATTTCATGCATGGAAAGCACAATAATGGGAATCATGTGATATCTCGATAGAAGTGCCTCATTCCGTATGACGGGGAATAGATATTTTTCTTCAGTGAGTTGGAGGAGAAAGACCTCAATAATAACATCGAGTTTCGAGATGATGGGAGGTATAGCGTGACCAGTATCAACACAATTACATTTCATAGGGATTTTGGATCCCCTTTCAGACTCAAGGATGTGATGTATCTACCGGGTCTAAAATAGAATATGGTTTCTATCATGGTATTTGAAGACTGCGGCTACGATGTGATATTTAAAAAAGGGAATTTTTTCCTTAGACACATCACCATGGGATAGGTGAAGCATATTAGTGTGTGATTCAAGAACCTTTATGCACTTGAGGTCAAAGATGCATGAAAATACTTGAGGAGAATGACAAAGGTTAGAGACCTTGTGGTTGAGAGGGAGCATGATTTATGGGTGGCATTTCCACCCCATTAAGAATAGGGGTCCAATGTTGTGATACAAAATAAAAAAGATAATCAAGCTCCACACCCAACAAACTCCCACTTGGAGACTGATTGTACCAAGTCCACTGCTGCTTCATTTGTTGGAAAATTACTCCACTTTGGACCTGGCAGTTTCTCATCTTCATCGTCATACTTGAAGACCAACTGAAACTGAGCATAATCTCAGTTTCTCCCTAGTTACAAATTTTCTTAGCATATCTGCAGTGTTCTGGCTAGTGTGTATCTCTTCCAGCTTCAACTGTCCATCTTCCAATGCTGACCATATGAAATGGTACTTGATCTGTATATGTTTAGTCTTGGAATGAAATGGTGAGTTCTTTGCAAGATGAATGGCACTTTGGCTATCTCTTTATAATGTTCCCATATCATGCTTCTTAGCCAATTCATCCATAAACCTTTGTAACCAAACAATTTCTTTACTATCCTTTGTAGCAGCAACATACTCTAATTCTGTTGTTGAAAGTGTAACAACACTTTGGATTTTTGAAACCCAACTGATAGTTGTTCCACCTACAGTAAATACATATCCTGTAGTGCTCCTCATGTTATCTATGTCACCTTCCATATCTGCATCAACATGTCCCTGTAGAGAAATGTTTGAACCACCAAAGCATAATGCTTGATTTGTGGTACCTCTCAAATATCTGAGAATCCAATTTAATGCCATCCAATGTTATTTTCGTGGATTTTTCATGTACCTACTTACAACTCCCACTACATGTGCAATATCAGGCCTTGTGCAAACGATTTCATATATTAAGCTTCCAACTATTGATGCATATGGAAATTTAGACATATAATCCATTTCTTCTTGGGCCTTGGGGCACATCTCCTTACTAAGTTTTAAATGACTAGCAAAAGTTGTACTAACTGGTTTTCCATTTTGCATATTAAATATTTTCAACACCTTTTGTATGTACTCATTCTGGGACAATGTTAATCTGTGATTTTTCCTGTCTCTAGTTATTCTCATCCCAACGATTTGTTTTGCAGCTCCCAAATCCTTCATTGCAAATGAATTTTCCAATTTTCTTTTGAGCACATTTATTTCCTGCATGTTAGACCCTACAACAAGCATGTCATCTACATACAATAACAATATAATATAGATTCCATCATTTTTCTTTTTCAAATAAACACAATGATCAGAGTAACATATAGTATAACCTTGTTCAAACATAAACCTGTCAAATTTTAGATACCACTACCTTGGAGCCCGTTTTAAGCCATACAAGCTCTTCTTTAACATGCACACTAATTTTTCTTTCCCTTTGACTTCATATCCTTCTGGTTGCTACATATAGATCTCTTCCTCCAAATCTCCATGGAGAAATGGTGTCTTTACATATAACTGTTCAAGATGTAGATCTTTCGCTTCTACAATACTTAAAACAGTTCTGATTGAAGTCATCTTAACAACAAGTGAAAATATTTCATCAAAATCAATACCTTTCTTCTGTGGAAACCTCTTCACCAAAATTCTATCTTTGTACCTCTGTTTTACTCCATATTCTTCCTTCAGCCTGTAAACCCATTTATTCTGCAATGTTGTTTTTCCTGCAGACAACCTGACTAAGTCCCAAGTCTCGTTATGTATTAAGGAGTTGATCTCTTATTTCATGGCTAGCTCCCACTTCTTCCTAGTTTCAACCTGAATTTCTTATTCACAACATTTGGGTTCACCAGAATCAGTCAACAATAAATAATATAATGAAGGAGAGTATCGTTCAGGGGGTCTACTTATCCTGGTAGATCTTTTAACACCACTTTTAGGTGTTTGAGGTGCCTGTTGTTGTTCTGGTGGTTGTTGTTGTTGTGGTTATTGATTATTATTATTTTCAGGCACCTTTACTTTTTTTGTGATCTCATCAAGAACTGTGTATTCTTTGTTTTCTTTTTCATGTTTCTTTTCTTGAAACTAATTCTTATACAAGACCTTCTCATTGAATATTACATCTCTACTCCTAATTATTTTGTGATTTTCATAATCATATAAGAGATAACCAAAATCATTAACACCATATCCAATAAAGGTACATTTATTTGATTTTTCCTCAAGCTGTGTTCTAATTTCTTTATTAATATGGATAAAATCTTCACAACCAAAAGGCTTTAAAAAAGAGTAGTTTACCTTTTTACCTGTCCATGCCTCCTCTGGAATACGACCTTCCAAGGAACATGAAGGCCCACTGTTTATTATATAAGCAGCAGTATCTACAGCAGCTACCCAAAATTGTAAAGGCAATCCTGCATGCAATATCATGCACCTTGCATGCTCCATGATTGTTCTGTTCATCCTTTCTGACACACCATTTTCTTGTGTTATTCTTGGAACTATATTCTCTCTGTGAAATCCATGCTCTGAACAGTACCTATCAAACTCTTTGCTGCAATATTCACGTCCATTTTCTGATCTGAGACCCTTCAACTTCTTTCCTATCTCAATCTCAACCGAAGCTTTCCATTTCTTAAAAGTATAAAATACATCAGGTTTATTTTGAATACAATAAATCCAAGTTTTTCTAGTTGCATCATCAATAAAAGTAACATAATAACAAGAGCCACTGAGAGATGATACCTGAGTAGGTCCCCATACATCTGTATGCACAAGCTCTAATTATTCGCTCTTCTTTTTTTTTCCCAACTCTAAGAAATATGACTGTCTTCTGTTTTCCATAAATATAATTTTCACAGAATTCGAAATCAATATTCTTCAAACCCAACAACAAATTGCTTGAGCGAAGAATCTTCATCCCCTTCTCACTCATGTGTTCGAGCCTATGATTCCATAATGTTGCATCTACTCCTTTGGTGACCTTCCAAGTTTTATCTGTGAAATTTGTCACACAACCTTCACTGCCTAATTGCCCTGTTGAAATCAGATCTTTCTTCAGATCTGGAACATGCCTTACTTCCTTTAATAACCATCGGTTTCCATTGTACTGTTTTACAAGAACTTTAGCTATTCTAACAATTTTACAGGGTTTCTCATCACCCAAACGAACATCTCCAAAATCTCCTTGAACATAGTCATGAAAATATTTCTTATCAGGTGTGGCATGGAATGAGGACGTTGAATCTTCCACCCAGGAATTAGTAATATTTTGTAATGAAAGAATCAAAGCATCTTGTAACACATCATCTGTCACATTTGCTCCATGATTGTATTCTTGTTGTGTGTCTCCTTCTTTTCCCTTCTGAGAACTACAATCTTTCTTTAGGTGTCCTTTCTTTCTGCATTTTCAACACACTATCCCCAGTCTATACTTGGATCTACCTTCCCTTGATTTACTGCAATATGCTGAGCTCTTTCCTCTTTCCATTTTTCTTCCCCTAGACTCTTCACTCAAATCATTACCTGATGTTTCACCAAAGCTTTTCCATCGCATTTCCTCGCTAAGGATAGCACCGAAAACATCATCAAACTTTAAAGTACTAGATCCAGAGACAAAGTTACTAATAGCCATAACTAAACCATTCCAAATTTCTGCCAATGAGAAGAAAAATAACGGAGCCCTAAATTCATCATCAAATTTTAACCCTACAGAACTTAACTGACTGGTAACTATATTAAAATCATTTAAATGGTCTACAACAGATCCACCTTTCGACATTTTCATATTAAATAAAATTTTCATAAGAAATACCTTGTTTGAGGCTGAGGGTTTTCCATATAGTTTAACCAATTCTTTAATCAAACCCTATCTTGTTTCCTTCAAAATATTGAAGGCTACCAACACCGCGAGGCACAACCGTACTATTCCGAGTGCCTTTCTTTCGAGAGGCTCCCATTCTGCATCTATCATAATTATCGGCTTCTTTGTTTTTCCGCTCAATGGTAGGTACAGATCTTTCTGATATAGATAATCTTCCATTTTCATCTTCCACAGCGGGAATTTTTGGCCATTAAATTTCTCAGCCCTAAACTTACCATCTTCCACCATTACTCCCACTCGAAACAGGAACCCTTCTTTCCTGCGATTTTATCAGCCAAATAGACCTTCGGCTCTGATACCAGTTGTTAGAAAATTATATATTATAGAGAAATTAAACACATAAAATATGAGGAAAACACAAACATAGAAAACACATAAAACTAGAGAGACAAATATATGTGGTTCACCTAGTTTGGGCTACGTCCACCCCGAGCAACTAGTCCTTCCTTTATATTATCCAGCAAAATCAAGAGACACAACCTACATTAGATCCAATGTAATATCCTTTTTTCTCTCTCACAGTCTCCCTATATGTTTCTCACTCCGAGAATACACATACAATACACAGCCACAATACAATACCCTCGTAAAAAATGAGGGGTTGCCTTCTAGGAGAAAAAACCCTAAATAAAACATAACTTCTATCTTTAGATCATTTGCCTAATGGATGGCCTAGATTGAATACAAATTACTATACTTTTACAAGGTAATTTTACATATGTTTTGAGCTTTGGAAGTGTTGCCCCTAAAACCCCCCGCCAGGGGGGGCTCCATAAAGTTGTAGTCGCCCCCCCTAGACCCCCCAGGTAGCATACAATTACGGGTGGCGTTGTAGCGTGGTTAAGAACATGGGTCCAATGCTATGATACAAAATAAAGAAGATAATCAGGCTCCACACCCAAAAAATACCATAAATTATTTTTAATTCTATGTATTTTTACATGAGGTCTACTAGGGGATCTTACAAGTGGTATCAAATCGAGTTTGCAGGACTGACACATTTTTGGTTCTGTAAGAACAAGGAGTAGATATATGATGCTATTGGATATAAATTCACGTATTACACTAATGAAAAATTCTATGGCAATGTATGAAGTAGACTACATTTTATATGAGATGTGTGATGGTGTTAATAACCACATTAGAGAATAATAAGTGTTAATGTCTTCTTTAAAGCTGTACTCATGCCATTTGAATCTTTATTCAGATAAATGACAATAAAATTTTGTTGCAATGTTTGTAGCTAAATCATGCAATTTTTTTAATACTCACATTGTAATTAGTGATAGTGTGAATTAACTACCAAAATTTGCATGTATAATCTTATACTAATGGCTAATGTTGCATTTAGGGAAAAATTATTAGAGTTACAATGGATTGATCATAAGAAAAGAGTGAAGCATGTCTTGTTTTGTGTGATAGTGAAGGAATTTAGAAAGGTAGGGGCTATCCTTGAAGAGGAAAATAGAATGTTTTAAAATACGTTGAAAGAACTCCTTTGAATGTTGAATATAAACAATGATTCAAGTGGTGGGTATTAACTTTAGCTACTGATTGTCGATTTAGTCTTGTTGCGAATTTTGATTCAGGTTATGATGGCTGGTAGCATTGGCTAGTTAGCATATTGAATAACATTTTTCGATTAGTAATGCATGAATGTAAGTTCTTGAATGTTACAAAGAACTTAAATCATGATAACAATAATGTCTTTAAAGTGATTGATTTAATATAAATGCATTGTTATGTTATGGATTGTGAATTTGCATACGAATATACATAAATGATAACTGGTAGGATTATGGAAACCAATATTATTCAATAGTTTAATATTGTAATAAAATGAATGAGATGAAATAGATTATGTATGTCCTATCAACTCAATTATTATTCGAGATAGTAGTAATCAAATGCTTTTTATTACGTTGTTTTTTCAAACTTCACCGCTCTGCAAGTTGATGATTCAACGATAATGTTAGTCAATATGCATCATAAATGTAAAAATTATGGGAATTTCACCCTTTATAAATTCACCTAGTGCGTGTGAATATTTCGGTGACTTTACATATTAAATCTAATCACTTAAGGCCATTATTTTGTGGAAATATGCTGTTATTTTCATCTCTATACAAATGTTTGGATAACATTTTGAATCTATTAGCATTACCAATTTATTTAACCAAGAAATTTGTGTGTGAATGACTTCAATTTAGTGATGATGCATAATGACTCATGGTTAAACATATATTCATAAAATGAATGGTCATTTTTCATAAATTAAATCTATGGTTAATTCCAATGATTGGATTAAATGATGCATGTGAAAAGTGAAATTGACAAGATGTTTTGTAAATAACAGTATTTTGTAGAAGGTATGGTTTTATCAAAAGTAGTCATGACTATTGTTGCTAGTATGATTAAGCGGGGGTACCATAATGGCAGCATAGTGATGTCACTAAGATTTCAATAACACAAAATATAAGAACCAGTGAAGCGTAAAATGTTGCAATGTGATTTGCAACCACAAATGTGAAGGTATAATGATTAATGTTATGATATGGAAGATTTGTGCACATAATATATAGTAATGCATACTTTTCTAGATTGAATGTTTATTATTATGTGGAAAATTTGAAATGACCACCACCGTGTGACATGAGATGTTACTCATGATTTCTTATCAAAATTATTTTTATGTGAGTTGAGGATTAAGTATGAACACATGATGTACATAAATGTTCTTTCTTCTTTAATATAAATATTAAAAAATGTGCATATGGTGAGCCATATAAGGTTATGGTGGGAATAGGTGCTAAAGAGAATTTCACATCCTAGAAAAGTATAGGATAGTTTGGAAGGGTCAAAGAAGGGCTATTGGCAAACGAAATTGCTTGCCCAGATTTCTTCTCCCTAGAGATACATTATCTCAGTAAGGGGAAAGGGTTGGCCAAGATTGTGAGAGGGGAAAAAGCTAAGGCAACCTTGTTGGTTTGGGAGACTAGTTATAGGAGGCCCTAAAGTGTTAGTTGTTGAGCTTTAAATTCATCAAGATAGGACATTGTCAGAGGAATAGAAAGGACATTGCCAAGAAGAATCATGTGTTATACCATGTGTGGTAATTTTTAGGGATTTGTCTTAGATGTAATATTGGCTCAATTTGGTTAGTGGAAACTAGTTCTGCTTGGTTGGGAGGATCATAATTCTACCCACCGTGGTTTTCTTAGCAAACCAAGTTAAATAATTAGATAAGTAATGTGTTATAATGAAATTTTTGTACATATTGACAAGAGAAGATCCTAACGCTCAGGAAGGAATTACTGGGAGTGTGGTTCCTTTATTGTATTATGAGTCTTACAGATATCTTTAGAAAGGGGCTAAGAGAATATACACTTTCTATGATTATGACTACTTTGATAATTTTTTATGATTCAAGAGTTGTATGCTCTCTAATTACTATTAGAGGTACTATTGTTGAAAATATCACCTAACATTGCAAAAATAATTTATTGTTGAGAATGTTGTGCTTAAAAATAATATGATTATTATTCATAAATATTAATTGGATATTTTGGTTATACGTCGCTTGGTGCTTTCCATGGAGGTCTTTAGACCAACCAAGGTTCTTTCTATTGGACTGGTAAACCACTCACAGAGTGCTAGAATAGTTCATAAACCACCTATAATTAAAATATTGTATGGAATGGAAATGGTTTCTAGGAATACTAGTAGGTAAGAACTTGTTGCTATGAACAGATTATTTTTATTTTATTATAGCTGAAGGGATGGAAGTAAAAATTGAATAATTTTAGTAGTAGTAAATATTTATGACTATTGATAAACATTATTCTTTTTTCTTATTGATATTTCATGAAAATAAAATCCTTCATTTTGAAGGGGGAAAATCCCCTTTTTTGTTCTGAGATAGATGTCATGATTGAAATATGATCTAAGAAGTATATTGTGAGAGATAAAACAAATATAAATGATAATAAAAAGTTCTAGTGGGAGAAAAAGACTGGGAAGAAAACATAATAATGACAAAAGAGAGAAGAGATGAACACCGAGGATAGTGTTATCTTTAAGGGGGCAGTATGTAATATCCCTATACCTTGAACTAAATGTCATGGATTTAATAATATAAAAATTATTATTTCTTAATATGTTAATGTAACTCAAACAGTTACCATAAAGAATCAGTTAGGGTTCTAAAATGGCTTGAAACTACCTCATTATCAGTTTCAAGGAAAAGGAGTCGAAAAGGTATGGTTATAGGGTATTTTTCTAGTAAGGTTTACTCAAGAGAAATGGATTCGATTTCATGGGGGATGGCTTCCATACTTCATTTCCTCTTGAATTTCAAATTGTGAGGGTTCAAAAAAAAATTTCAACTGTAACTCTTTCATAGGTATTCTAATTTCGTAGAGAAAGAAATTGGCGAAATTCTTATATGAGACGATATATCATAGAATGAAATAATGAGTGAATATCAAGATTTTGGGAAAAGAGTCATATTAGTACAATGTCCTATAATTATCTGTTATAGTTCATCAATTTGCATGTTTTTCAATGATTTTGTGACCGTCTCCATATTTTTATTAAGGTATTCGAGTGTTAGTAAGCTAAGGTTGTGGCATAGTATATTAATTACTATCAATGGGGTGATGATACTTAAGGTTCAAGACATATTTTCAGTGGGAGGAGAGATGTTTTCAGGAAATGTTTCATGGACTTCTCTTGACTAAAGGTGTAATGTAATGGTAGAGGATAAATTGTTAATTAGTGAATTAAAAAATTCTATCCATTGAATGGAAAGATAATATAAGTTTACCATGCCATTTTTATTGAAAATTTTGCATAGTTTATGCACACAAAAAAATAAGGTAATTATGTTATTTTCTTTAAAACAAAATGCATGTGAACCCTACACATAAAATATAATGAAGTGATGAAATTTTATTGAAAAATAATGCATTTTAACTTTGCACATAAAGAAACTATGTTATTTTAATTGGCACATAAAACATAACAAAGTGATGATATTTTATTGAAAAATAATGCATGTGAAATTTACACATAAATAAACTATGTTATTTTAATTGGAAAATATTGCACGAAATTATGTGTGGAAAGATTAAAAAAAACGGAAATACTTGCATAGTTTCTATGCATTCAGCTCATGGAAAATAATCGTTCTTATTTGCAAACAAATAATAGCTATTGTGTTAGATTTGCTTCTTCAAGAATATATGTTTATATGCTCAAAGATATCAATTATTTGGCTAGTTTCTTTTGGAAAAGAATATGTATTTTCATGTACAAAGATAATAGTTAGTGTGTTAGTTTTCTTGGAAAAGAAATATGTATTTGCATTCACAAAAATAATAGATATTGTATTAGTTTTAAAACGATATGTTTGTATATGTACAACCAGGAGCTAGTTTCCATTAGATAAGATTTATGTATTTGCACGCACAAAGATAATAGCTATTGTGTTAGTTTTCAAATAAAAAATTGTGGGTAGGTGTGGTGGTTTTTCTTTTGCAATAGAATGTGTCTTGTGAAAACAAAAAAATTGTGTTTTTTATCTTTTAGAAATATTTCTCTCTTCTTATATGAAGATATAGTCATAACTATGGTTATTCTTTTAAATATTTTTGTGTTCTTCTGGGGAGAAGTAGAATGTAACTATTTCCATTTCTTATGATACATGTGAAATAGGGAAAAATGAGCACGCCTTGGTGATCTTTATGAAATTAAATTTATGCGTGTGGAATTTGGATGGCTAGACATATTTCATAACCATACACATGCATGGTGAATAGATATGCTTTGTAATTACATGCTTTTGATTAATGCATGTGAGATATCAATAAAAAGTGATGTCTCGATACTATTTATACGTTTTAAATATGTATGTGTTAGAAATTTGTTGTGCACTTGACGACACATGTAAAAGAAAAATATGAAAGAAATTTTTTAATGTTATTATGTATGTGCAAGAAAGTGGAACATGAACATATGTTTAAACTCTAACTAGTAAAGGTTGATTATTTGGGTTTGATAAAGGGATATTTTTTTATAATCATGATGTCGGAGTTTACTAACAACAGTAAATGCAGGAAATGCTAGTGACTTTTTTGAAGGATGGATTATCTTTAATATTAGGGCAGGAAATGAACTAGTGCTCCATGCAGATTGAGGGATCATTAAATGCAAGTAAATCCACTGCAAGGAACAACTAAGCCACAAAGACCAATTCCTCAATGAATTATGGGCTAAATGATATCATAATTAATGTAATGTCCTCTAGCTAGTTACGTTTGAATTCAAGATGATATTTATTTATAATATTTCTAATAATGGTCAAGGGATGGACTCCCTTACAACCATTTAGTGAGGGGTAAACACCCTCATGGAATGTTTAATAAAATATATGTTTTCTAGGGTTTCCAAGTCATGCGGGTGTCCATTGATGTGTTTTCCTGTTATGAAAATTTGATTATATTGCTATATTACATGATGCCGGCACTTACATCATTAAATTTATGATTAACAAGCCTAATTAAATGAAAAATGATAATGATGCAAGGTAATAACAACAAGATTTATGTTAACATGTTTCAACAATGGTTTTTACATTATGAAACTTTCTATTCCACTTCTAAAATTAGTTTATGTAATGGGGGTGATTTTATCTAGTAAGGAGTTAAGGAATACGAAACAAGTGATTGGGAATTTTACATGCTAGTAAATCCCATAAAATATTTCTAATCCTATGTATTTTTACATGAGGTCTACCAGGGGATGTTACAACCATTTAGATAGAAAATAAATATTACACACTAATATACCTCACTTTTATTCAAGCATAAAATCCATTAGAAAATTGCATAAGGAATTTTTTTAAATATTTATAGATGCATAACAATATTATATGAAACCTTTCTTGATTTCTTAAAAAAATTTCCCATTACTATTCATATAATATTATTCTTCCTACTTATTATAATATATAGGAAATTATAAAGAACCTACTTGACTTAGTATCTCTAGTCAAGTATTATTTTCACATAATGCATGGATTTTACGGAGTACATAAAAAACATGTTACTCTCTTATACTATGCAAGTTATAGAAAAAAAATATATGTATATCAATGAGGCTTGGAAATATTAGGTAAATCAAAATCTCGTTACAACCTTTAGTGTCTTTCAATCCTCCCTCCCTCAATGTCGATAAACCCTCTCTTCCTTTCTTTTTTTCTTCTTATTTCCTTCCTTGGTACCATTTCTCTACCACACTTTCAATACACACGTGGAACCCTCATTCCCCTCTTTTATGCCATCATTAATGTTTAGGACCTTTCATTTGTTGACCATGCCTTTCTCTTCCACATAGTCCTTTTTTTCTCCTTTTCTTTTTTCAGTTTTTTTTCTCTCTTTTGGAGAACATGGAAGGAGAGAGGTCCCAATGTGGCTATTAACGCGTGTACTATTTTTCTATGATAGGCACTACCAGAATTAACTATCACCTTCAATTTGTGACATTTATTTAATAGACTTGTCCTCTTCCTACACCATAGCCCCCACAATTACTGACATCATAACCACTTGATCACTCAAGTGTTAAAAAAAAACATTTTATTTATTATTAAATATTTATATATACATTATCCAAATATACAACTACACTCTTCACGAACTTGGTCTATGTCTCAATATTTAAATAGTTACAAGTCACACTAAGGTTTCACAATTATGTCATTAAATATAATCAACACTGGTATTAAAAAAATCAATTAAGTAATTTGTAAACTATAAAAATTTTATAGATTAGATTAAACACATATAACACATATTTATTGAATGCTTGAAAAAGAAGAATAAGGGAATAAATTAATATTCACTCTTGTGGATTGAAGAATCTATGGATAAAAGTTCTTGAGAAAAAAAAAAGCTTATGAGAAATGACAGAAACTAAAATATGCATTGAATAATACTTCTCCATTTAATGTTACTTCATAAGTGATATATATTTCAATTCCTAGAACAACTTCTCCATTGAGACTTACTTCGTTAGTGATATGTACTCTAGTTCCTAAACCAACTCATTTAGAGAACATGAATTACAAGATTATTCGTAGTTAAATCCTCAAGGATATAAACATTATTACAAATATGCTTGAATCACTTCATATATGCGTAGCCATGAGATATCTGAGATATACTTTTGCAACATTCAACCACTAACAAAAGTGTAAAGTAAGACATATTTATTTACAGATTTTAATATTTATTTAGCATTTCAAATTAATTACATATTATTATTAGAATAATTTTTTTTTTCACAAAATCCTCCCTTGATAATAGTATTTTTTTTAGTTATTTTTTTAGATATGCTTTAAAAATTTTATGAAGAATTTTCAGAAATATTAACCCATTAAAATTTCAAATTTAATGTAGACTAATATCTTTTATATTTTGTTTTCTTATAATAGGAATACATTTCTCAAAATTAAATATAATGTCTAGATTTAAAATATTAATTACCAAAAATTATATATTTATCCTAACATATTTTATAAAATTAAAATTAAAAAAAACCTTCTCAAAATATCATATATTTGTTTCAATACCACATAACCAAAAGAATATCTGTAATTTCAAAATATTACAATGCCTCTGCTCCAGGCAGAATATGAACTTAAGAATCATGTAATGGAGAAAACCAATAAACAGTCATAGAAACCCTCATAAAGAAGGGTAATGTTATATAAACAAGAGAAAAAACTACAGTACATTGATGAGTAAGAATCCTGACCCTGGTAGGCCTCTTAAAACTCAACAAGGATATAATGAGATATTGTTGCACAGATAAAATTAAAACATAAAATGAAAATTGTAAACCTTGTAACTGAATCTGAAAACCCAAAAGCAATAAAAACCCCTTCATAATGAATGCACCTATAAAGTAACAAAGAAGACCCTTCTTAGGAATAGAAGGCAGTAAATCAAGCGACAAAGTTAACACAGCGAACCTTTGGGAATAGTTATCTTCAAATAAACAAAATATCAGTAGGAAATATAGAAACTGTATAAGGGTAAGGGAATAAAAAATTTACGAAAGAAGGCTTACCTTAAAAGAATTTATAGTGAGAATTTGGACTCCTCGGAGATAACTTACACAATAAATAAATTTCTATTAAACCTTTTGATGGATAAAAGACTGTATAAACTCTCAACTCTAAACGAATTCATGAAAGAAAAAAACTGTACTGAAGGAACCAGTATAATAAAATTCTTATCGATAAGGAATGCAGCAAATGTAAACCTTTACTATGGGTTGTCGTCACACCGGGGTTCCATGATCGCGACAAAATCGTTGACAGAACTGGAGGAAATGTAGAGGAAGCCCGTGTTAGCCATTGAAAATAATCTAAGGCATAGAGAAAAGGATTTAAGCAGGCACAGAGTATGCATTGACAAGAGGTGAATAGTCGAGGATAAAACTCACCATAAGCTAGCTTGACGACCGCATAGTTGCAGAGCCCTGAAGACAGAGTGACAGAGGAACAAACTGAGAGAGTTAGGGTTTTTATGGGGTGCGGTTCATACCCTAATGAACCCAATTGAGATATCCACCGTTGAAGCTAGAAGCAGATCAACGGAGGAAGTGTATCCATCTATCAAACTTGTCAGATCTAATAAAGATGAGTTAACCTCTATGGTACAATAAGCGGGGTGTAATAAAAAATCGTAATCATAATTTATGTCAACATGAATTTCCATTTGTAATGTTATGATCCTTTATCATAATACTAGAGAGGAAGGGTTAATAAACAATAACAAAACTTTAAATTCCTAAATTAGGAAAACAAATTTCGAGAGGGTATATACTTTAGATTCAAGTTCTAAATTAAATTGAATCAATTCAGTGTGGGATTCCAATGATATATATTTATATATGTATTCCAGTCATAAAGTTGCTTAATGAAATGTGTTAATCATAACGAATAGATTTTACATCATATAATTGTATCAGCTTATGTGAGTCATATCTTGTGATTATCATATTATTCATGAATCCAACTTAATGCAAAGTCAATTTATAATATAAGTAATAATTCTCATGATATTGTACTTAGAAGTTGGATAGACAATGAGGTAAATAAAAAAAAATTAAGTGGTTAAGTTAATAATGTAAGTCTACTTTATAGGTTGTATGAGAGCAACGTTCAAACACTGCGACCAATTAAGGTCACCTAAAAACAAATTTTTCTGTGAATGTGCACATAACAGAAGGAAAATAATTGAGAACAATGAGAAGGGGATCAAATTATCAGACGTTGAGGACTACAAGGGAGCTTCATCCCCAAGAAAACCTAGAAATGAATCTGAAAATGTGGGTACATCTTAGCATAGATCAGCACCAGAAAACCAGTAGATTGTTGGAAGAAAAACAAAGACAAACCAATAGATTATTGGAAATTATGCAACAACTTCAAATATAAATGGTTCGAGTACAAAACGACAACAAGAGACTGATGAGGGAACATGAGAAAATACTTAAGTCTTTCAGATAAGAAAAACCATCACACCGCACAGCCTAGCCTGGAAAGGGTAACCCACGTACAAAGTGAATAGAAACAACACTTACGTGATGATCCTAAAGGAAGTCTCACCCAACAAAGCAAAAAAAGTAGAACCTATAATGAAGCTAAATATGGAAACACTTCTGACCAGCAAGAACTGAAAAAGCAGAAGGTGGAATTAAAAGGTGAATTTCGGAAGATTAAGCCTCCCATATTTGATGGAGAAGCTGAGGAAATGGCGGAAGCTTGGATCATTAACATGAACAAATATTTTCAAGTATATGAGTATGACAGTAAATTAAAGGCCAGATTAGGAATTTATCAATTACAAGAAAAGGCTACGTTATGGTGGGAAGAAGTGAATAATGTGCATGGAATGGAGGACCAAAATGTAACCTGGGATGAATTTGAAAAATATTTTAAGAATAAGTACCTAACAAAACTATTTTATGACGAAAAATCTTGAGATTTTAATGATTTGAGGCTAGGTCAACTGTCCATGGATTAATTGATCAGTAAGTTCACTTCCCTTCTAAGATGTGTACCATACTTGAAGGATGAGAAGGCTAAATTACAATGCTTTTTAAGTAGTTTTCCTTCTCGTATGAAAGAAAAAATCAAATTTGTGGGACCCAAGACAATGGACAAGGTCATTCGTAAGGTGAGAATGTGTTATTTGCAATCCAATGTTATCCATCCGAGTGTGTCATCTTGGGGGGCACCAATACTATTTGTGAAGAAGAAGGATGGAACCATGAGGGTGTGCATGGCAACTAAATAAACTCAATGTGAAAAAAAAATATCCTTTACCTTGAATAGATCATCTGTTCGACCAACTAAAAGGGGAAAAATTATTTTCAAAGATAGATTTAAGATCTGAGCATCACCAGATAAGAATAAAGGATGAAAACATTTACAAAACAACATTCTAAAGTAGGTATGGACATTACGAATTTTTGGTCCTACTGTTTGGCTTGACCAATGCACCTACAACATTTATGAGCTTAATTCATTGAATATTTCACCCATACTTGGATAAGTTTGTTTTGATGTTTCTAGATGATATACTGATCTAATCAAATAATGCGGAGGAGCATAAAGAGGATCTACACATACTACTGAAAATGTTGAGGGACCACTAGGTATATGTCAAATTTAGCAGGTGTGATTTTTACAAGGAACAAATAAAATATTTGAGCCACGTTATTTTGGCAGAAAGATACAACTATGATGGAATGGAAGGTACGTAAAAATGTAGTGGACATACGATCTTTCATAGGGCTTGCTAGTTACTACCGAAGTTTCATAGAAGGCTTTTCAAAAATATCATTTCCTATAACTTCCTTGCAATGCAATTGGAAAGTATTCAAATAGAACAGTGAATGCCAAGCCATTTTTGAGAGGCTGAAACAATTATTAACTCCAGCTCATGTTTTGAAGGTTGTAGACCCAAATCTAGAATTTGAAGTTTGCACTTATGCAAGTAAAGAAGGCGTGGGAGCAGTGTTGTCCAAAAATGGAAAGATGGTGGCATATGAATCCCAAAAATTAAAAGACCATGAAAAATGTTACTCGGCTTACGATTTGGAATTAACAGGTGTGGTGCATGCACTCAGGATACAACGACATTACCTATTGGGTAAAATATTTGTGTTGAAAATTGACTGTGACAATTTAACCATCTATTTTAAATAACCAGATATGAACACTCGCTAGGCTAGGTAGAATGTGTTCTTGAGCGAATGTGATTTTGATATGAAACATGTAAAAGGAAAATAAAATCAGGTTATGACGCATTAAGTTGAAAGTTGCGTCATGTATATGAACTATATTTCAATAGTGTGGAGTTCAAATTTTAGGAACAAATAAAGGAAGCTGTGATAAAAGATATTGAATACCAGTTTGTGTGGCAATAAGAGTTGGACATTGAAGTGCAAGGAAAATTGCCAGAATACACTATTAATGGAGAACAACTATTAGTCTTTCAAGAAAAGATATACATTGCCAATCAGTCAAGTTTAAAAGAATTGATTTTCAATAAATATCATAGGAGTTCATATGTTGGACTTCCAAGCTGTCAAAAAATGTTAAAAACCATCATAAAGGATTATTTTTAGCCTGGTATGCACAAATATATTGCAAAGTATTTGACCAAGTTCTTAGAATGCCAGCAGGTGAAATTTTAGCATCAACCTACAGCCAGCTTATTACAACCCATATCAGTACCTGAGTGGAAGTGGGAATTTATATATATATATATATATATATATATATATATATATATATATATATATATATATATATTATTGTTGGATTACCACAGTCAAAGAGACATAATGATTCATGGTGGTTGTTGATCGTTTGAGAAAAGAAGGCCATTTTATTCCTGTACAGCCTAATTATAAGACAGTACAAATTGTAGACATATTTATGTAGGAGATATTCAGGTTACATGGTATACCAAAAATTTTCATATTAGATAGAGACATGAAGTTTGCTTCAGCGTTTTTTAGGACAATTTTTACTAGTCTAAGAACTCAAGTCCAGTTCAGTATGGCGTACCATCCAAAAACTGATGGGAAAAGAGAGCGAGTAAAGCAGATTTCAGAGGAGATGATTTATATGTATGTAATGTAGCAACCAATAAAGTTGGAAGACTACGTACATTTGGTTGATTTTTCCTATGTCAATAGGTACCAGGAGTCACTCAAAATGAGTCCGTTCGAAGTCTTATATGGAAGACAATTCCAATCACCTATTAACTGGAGTATTCTTGAGACAAAGTTAATGACTATACCTGAAATGTTGGCTGAAATGGAGAGATAAGTTAAGAGGATCTGTCAAAATATGAAGAGTGCACAGGATCGATAGAAAGTATATGCAAATCAAAAAATAACCTATTAGGAGTTTAAAGTAGGCGACCACGTCTATATCAGAATGAGACCCAAGTAAATTACACTAAGTTGGACTACTTGTGCTAAATTGGCACCCCGTTTCTATGGTCCTTTGCAAATTCCAGAAACGATTGGGCCAATAGCCTATCGGCTAGCATTACCCGGACACATACGGGTGCATAACGTGTTCCATGTGTCAGTACTAAAGAGATACATATATTATCCTAGGAATATACTACATTGGCAAAATGTTTAGGTAGGAAAGAAATGGAAGAACTAAAAGTTTTTCAAATTTTAGATGGTTGTATATTAATTTCATTTCTTTTTATGATTGCAGGTCAAACCAAACAACAAGTTTCTAGTAAAGCCTCAACGTATCCTCGATCGGAGATAAATAATGCTCCAGAAGAAAGTTATCACCGAAGTTAAAGTGCAATGGAAGCACTTCATCCCGGAGGAGGTGACTTGGGAAGATGAAAAAATTGTGTAAGAAGCATATCTTGAACTATTCAATGGAATGGTATAACATCGGGGACGATGTTCATCTTAAGAAGTGGAAGTTGTAACATCTATGCCTGACGTCATTTACTAAAAGAAATTTTACTTTTTACTAGACCTTGAGGTTATTTTGATTGTTTTATTAATTGATTAACAAGTATGTTAATCAGAAAATTATGAACAAAATTTTCTCACTGGTAAATAAAATTTTAATAAAACAAATTATGTTGTCATGAGTTTGATGGAAAAGTTTCCAAGATCCCAAAAGTAGTTGAGAAAAGTAGTTGTTGGCTCTTACCTTTCCTGTCAGATAAAAGGAAAATCCTAGAGGAGGAAAGGGGTTTTGTACAGGAAAAAAGGAGAAACAACTAGAAATATGAAGAATAGAGTACCCGAGTTGGAGGAAGACCAGTGGTCCTCTATACCTGATAGGAGGGGAGACTTGACCAAAGTCCTAAGGTCTACCTCCTTGGTAAAATTACGCTGTGAATCCTACTCAGGTGAGGAGCATGGGGGAGTAGAGGATGCCATCGCCTCACTCAAGGTTGGGAAGAAGCCATTAGACTACTCAAGTGAGATAAGCTTACTATGAAAGTTATGGTTATTTCACAGCACAGAATATAGTGAAAGAGTCTGTTTGGAAATAATGATGAAATATATTTTCTATAAAACTGTGATAGAAAATTATAAGGGTTCCTAAATTTCTTTCTTCCACTTAATATATTCCTAGAGTACAAATTCTGTAAATTATAGGGAAGGTAGTTATAACCCTAGAACATGGCAGAGGAAACAGGTTTGACAAAGAAAACCCGAGGAAAGAGGATACCCTCTGGATTTTACAGACTGTCTGTCCCGTGAATATTACCTAGTTAATACACAGACAATGGGATAGTTTCCCTTGATGTGGTCCGGTCACCTTAGCTGAAAAAACAAAAGAAAGAAACACTAGTACTTTCATGTAACATAAAAACTGTAGAATGGAAAATACAAAGCAAGAACTATAAACATAATTGTAGAATTGGAATTTACATAGTGAACATTTACGCACATTTTCTATATATAAAGAATAGCAAATAATTCATAGGAATAATCTTTATTAAAGAGAAAATGTTGAAAGATAGAACAACTTTAAAAACTGAGTCAGACTACAGGTCTGTCAGGCTAGCAGTAATACAAATACTGAATGCAAGATTTTTCTATATATATACAAATACACAAGGCAAGTGAGACAGTACAAGAAGAAAACGAGAAAGGGTGCTAAACTATATGTAAATAAACTATTTAGAGAAACTGTCGGTATTCCAATGCTTGTCATAATAGCAACTCTCCTAAATAAAAAGACAGAGTCAGTACTTCAATTTTAAACTATGGGAGTTGTGGGTATGAATCATTAAAAAAATCATATCTGTAATGACAAAATATTACAACGCCTCTATTCTAGGTTGAATATGAACTCAAGAATCACATAATGGAGCAAACCAATAAACAGTTAGAGAAACCCTCATCAAGAAGGGTAATGTTATATAAACAACAGGAAAAAATATAGTACTCTGATGAGTAGGAATCTCGACCCTGGTAGGCCTCTTAAAACTCAACAAGGATATAATGAGATACTGTCGCACCGATAGAATTAAAACATAAAATGAAAACTGTAAACCTTCTAATTGTATCTGAAATCCCAGAAGCAAGAAAAAACCCTTCGTAAGGCATGCACTTGTAAAGTAACGAAGAAGACCCTTCTTAGGAATAGAAGGCAGAAAATTGAGCACGAAGTAAGCAAAACGAACCTTTGGGAATGTTTACCTGCAAATAAATAAAATATGACTAGGAAATCTAGAAACTGTACAAGGGTAAGGGAATATAAAATTTACGAAAGAAGGCTTACCTTAAAAGAAGTTACAGTGAGAATCTGGACTCCTCTGAGACAACCTGCACAGCAAATAAATTGGTGTTAAACCTATTGATGGAGTAAAGACTGTCTAAACTCTCAACTCTCAATGAATTCATGGAGGAAAAAAATTGTACTAAAGGAACCAGTATAGTAAAATGCCTACCAAGAAGGAATGCTCCAAATGTAAACCTTTTCTTTGGGTTTCCATGACACCGAGGTTCCATGGTTGCGACAAAATCATTGAAAAAACTGGAGGAAACATGGAGGAAGCCCACGTTATCCATTGAAAATAAGTTAAGGCGTAGAGAAAATGATTTAAGCAGGCATGGAGTATCCATTGACAATAGGTGAATAGACGAAAGTAAAACTCACCATAAGCTAGCTCGAAAACCACATAATTATAGAGCCCTGAAGACAGAGCGGCGAAGGAACAAACTGAGACAGTTAGGGTTCGGATGGGATAGGATTCATACCCTAACGGACCAAGTAGAGATATCCACCATAAAAGCCAGAAGTAGATCAAGGGAGGAGCTGTAGCCATCTGCTAAACTTGTCAGATCTAATAAAGATGACTTAACCTCCTTGGTACAATAAGTGGGGTGCAGTCAATAATCGTACACATAATTTATGTCAACACCAATTTCCAGTTGTAATGTTATGATCCTCTATAGGAATTTGGGAGAGGAAGGGTCAACAAATAATAACAAACATTTAAATTCCTAAGTTAGGGAAACAAATGTCGTGAGAGAATTTACTTTAGATTCGAGTTTGCAATTATGTTGAATCAATTCAGTTCAATTCAGTATGTTGAATCAATTCAGTTCATAAAGTGGTTTAACGAAATGTGTTAATCATAGCGAACAAATTTTATATCATATAATTGTATCAACTTATGTCAGTCATTGCGTGTAATTATCATATTATTCATGAATCCAAATTAATGCAAATTCAATTTATAATAGAGTAATAATTCTCATGATATTGTACTTAGAAGTTGAATAGACAATAAGATAAATACATAAAAAAAATTGAGTGCTTAAGTTAATAATGTAAGTGTACATTACAAAAATAAATAAAATTTATAATTTTAACCACAACAAATAACAAAAGATAACTAAAATTTATGATTTTAACAACATTCTTTTATATGTCTACTTAATCTACACAGATAGCATATCACAAATTAATTATCAACCTGAAGTTGCAATCAAAACCTACACGATCGTGCCACAATGATCTCACAAACACAAGTATAGGAAACAAATAACTACAAGTGAGAGATAATTTTTTTAATTTGCAAAATACATCAGATTTATAAATTAGTTGAAACAATGAAAATATATATCTAATTTATAAATTCACTGAAACATACGAAATACACAAGTATAGGAAACAAATAGCTACAAGTCAGGGTTGTCTAAATTTGAAGAAAATCAAATTTTTAGTTGGTAAGAATACATAATCTTTATAGATTCATTGAAACAATGAAAATATACATCTAATTTATAAATTAAATTAGAAACACGGGAAATACATGCTTGAACTATTAAAATAGATATGATTCGAATGCTTGAAAAAATAAAATAAGAGTTAAAATTTCAAAAAAATTATGTTAATAGCTTAAAATGTATTCATGAAATGTATTTAGGAAAGAAACTTCGGAGAAAACACAGTACCTAAAACTTGTATTAAACAATGCTTCCTGCAATGCTCAATTCGCAGACAAGAACGTATAACACACACTGTACCATGCTTGTCCATTCAGTTTTAATTCCTAACTGAACTTTTTATCCATGGTGTGCTCAAGTTCATAGCTAAGAAACAACTGAAGCTGAGATGGGATATTTTCAGGAGAAAATAACAACTGAGATGGGATATTTTGAAGAGAATATAACATAACATGAGGAATATCATTGTCATGGCAATCATGTATAAAAAATTAAGCGAATATGTCTCGTCTCGAACTCCTAGGAATCTGTTTGAATTCCAGCTCTAGATGCACCAACTTCGAAACTCTTTTTCCGTAAATGTTGAAAAGAGAGACGGACACTCATTCATCGTTGACCACCTCTCGCAGGTGACCCGAATTTCCTTCCGTGAATATATAGGATATTGGGAAAATCAACTTATTCATTGAGATGCTTTGGCACTGATGTAGATTACCTCTGTACTGGGCAATAAATGCATCTGATTGCATGAATTCCAATGTCCGACCTCCCCCATCCTTCCTTGGCGTCGTAAAGATCTCGATGACCTTATGTTGCAACACGTGTTGAGAAACCCTATTTCTGCAAAGCGGAGAAATCTGCATTTAAGTCACGATAATACACTACTGTATTACTAATGACTATCACATCGGTCTGTAAGTGAATTTCCTTCCATTTCTTCTACCACAAAGTCAATTCTCAGTATCAGTATCCAGGAGACACTTCATGAAGTGTCATTGACATTGAATTCCACCTTGTTCACTGAGCCATCTCGTCAAGACATCCAAACCAATTCCAGGCGATTATTGCAGTTCTTTGATATGGTTTAAACTGCTGCCACTGTATAGGTTGCAATACTTACTTAAAAAGTGTATAGGATTAAAGTCTGGTTGAAAATGTGAAATTTGATGAAGAGGATTTGTCACTCATAACGTCTTAGTTGCACATCCCTTTGACTAATAGTTGGTGAACGTGGTATCCATTGTTGCTTAAACAAATTCTCTTTCTCCAGAGCTCAAATAATGTACCTACCATAACTGTGTGGTGCAAGTCAGTTGAGAGGAGTTGTATCGCACTAGTTTAGTGCAAATCCAAGGTCAAGGTTTCGAACAAAAGCTGACTCAGAACTGAAGCCCCATATTGCTAGTCGCACGTTACTTCAAGCTAACCTCAGCTGCTCCATTTAAAACTTGAAATACTTCAATTCTCAAAAAAAAAAAAAAAGAGAGAGTATGCATCAGCCGCATATTGCTAGTGGCACATTAATTCAAGTTTATGTCCTGCTCCTTCAATTAAAACTTTCAATATTTTAATTCTCAAAAAAAAAATTAAGTGTAAATCCTTATCACTAAGAGATGAAATTGAAGTTTATTGCATTTCAATGTTGAAAAACATTATTCTACATTATTCTACTTATATATATTTTTAATATGTGAGAGTTAATTTCTAACAAACTTAGAACCAGATTCAATTCTAATCTAATTTTTCAAATTTATAATTTCTTTTATTTGTTTAATTAAAAAGTATATATTTAATAAGAAGAACAAAAATATCTCCCTTTTAACTTTAAAATAGCATTTATTAATATAATTAACACAATAAAAAAAATGGATGGTGGCTATTCTATAAAATTAAGAAATCAATATTTAACTTAATATTCCTAGCACCAAACATATGGAGGAGAATTGACTCAATGGCATCCTATCAGAAAGGGGCTTTTACAAATTGATCTAATTCTCAAGCCTCTTTATTTTGCAACTTGTTTTTTAAGTAAATTAAATTAAAATTGAAATTAAATCAAACTTTTTAAAATTTAAAAATATATATATTTTATTAAAAGATATATTTTCATAAATAGATTTTTTTTGAAGTGTATAAATATGAAATTTCTCAAGATTCAAGAAAAAAATCTACCCATTTTATGTGAGTATGGAAGAGAGTAAGCCAATGGTCTATTTATTAATGAGAAAATTAATAAATCATAAGAAAAATGTAGGAGGTCTCACCCCGACCAAAGTCACTGCGACCATGACCATCGCATACACGAGATGATGCCCGCCTCAAGCACCCTACAATATTTCCACCCTGAAAGTTTTCTACACTTCCATTACCAGCGACTGTAATTGAGCTTCCCAGTCCCCTCGTCCAGCCGAACTGAGCTTTGTTGGGGAGGAGGATCGACCACTATGATGTGCTTGATGCATTCTCACAAAACCAGTGTCGACTTGAAAAAAGAAATTGGTGGGGATACATATGGCATCAGCAGCCTCCAAGGCTAGCCCTTCCCTTGCCAATAGGACACCACATGCCCAAACCCACAAATTCGAGCTATCCGAATGGGGCTGAGCCTGCATTCCATCATCCTCGATGTTGGAAAACAACAAGCCAACCTTCCCAAAATCCTTTGCATAGTGACCCCAAATGCATAGACCACCAAAATTTAGGAAATCTCGGAGAGAAGAGGTGCAAGGTAACAAGCCAATTTCCCAACAAACACATACAATAATATTCCCATATGCACATAGATGATTGACAAACCTCAGCCTCTAGGATCCACAATCTTCTCACACACGAAAACATTGAATGATGCACACCAAGGAATAAATCAGCCATATTACATACCTAGAAATCGAGGAGGAAGCGCCACTAATAGAACCACCACCTTTCTCAAATAATGGTCCTTCGATGCTTCTTGCTCCTCATCACATAGAACCAATAAAACACACAAAAAACCTCCCATACGAACCAAAACCATTGAATGGATGACACCTCTAGAAGCCTTGTTCTTCCCACACACAAAGACACTGAAATCCACACCTCGAAGGAGAAAGCCACCAATTTACACACCCAAAATCTGGGGAGGGAGTGCCAACGATGAGTTCACCACATTTCCCAAGAAATGAATTGTCGACTCTTCCTCCTCCGGCTTAATGAATATCAATAACATGCAATGAGTCGAGACCAAACACAAATACACCCACTATCTACCATACTCTGTCATCGACATTTTTTGGGAAAAATATTGAGAGCGGGGTGGGTGAATCAATATTTAAAACTCATACAAACTTTTCTTTACTTTATTGATTTCTATATGTGACTACACTTAATCCAACTAGTGTATATACGTTGCTTTATTTGAGGAAACTTGTGTATGTCCAATGCACTTATTATTCATATAAATCTTGAGTAACATTACTTAGACCAGTTCATCATTCATTCATTAGGCATTTCGTAAGTCGTAAACAAGTGCAGTAAGAATAGGATAAATCATCACACATAAGTAGCAGACATGAACACCAAGATTTAAGGTGGAAACCCAATTTTCGAGAAAACCACCATTATTGTCGTCTTTGTCTTCAATATTTATTATATATAGAATATTGATTACAATCTTGTACTGGCACAAACTCATACTAGCACACAGGAACCCACCTGTAGAAGGCTGCAACCTTCTCTCTTTCTCTAGCTACTACTGGAAGGGATCTCCAACCCCTTGATCTCATTTACCAACCATCACTGGAAGGGATCTATAGCCCCCTGATCTGATCACTAGCTCTTATTCGTAGGAAGCTTCAACTTCCACACTGAAGGCTCTGACCTTCAGAACCACTACAGACCACGTTTCATAATTTTTCACACTAGATCAAACAACTTTTAATTCAACACAACTAATAGATCAATTGAAACAACTATTAACCAAATTCAAATAGAATAGTGACATCATTGTATCCATACCACAGAACTAAACCTAGACTTCTGCATCCACACACAAAATCAACTACAACCCTAATCATTCATAAGACAAATGTATACACTACTTTACTTACGACAACCTACGTGTACACGCACTTTTCTGTGGAGAAACATATGTAAAGATCTTAATATACTAAGATTAGAGTTCTAAACAAACTTAGAATAGATCAGAGATATTCAAACATATTTTGTGAGTTTTACAGAGCCCTTATACAGTCAGTAGCATCAATCATTTTCAATCAACCAATCACTGATATTTATACACAATCAACTAGGAGCATAATTAGTACTCAAACAACCCAGATCTATATGAAGACATCATTGACAAACAACAAAAACACTATAAAAATGTTCAGACATTTCCTTCAGCATTCTTTAGTAAAACCATAGCTTCCATATGTGGCTTCCATAAGGAAAATCTGTGACTATACACACTTCTCTTGACACCAACTTGTGTATATATTTCACCGAATATATACACCCCTTCCCAGAGTCGAACCCATGTGTATACACGCCTTCCTTTATTCAAACCTACATATAGATCTGTAAATAATTCAGGACTCCGCAACACTTAGAACTGCAAACTTACTCAGATCATACCCTTCACTACAAAAAATATGTGCTAGACCACAGATCTAAACAAATCATTATCATATCATGAAAATACATAGTCATTTCAGGTCTAGAGATCCTGATCCATCATTGTATTCATGAGTTCATCATAATATCATATCTATCTATTGATTATAGCCCATTCCATGCAAATATACTTCAGATTGGAGTATTCATTTAATTCCCATACATATGCACACTTAGCACTATTATCTTCGCCTCCTTATATAGTTTGAGCCTTATCCAATACCATGAGACAAAACCACACAAGTGTCAATGGTATTTTTGGACGAGATCAAATAACCATTACTGTGCTCAATATTTTGGGCTAATACCATGGTAAGGACCCATGGTATTATAGAATTCGTGCACTACATCATACGTGACTTTGCTTCTTTGTACCCACATGTATACATGACTTTTCCTTTACCAAATCCTGTACAATTCCTCAAATATGTACTTTATCCTTCTTCTGATTCTAATCTGTAAAGCTTCTATCCCATCATTCTAATATTTTGTTCCATCACTTTGTCACCTCTAAGCTTATCCAGAATTGATATACTTTCTATTTTACAAGTGGGTTGTTGTCAAGGACAACACATGCAATCATAATGCCAACAATCTCCCCCTTTGGAATTGTTGTCAAACCATGTTGGTCTTTGATAACCATAACTTGTAGATACCTGATAGACACATCAACATAAGCATTATTCAAACACCAAATTACTATCCCCCTTTGACATCAAGGGAAAAGGGCAGAACAATGTTGAAACAAGGTTTCTCTTTCCTTATAGATACAAGAGTTTTGTAGATCTGCTCTGCATTATACTCACCATGCTCCCCCGTAACACATGTTGAATCTTCAAACATATTTTCAATGAAATACATGACTCTATGACCCTTCCTATCACCAAGAACTCATACTTACATCAATCGCCCAACCAAGTGGGATTACATATTTGACTCAACTACCCAACCAAGTGGGTTTACATTTTTGACTCAATCACCCAACCAAGTGGGTTTACATATTTTAAAAATTCCATACATGAATGAATATTAAAATCTTTACGTGATAGGTCTCAACATGACCCTTACATCAAATTACAAATGTTACATTTATAACCAAGACCAAAGGACCTTAATAGAGAGATATCTTTGAACATAATTAAGTGACATAATGCCAATAATGCATTATACCCAGCAAGGCTAATGCTCCCCCTAAACCAGTGCAATCTAAACAATTTTAACAACCCATTCATCAAAGCATCTTGATCAAGCACATAAATATCAAAGAGGAAAATGTAACATGAAAACCATAACCGCATATTGCACCCATCAACACCTGATCAATAGAGCCAAATCATAACTGTCATCAATCATGAAAAAGTCTATTTTAGAGGCTGACCCACTGATTTCGTGACAGAGAAATCCATACATGACTATCTGAAAAGAGGCTCATGTATATACATTACTATGCATCAAGCAACCTGCGTACCGAAATTATTCTTCTGAAAATTCATCTTAAAAAATATCAGATAAGGTTAACAACATAATAAGGCCAAGACAACTCTTAGTTTCTATCTGAGATATTCAAATGCTCCACTGGGAATAGGTTTAGTACATATGTCAGCAACTTGTTCTTTGGAGGGAACATACTCCAATTTAACCTTTTTGTCAAGCACTTTTTCCCATAAAAAGTGATACTGAATAGGAATATGCTTGGTTTTGCGGTGCATAAGAGGATTTTTTGAGATACTAATAGCACTTGTATTATCACATAGGATGGAGATGGGCGGTGAACATTTAACTTGAATGTCTTGTAATATTTGCATCATTCATAGAAGTTGTGTGCAACATGATGCAACTACCACATATTCTGCTTCTGCTATAGATAAAGAAATGGAACCTTGTTTCTTGTTGAACTAGGATACTAATCGGGGCTGAGATAAAATGCACCTCCACTAGTTCTTTTTCGATCATCAACATTTCCATCCTAGTCTGAATCTGTGAAAGCATGAAGGGTAGTATCATCTTCTTTGGGATACCTTGGACAAAAGTCTTGAGTTCCTTGGAGATATTTTAATATTACTTTCATTGCCTAAAGATGTGATTCCTTTGAATTGGCTTGGAAACGTCTAACAAACCCAACTGCATGCATAATATCTGGTCTATTATATGTTAGATAAATCAGAATCTAAATCATAGATATATACTCTGGTTGGTTTACCATGGGAGAATCATCATGAGAACTAAGGTTACATCATGTAATAATTGGATTACACATAGGTTTGTGGTCTTCCATTCCATACTTCTTCAGAATATGCTTAAGATATTTTGTTTGTGAGAGAAAGATGCCATCTTTTTCTTGTTGCACTTGTAAACCAGAAAATATGTTAGTTCCCTAAGTAAATACATTTCAAATTCCTACTACATAAAAAAAGGAATTTTTTGACTCATGGATTCTTCATCACTCCAAAAATGATGTCATCATCATAAACAACAATAATTAACAATTTTTCATCCTCAATTTCTATGTACAGGTTACTATCTGCAAATCCTTTTGTGAATCATTCTTGTCGAATATATTTGTCAAGACGATAGTACCATGCCTGTGGAACTTGTTTTAGCCCATATAGAGCCTTTTTGAGTTTCTAAACAAGTTTTTCATCATTCCCTAGAATGAATCCTTCTGGTTGTTCCATATATACTTCTTCTTTGAGATCTCCATTAAGGAAGGAAGATTTTACATCCATTTGATAAAATTTGAAACGTTGAAAACTTGAAAATTCAAGAAACATTCTTATGGCTTAAAGTCTAGCTACTTGTGCAAATGTTTCCTCAAAGTCTATACCTTCTTATTGAGCATAACCTTTACAAAAAAATCTAGCTTTTTTTGTAATTACATCTCCATTTTCATTTAACTTATTTTTGAATATCCATTTTTTCCTAATAACATTTTTATTACGAGGCTTTGGAACCAATTCCCAAGTATTATTCTTTTCAATTTAATCTAGTTCTTCATTCATGGCTTTAATCCAAAATTCATCTTTACTAGCTTGATTTACATTTTGTGGTTCAATGGTCGATAATAGTGCTAGATAACTACAAGATCCCACAAGTGTTCTTCTCATTTGTACCACAAATTCCTTTTCTCCCAAAATTTGAGATTCTGGATGAATTTTTTTCAACATACCTGGATGGATCGTTTTCTCTATCTGATTTGTCTTCTTTTGATGCTGCATTAGGTTATTCTTCTATATCATTGTGATTTAATGTGGGAAGGCATTCCTCATCGTCATCCTCCTCATTTTTTTTATTTCCCTTTTGGGATTTGTGTGTGCTTCATCAATCACAACATCAATGCATTAAACAATTTTCCGAAGTCTCTTATTTTAGTATTTGTATCCTTTACTTATAGAAGAGTAACCAAGAATTATTCCTTCATCCGTTCTAGATTCAAACTTACCAATTTTTTCATTATTACTTTTGATAAAACATTTTCTTCCAAAAAATCTAAAGTGGTTCACACTACGAGTATTACCATACTAGATTTCATAAGGAGTTTTATCACTATTCACATGCACATGAGCCTTGTTGAGAATATTTACCGCGGTATGTGCAAGTTCCCCCAAAATGGTGTCACGAGTTTCAAAATCATCAAGCATGGCACGAGTCATTTGCTGAATTTTTCTATTCATTATTTTTGCCATGCCATTTTGTTGAGGAGTTCTAGCTACCAAAAAAATTCTTTTATGCCATATTGTTCACAAAATTCAAAGAATTAATTCGATATGTATTCTCCTCCTCATTCAGATCTGAGACATTTGACTTTTAGATCTAATTCATTTTCAACTAATGTTTTGAAGACCTTCAATTTTTTAAATGATTCATCTTTGTGCTTCAATAAACTGATCAACCACATTCTAAAAAAGTCATCAATGAATAAGATATAGTATTGTTCTCCACAAGGTGACTTTTTCTTTACAGGTCCACACAAATCAATATGTATAAGCTGATGAGGCTTACTTGATGATCCTTATTTGGCATTAAATTGAACTTTGGTTTGCTTACCAAATTCACATGCCATACATATGGTACCTTCTGGTAGGGTGACGTTGGGTAGGTCACGAATAACTTTGGGCCTGCTTGATTTTCTTATTTGAGAAAAGCTCAAATGTCCCAACCTTCTGTGCCATAACTAGTTTTACACAAATTTTCCCATATAACATTGTTCTTGGTTATCTTTCAATATATACAGATTGCTTGGTGTTTTTGTTGCTTTAATTATGGTTTTTCCTGTGTCAAGTTCACAAGCGACACATTCTTTGGATCGAAAGAAAACTCCATTTCCTTGGTCACACATTTGGCTAAAGAAAAAAAAGTTATGAGTTAATCCATCAACATACATAACATTACTAGCTTTAATCTTTTATTTTAGAAGAAGAGATCCTTTACCCTTAATGACAACAAGAGAGTCATTTCCAAAAGTGGCATCCTTTTCCTTTTCTAATGCATTGCATGAAATGAGATTGTCTTTATCACCAGTCATGTTTTTTGAACATCCGCTATAAATGCACCATTTATTTTCTTCTCCTAATGCAAATAAATATTTACCGAAACTTTCAAATTGTAGGTCATTCCTTTTCCATACCTTCAGATTTGAGGATATTTTTTCTTTTAGTTGTAGTTTGCTCCAGCATCCATATTCCTCATTTCTAAAGTTATTACAAAACAAAAATTCAAATTCTTCTTCAAGAGGAGAAAAATTGTTATAATTATTCTTCTTCATTCCTGTATCATTTATTTTTTTCTTGCTTCTCTAGTGATGATGGTTTTTTATGTAAAACATTGAGCAAATTTATGACCAAAATTATGACATGAGAACCATTGTCCATTAAAGAAGAAATTTATGTGATCATAGAACCTTTAGTGTTGTTTACCTTTTGACTGATGCTTCTGTTATTGTTCATCCTTGAATTGGAACAAACATGATTTAATTGCGAATTTTGTTTCTTCTTTTGTTGAGTGTTGAAATTTTGCTGACTAGTTTTTTCTACATTTAGATATCTTTTGGTTGTGGCTGGGGATTTTTTTGTCTATGAATATTCACCAATATATCCAAGACATGTCTTCATAATAAAAGAGCATTGAATCTTGATAATTTCATCTAAGGTTTTATATCCTTTAGAAAATCTAATATTTAGAGTTTTTACTTTCTCAAGTTCCTTTCTTAGGCTTACTATTTTACATTCTAACTTCTGATTATGCTTCTCTTCTTCCATGAGTTGACTGTGTAGAGTATATTTAGCTATTTTGTGTTCTTCCAAGCATATTTTGATTTCAGTGATTTCTTCAAGTTAATCATTTTCTTCTAAAGAATCCATAAAATTATCTTTAGACTCATTAGTGTCCTTTTCAAATGCCATGAGTAGTTTAAGATCTTGATCAGATTCTGCTTCTTCACTATTTGACAAACCATCACTATCTTCATGAGTATAATAACTTTTATTATTGTCAAATCATCTCCTATTACCTTTTTCTATATCCTTTCCCTTATCATGATTATCTTAATGATGACATTTAGCAGCATAATGACCCACTCTTCCCCAAGCAAAACATTTCAAGGGAAGCTTATCTCTGAACCTTCCTATGCCAAGTTGAAGTTTATTTACAAAGTTTACCTCATATTCTTCTAATACATACCATGATTCCTTTTGTTCTTCATTTTCCTTTCCTTTCGCAGTAGCTTTAAATGCGGCTTCTCTGACTTCAGATGGGCCTCCTTTTCTCATTTCAAAAGAAATCCTAATCCCATGAATTTGAACAACATTAAGAGTCTGCAAATCTCATTTCTCTTCAATAGAAAAGACTTTTGACTCGAATTTAGGAGTCATAGATAATAATATTTTCTCTAATAAAGTTGTGTCTTTTATGTGTTCACCCAGATTTCTCATATGATTTACGATCTCATCTAGACGCAGAAAGAAACTACCAATACTTTCGCATTATCCATCCTCATAATTTCATATTGAATTCTAAGAGATTGGAGTTTAGCAGTTTTTACCTTCACATCGCCTTCATAGCTTAGAATTATTTAGTCTCATATCTCCTTTGATGTATCTAATTGCATAACCTTTACAAAGTTAGATTCGGTCAGGCTTCCCAATAATGCATTGACAACTTTCACATTGGTTTCATAGTTCTTCTTTCCCACTAGATCTATGAGAACTATAGCTAGATATTGGTAACCTCCTCCAAAAATTTCCTAGACCTCTACTCCAAGAGACTGAAGATAGTATCTTGTTCTTATATTCCATAATATTAAATTGTTTCTATTCAAGAGTGGTGGTCTAATAGATGATGTTCCATCTTGATTTCTCATCTCAATAGATATTCCTTCTAGAGATCATGCTTCTTCATAAGGGCCTACTCTTATACCAATTGTTGGGAAAAATACTGAGAGCGAAGGGTGAATCGAGATTTAAAACTCATACAAAATTTTCTTTAGTTTACTTATTTCTATACGTGACTACACTTAATCCCACTAGCGTATATACGTAGCTTTGTTTAAGGAAACTTTCATATGCCCAATGCACTTATTATTTAGATAAAACTTCAGTAGCTTTACTTAGACTGGTGGATTATTCATTCATCAGACATTTAGTAAGCAATAAACATGTGCAGTAAAAATAGAATAAATCATCACACATAAGAAACACACATGAACACCAGGATTTAAGGACGAAACCTAATTTGGGAGAAAAACGTCGATGTTGTCGTCTTTGGCTTAAACAATTATCATATAGAAAACTTCTTACAATCTTGTACTGGCACAAAATCCTACCATCTCGTAGGCACCCACCTGCAGAAGGCTACAACTTTCTTTCGTTCTCCAGCTGCTTCTGGATGAGAGTTCCAACCCCCTGATGTCATTTACCAGCCACCACTAGAAGGGAGATAAAACCCCCTCATCTAATCACCACTTCCTACTGGAAGGAAGCTTCGACTTCCACACGTAAGGCTCCGACCTTTAAAACCACTACACACCATGTTTCATAAATTTTAACACTAGATTCAACAGCTTTTAATTCATCACAACTTTTATATCAATTGAAACAACCACGAACCAAATTCAAACAGAACATTGAGATCACTGTATCTAGACCACACAACTAATTCGAGGCTTCTGCATCAATAAACATAAAGAACTACAACCTTGATCATTCATAAGAAAAATGTATACGCTACTTTACTTATAGAAACCCGCGTGTATACATGATTTTCTATGGAGTAACCTACATATAGATATTAATATACTAAGATTAGAGTTCTTACCTGACTTGGAATAGATCAAATATATTCAGACATATTTTTTCAATTTTACAGAGCCCTTGTATAGTCAACAACATCAATCATTTTCAATCAACCAATAATTGATATTTATACACAATCAACTAGCAGCATCATTACTACTAAAAAAATTGATATATATATATGAAAACATCATTGACAGACATAAAAAACACAGTAACACTGATCAAACATTTCCTTCACCATTCTTCAAAAAAATCCTAGCTTGTATATGCGTCTTCCATAAGACAAATATGCAACTGTACGTGTTTCTTCTTACACAAACTTGCGTATAGATTTCACTGAATATATACGTGGCTTCAGAGAGTTGAACCCACGTGTATACGCACCTTCCTTGAGTCAAAATCACGTATAGACCTATAAATAATTCAGGATTTGTGTAACACTTGATAACTGCAAACTTACTCAGATCATACCCTTCACTACAACAAAAATGAGCAAGACCACGGATATAAAAAAATCATTAAAAAAGCATGAAAATAGATAGTCATTTTAGTTCTAGAGATCCCTATCCATCATTGTGTTCATGAGTGCATCATAATATCAGATCTATCTATTGATTATAGCCCATTCCATTCAGATATACTTCATAGTGAAGTATTCGTTCAATTACCATACACATTCACACTTAATACTATGATCTTCACATCCTTATATACTTTGAGCCTTAGCCAAATCCATGAGGAAAAACCACACAAGTGTCAATGGTATTCTTGGACAGGATCAAAGAACCATTACGTGTTCAATATTATGGGATAATACTATGGTAAGGACCCCTCGTATTATAGAATTAGTGCACTAGATCATGCATGAATTTTCTTCTTTGTACCGGCATGTATACACAACTTTTCCTTTACCAATTTTCTTATAGTTCCCGAAATGTGTACTTTATCCTTATTCTGATTGTGATTTGTACAGCTTTTGTCCCATCATTCTGATATTTTGTTCCATCACTTTGTCACCCCTGAGCTTATCGAGTATCGATATACATGGTCTTTTACAAGTGGGTTTCCATCAAGGACACACATGTGATCATAATGGAAACAATAGTTTCCTCCTGCTCGGGTCAAGGCACATAAATATTTCACATGGATTATAGTAATTCTTCCCATACGCAAGTTAATGTGAGAGGACGGGGAATTCGGTCCTCGATCTAGTAGCCACGTGCTAACTGTCATCACCCATGTCGTGCCTTGTGCACTTAGTTCCTCACCCCTATCCAGAAAGAATAAATTTCTATTTGAACATCCCTTCTCTTGATATTTAATAACTTATTTCTTATTTTAAATTTACTTTCTTTTTTTTTTAATTAATTTTTTTTAGCAGAATTTTGAATTATATAAAATATCTAACACAACTATAATACCATTTAGAAATTCTATCAATGGATTCAATCCAATCATGTAATTTACTAAAATAAGATACTGGATCATTCTACAATATTCGTGGAATATAAATCACAATCGCTCAATCACATGCAAGTAAGAGAAAGGAAATTATCAATCACACAACACAAGATGTTTTTGGGGATATCACCTGCTCAAAACCCCTCTATCATATATTGTACATAGTCAAAGAATCATGAAACAATACAATGCTTTCTCACACCAAGAAATTTTTTCACTATCATGACTGTCTCACTCTGATCCTTCTCAAAATTGTCTAGAAATTCTTAGGCAAAATTGACCAACACTTAGCCAATTCTCAACCACTCCTTTACCTAGCCTTTCTCACGCAATACCTAGGAAATTAATCCCTATTAAATAGGATAATCAACCTTACTTGACTTTGTAATCCCTATGGAGCCTTCCTATGACTTTATAATTTCACTCGGGAAATTTTCTAATAATACAACTTATAGTTAACTTCCCTTTAACCTCTGTGTCAACTGGGTCGTCATCAGAATTGACATGAATGCAACCTTTAATAGTGAATCATCAGTTACTTGATAGATCACTACTTGGGAATTAAATCTAATTTAATTCACTTGACCTCTCACTAGTTCATCACTCAGTTAGAACTAGTTAAACTAATTTTAACTCAATTATTTTGAGTTAACTGATTACACTCACACCACACCAGTGCATTAACTACAACTGGAACCTGAAAATAATAATATCACTCTACATGCCTCACCTTTGACCCTCAATTGGAAACTTTTGAGCTAACTAATTCTATCTCACTTAGTGTTGTTTTCACATGCAACTCTCTTGAAACTAAATTTCCTCCGAACAACTAAATCAATATAATGCATTTTTCATCAAAGTATTTTGACTACTACTAGCTATTGCACATGTCTACTATACTCTTTTTACTGCTACTGACATCTCCATTCATCCACTCTGCATTGTTTCCAACTATGATCCACACTCCAGTATCCGACACCTGTCACTCTTATTTCTATCTTCCACACATCTAACTGCATCAATCTAACTTCTCCTTCATACTACTATTGAACTCTGGGCTCCTCGTAGCCAGGTTTTATCCATGAGACACACCATCTCAATAGACCCTCCTTGAATTTCTTCTTTGGATTAATTCTACACATCACCCCCCCTCACACTTGGGGGTATAGCTGCATATACTCCCTCTGCCCATCTGGCTTGAAATTTCCCCCTCTTGCAGGTCTCTTCTACAGTGTACTCTTCCACTCAGTCTCCTCTCTTCTTCTCCAATTGTGGCTACTCCAAAACCTTCTAAGACTGCTTCTAAGGCTACATGTTGAAAGATAGTTGCTCCCTCTCAACCACCAAGTCATTAACCACTACTTTGCTCCTCAAAGCCTTGCATGCATCCCCAACCTTGAGAGCATACAAGTTCTTGACTCTTGAATCAATCTGCTTCACCTATCCGGTGCTTATGTGTCTAAGGAACACCTTTCCTTTTCTAAACATTGCCTCATAACCATGGTCTTCCAATACTGCTATGGAGACAAGATTATTCCTTAGGCCTAGAACATAAAAAATATCTACTAGTCTGAGAGGGGAGTCAGACTCCCTATGAAAGGTAATTTTACCTATGTTGGTCGCGTTATACCTCCCATCATCTCCAAACTCTATATTCTGCTAGAGGTCCTTCTCCTCCAAGTCCTTCAAGAGATATCTATTCCCAAAAATATGGAATGAGGCACCGCTGTCTAGATACCACATGCATCCCATGAAAGTGTTGATGATGCATGCAATGAGAGTAAAATCAAGATTGAACTGTGAAGCCAATGCTTCACCCGCTGCAACTGCAGGCTCCTTCTTTCTTGCCTTCTTCTATGGAAAATTCGAAGCATAGTTCCCATGCTCGTGAAAGTGAAAACATCGTTCTTGGACAAGTCTCTCTTGGCCTCACAGCCTTGGGGTTTCTTTCCCTTATACTTCTTTTGTTTTCCCACTAATGCACAATCTTCTTCTTTGTTGGTTCTCGAGATCCCGTCTCTGGTGGTCCGCCTTATCTCTTCTATTACCAAATCTGACCATAGTTGCTCCCAATATGGTAACTTCTCCCTCCCATTCACATAGTCTTGGTAACTATGCCAGCTCTTGGCAAGGCATAGAAGTGCTAGGCTAACCAATTCATGACTCACTATGGTCAGACCAACACTTCAAACCTCATCTCAACATTGAGTGAACTTTGCCAAGTATGTTGGTACCGCCTCACCCTCATCCTTGATCTTTTTGAGTTTTTCCTTCAGCACCAAATTCCTTTGGCTGTTGTTGTTGTAGAAGAGATCTGTCAAGGCCTTCCACATAGCATATGGAGTCGCCTTCCCATGGATACTCTAGACAATGTGATCTCGAACTCCCTCTAACAAGATCCTCCTCGCCCTTGCTACCTTCTTATGCCATGCATCAAGAAGTAGGGCATCTACTACTACGGGCTTGGGAATATCATTACCTATGAATCCCTTCAAGCCATTTTCGTCCAAAATTTCCTCCATCATGTCCTTCCATGCAATATAATTTGAACTCCCCTCAAGTGCATATTCGAGTCTCAAGCCATTGAAAGACATCTTGATCTACTTCTATCTCCAAAGAAAGTATCTACAGATTTGAGTACTGTTGAACACAAACTCAATTTATTCTCCACTATTGTGATTACTGGCACTCTCAAAACTATGTAGAAAATCTCTAACACAACTATAATACCATGTAGAAATTATATCAATGGATTCAATGTGATCATGTAATGTACTAAAACAAGATATTGAATCCTTCTCCAACATTTTTGGAATATAAATCACGATCTCTCAATCACATACAAGTAAGAGAAAGGAAATTATCAAGCACACAACACAAGATGTTCTTGGGGAAAGCACCTACTCAAAACCCCTCTATCATATATTGTACATAGTCAAATAATCATGAAACAATACAATTATTTCTCACATCGAGAAAATCCTGCATTATCTTGATTGTCTCACTCTGATCCTCCTCAAAACTCTCTAAAAATTCTTAAGCAAAATTGGCTAACACTTAGCCAATTCTCAGTCGCTCGTTAGCCCAGCTCATGCAATCCCTAGGCAATTAATCCATATTAAATAGGATAATCAACCTTCCTTGATTGCGCAATCCCTATGGAGCATTCCTCTGACTATAATTGCGCTCTCGAAATTTGCTAATAATACAACTGATAGTTAACTTCCGTTCAACCTCTGCCTCAACTAGGTCGTCATCAGAATCGACATGCATACAACTATTAATAGTGAATAATCAATTACTTTATATATCACTACTTGTGAATTAAATATAATTTAATTCACTTGACATCTCACTAGTTCATCACTTAGTTAGAACTAGTTAAAGTGATTTTAACTCAATTATTTTGAGTTAACTGATTACACTCACACCACACTAGTGCATTAAGTGCAACTGTACCCTGAAAATAATAGAATCACTCTACAAGCCTCACCCTTGACCCTCTACTCTAAATTCTTAAGCTAACTAAGTGCAATTTTCTGGATTTTATTTGTCAATGCCAATTTCAGTGTTTCCTGTTGCAAATTTCAACATAAAAATTAAAACATTGAAATTTCAAATTTAATAATGATTAACATCATTTGTATTCTATTTTCTTATAATAAAAATAAATTTCTCTAAAAACAAATGTCATGCCTTGCTTTAAAAATTTAATTATGAAAAATTATATCATAAATTCGAACATCCTCTTTTGAGCAAAACCTTCACAAAATATCATATATTCTTTTATTACCAAAGGACTATTTCCTGTTTAAAGCATCCTATCAACTAACAAAATTATACAATAAAAATTAATATAGAAAAACCATGATATTCAAACTTCCACCCTTCTTTCTTGTTAACTTGAATTTTGGATATATACCTTGAATAATTAAAAGATATATTTATTTAATAACTAAAAGATAGTATCAAATCATTTATCTCTAATTAAACACAGGACAAAAATAAGTAAACTCTATGGTTTTATCCACATTCTTTTGTATATCTACTTGACTTAGAAAGATAACATACTGCAAACTAATTATCAATATGAAGTTGCAGTGAAATATACAGCTTCTTGCCACAATCATCTCACAAACAAAGTATAGGAAACAAATAACAACAACTCAGGAAATAAATATCTACAACTCAGAATTTTCTAAATGTGAGGAAAATGAAATTTGTAATTAGGAAATAAATAACAACAACTCATGAAATAAATAACTACAACTCAGGATTTTCTAAATGTGAGGAAAATAAATTTTGTAATTTGCACGACTGTAGAAGATAAATTGGCTGACACACAAACTTATATAGATGGAATGCCTGAAATATCAAAATAAGGGAAAAAAAATGTTAATAGTTTAATATCACTATTTTGAAGGTTTGAAAAGTTAAAATATGGGAAAAAATATACTTGAAAAGTTAAAATGTGGGAAAAATTATGCTAACAGCTTAATACCACTCTTCTGAGTGCCTGAAAAGTTAAAATAAGGAAAAATTATGTTAATAGCTTTCTGGATTGAAAAATGTCTACATGAAAATGAAAATTCTGGAGGAAAGAAAGCTTTTGAGGGAAGACAGTACCTAAATACTGTATTGAACACTGCTTTCTGAACCGCTCAAATGCCAGACAAAAACGGGTAACACTCATTGTACCATGCTTCTACCATGCTTCTCCATTCAGTTGTACTTCCTAACCAATCTTTTCATCCATGGTGTAGCCTGGCTATGGACTACTTGTTGTCCAGATGAGCTAAGACACAACTCAAGGTTAGGTGGTATATTCTCAAGAGCAAATAACATAACGTGAGGAATATCCTTGACATGGTGGTCATGTAAAACATACTGAGCAAATACGTTTGGTCTAGAACTCCTCCGTATGAATCTGCTTGCATTTCCACTTATGGATGCATCAACTTTGAAACCCTTGTCTTGAACAATTGGAAAAGGAGAACCCGACAATGAATTATTGTCGACCACCCTTAGTAGGTCACCGGAATTTCCTTCACTGGTTATAGAGGATATTGGGAAAATAAAGTTATTCATTGAGGTTCTTTTGGAGCGATATAAATTACCTGTGTACTCCAGAATAAACGTACCTGCCTGCATGAATTCCAATGTCCTAACTCCCCAATCCCTCCTTGGTGTCCTGAAGATCTCGATCTTGTGATTCAACCCCTGTTGAGAAACCCTATTTCTGCAAGTTGGTGGGCATCTGCATTTAGGACCGCACTCATACACTAAAGTCTTAGGTTTAATGAGTATCCCATCAGTTCTGTAAGGGAATTTCCCCCCATTTCTTCTAGCACAAAGGCAGCTTTCAGTATCAGTACATCCTCCAGTACAACAGCACGCTTCTGGCAACTCTAGTTTAGGGAAGAAACAGGGATATTCCACAGTAAGGAGGTATTTGAAATCATCAATAATGTAGACATTGTCTACCGAATTAACAACTGGTATAGAAAATTTGTGTCGTCCTTCTGCAATATCTTCCTTGATTACAGCTATTTTCTTACCATGTGGACCGGCCCTAAACTGCACTATATGAGAAACCAGAGGAGGTTGATCTCCTTTCCGCCTTAGTCTGAATTTGTACACCAGATATCCCGCTCGTCCTTTTTCTAACCAGCAATGCTCCACATTATAGAGTCCATCATACCTATACCCACAAGACAAATCCTCACATGATCGGATTAATCTAACGGGCTGTTTTTCCCTCCAGCTATTCCTGAGGGCTGCATTCCCAGGAGTGAGCTGCTGATCATAAATCTGTTTCTGTTTCTTTCTCTGGTTATCATTCTTGCCACCTTGGCCGGCGTATATTATTACATCTCCATTGTCAATATTGTCCTCGTAACCACCGGAAGCAACAATGCTGGTAGCCAATGGAACCCCGTGACTTGATTCTTCAGGCTTTAGGCAGTATATACCTGCCTTAAGAGGTCTATGCAAACCTATAAGACTCAACAGCCTTCGGGATTGGAATACATTTCCAACTTCGACTCCAGGAACAGAACCTATATGATTCTTGCAAAGATTTCGGCAAAGAGATTTCAATCTCTCTGATGCATAGTCGAATACCCTTATGATTTTTGGGTCATCCTCTTTATGCAATATTTGCTGTTGATGTTTCAGTCCCTGCACTAAATCATGGAACATAGACACCACTAATCTCCTTTCATGGGCCTCTTTGCAGGAAACATCTTTAACCTCTCTATTGTTGAATATGACACTCAATGTTTCATCTGCTTCATTTTTCCCTTTCCGCTTGCGTTCTGTATCGTCACCTTGATTCTGTCCATTCAAACTCGAGTTTTTCTCTTGAATCTCAATGTCTGGTTCATTGACAGGAGCATGATCTGGGGTGTCTCCCAAATTTTTAGCTCGCATCTTTTTTGCCCGTTGTCTATGATATTCCAAATATTCAAACTTTCTCCTTCTTGCAGTCCCCTGGGCATCTGCTCCGCCTTTGACAACTTTTTTTGCAGCCTTCTCTGCGTCTGCTCCACCTTTGACACCCGGGCATCCAAGAGGTAGTTCACATGAACTGCCCTCGACTTCCAATACCCTTGAAGTCGACTCTGTTCGTTGAGCCATGTCCTGAGGAGACATGCACCCAATTCCAGCCAAAGATTGCAGCTCTTTGATAGAATTTAAACTGCTGCCACTGTATAGCGTGCACTGTGCATTACTTACTGCAGAAATGAAATGATAAGTACTGCAGAAATGAAATGATTGGCTATTTAGAGGGATTGTAATTCGGAATATTTAGGCATATAAATGGAATTTAGGGTTTGAAGAGTGGCCTAGAGTACAAAAGATGAAAATGAAATGACGACTATTTAGGGGATTGTAATAACATTTTACTTACTGCTGATTCCTGTGACTGGTGAACGCTGTATCAACTGCTGTTTGAACGGTTGTTCTTTATCCAAAGCTCAAATAATGTCCATAATCGTTTGGTACAAGTCCACTGTGTTGACAGGAGCTGAACCGCAGTAGTTTGGTGCAAGTCCAAGTTCAGGGTTTACAACAGAACCTGAATCAGAACTAAAACCCCATATTGATATTTGCAAATTGGTTCAAGTTCAGGTGAGCCGCTTTATTCGGAATCGTTTGACGGAGTCATTTCACAAAAGATTAGAGTAAATGCACGTTAAGATTAGTCATTATTAAAAACGGTTAAATTATTAAATGTGAGTGATCGTAATGCAATAGTGGTGATAAAAAAAAATTGGGCTTCCCACCTGAGATTTGTACCGAATTTTTAAAAACAACATTTATCAATGTGATTAACAAAATTATTACGGGTTAAAATATGGTATTGGAGTTTTGTCGTTTGTCAAAATGATATTTAAAATATATGAAATTAATATGATATTCCTAGTTGAGAATTATCAAATATATATATATATATAGTTTATGAGTTTTTTAATTAAATTTTTCAGTATCTAATGTAGTAAATATTATAATATTTTCAATAAAATAACATTTATCGATGTAATTTACAAAATTAATTTAATTATTTATAAATCCCAAATTTATAAATAAAAATTATCATTTTTATTTTATAAGGTTTTAATTAAAAATGACGTGTGTAATTTGTTTTAAGAGTAGATTTAAATAAAAATTAAACTAAATTAAATATTTCAATATTATATAAAAGTTTTCATCACTCATATTATTAATCTGAAGAATTTGTGCTTAATTTCTAATAAAACAATACCTATCAACATAACTAACAAAATGGATTTAAAAAAATAATTATCTCTAAATTTATGCTTAAAATATAAAGTTAGTGTTTGTCCTCTCCAAGAATAAGATTTAAAATAACTGAAATTAGTATTTAGTATTAAAAAATTATTTTTTATTTAATAAATTTTCAATTAAATTAACATATTTGACAATGAAGCGGGAACACCATTCAAATTAGGTGTAGTTTATTGAGTTGTTTGGCAAGGAAGCTAGAACAAAATATTGGGACAAATATGATTCAAATTAGGTTAAATTTATTAAATTATTTCCGTATGAAGTGGGAACAATATTCAAATTAGGTCAAATTTAATTATTTTTTTTTACAATTAAGTAGAAATAAAACTCAAAGCCAAATTTATTAACGTGTTTGGCAAAGAAAGAAATGGGAACATAATTCAAATTAGATCAAATTTATCAACTTGTTTTACAAGGAAGCAAACCAAATATATTAACATGTTTTGCAAAGAAAGAAGCGAGAACACAATTCAAATTAGATCAAATTTATTAACTTATTTTACAAGGAAGCAAACCAGATTTAGTAACATGTTTTGCAAAGAAAGAAGCTTGAACACAATTCAAATTAGATCAAATTTATCAACTTGTTTTACAAGGAAGCAAATCAAGTTTATTAACATGTTTTGCAAAAAAAATATAGAAACACAATTTAGATTAGATTAAATTTATCAACTTGCTTTACAAACAAGCCTTAACAGAATATAAATTAAGTCAAACCTATTAACTTGTTTTGCAAAGAAGTGGGAATAAAATTCAAATTAGCTAAATTTATTAACTTGCTTTTGAGGGAGTGAACAAAATTTAGCTTTGTCAAATTTTTTATTATTTCTTTTTTTCTTACAAATTATTTTGTTGAAAAGTGTATTTTTATTAAAGTGGATAGGTAAAATATGTCAAAAAGAAAACCTGAAATTTTTATTAATTTTTCAGTTTGAGAATAAGATTTAAAGGAAATTAAATTGAAATTTAAAAAATTATATTATTTATGGTTTAAAATATATCAATTTTCGATTTATATATATATATATATATATATGTGTGTGTGTGTGGATTAACAAGTACAATTTTAAATCACATAAATTATTATTTATGATTAATATATATTAATATTATTTATTGCATTTTTTTCCTTAAAATAAACATGCATTATTTTTCATAAGTAAAAAACTAGATTGAATCAGTTTTATTGGAAATATTTTGGAGTTTAATCTTTTTTTAAAGTGAAAGAATCACATTTAACACAATGAAATTGTGATTTTCAAATAATAATTTGCAAGTAATTAAAAAAAAAAAAAACATTTATCAATGTGAATAAGAAAATTATTAAAAATTTAAGATTTCTAGATTTAGGATTAAAAATATAATTAAGATATAATATTGGTTTTTGAGTATTAGGTAAAATATATTTTTTTTAGTTTTAAAATTTTCAACAAACTTTTACATTACATATCAAATTTCATAAAAAAATATTAGTTCAAATTAAATTAAATTTTTAAATATTATAATATTTTTAATTCATTTTAAAGGTATATTTTATTAATAAATTAAAATTAGTTTTTACTATTTATCTAATTTTGTATCAAAACCAGACCCATTATGTAATTATTAATTTAGGTATTTAAAATCCCGAGCTAATAAATAAAAATTGTCATTGAAGTTTTTCTTTATATTATAATAAAATTTTAAATAAAATAAATTAATAGTCGATATTATTTATTAAGATTTTAATTAAAAATGATATTTATAATTTATTTTATACTTATTTTTCAAAACTTTAATTAAAATTATAAAGAAGAACGAGTAAAATATTATAAAAAGTACTCTTCAATAAAATATTTTAATACCTATCAATATAATTAAAAAAATTAATTTAAAATTTTAACTATTCTTAAATATATGATTAAAATATAAAAAATTAACTACTCTTATGATTAAAATTTAAGGTTTATCCTCTCCAAGGATAAGATCTAAAATAAATGAAATTAGATTTAAAATAAATAAAATTAGTATTTAGCATTAAAAAATAATTATTTTATTTAATAATATTTTTAATTAATTAACCTATTTTATAATAAAACTTAAAAAAACTCAAATTAGGTCAAATTTATTAACTTGTTTTTGCAAATAGGCTATAACACAATCTAAATTTAGTTAAATTTATTAACTTATTCTGCAACTAAGCGGGAATAAAATTCAAATTAAGTCAAATTAATTAATTAATTTATTCTGCAAGTAAGCGGGAATAAAATTCAAATTAAGTCAAATTAATTAACTGTCTTTCGAGGAAGCTGGAACAAAATCCAAACTAGGTCAAATTTATTAATTTGTTTTTTCAATTTATCGAGAACAAAATTCAAATTAAGTCAAATTTATGAACAAGTTTCGCAAAAAAAGAATAAGAACAAAAATCAAATTAGATTAAATTTATTAACTTGTTTTTTTTTTTTTTAATAACAACAATCTAAATTATGTCAAATCTATTTACTTGATTTTGAAAAAAAATAAAAATAAATTAGCTCAAATTTATTAACTGGTTTTTTAAAAAAGAAAAACAATATTTTGCTTTGAGCATTCTTTTGGTATTGTTTTTTCTTTTTCTTATGCATTCTTATATTCAAAAGTGTATTTTTATTTAATTCGATAAGTACAGTATGTTATAAAGAGAGAGATTTTATTTTATTTATTTAAGAATAAGGTTTGAAACAAATTATATATATATATATATATATATATATATATATATATATATATATATATATAATTCTAGTTGTTTTTAATGTGATTTTTTGAAATTTTTTTTGATTTATTTTTCAGATCTAATTTGTATAAAATTTGGGAGAAATTCATTGAAATCACAAGTTTGATGGGTAAAATATGCACAATCTAAGTTCCCTAGGGTTTTTCACAGTGCCCAATCCATATACAGTTTAAATAAAACAAATCAACCTTTCACCTCAAATTTAAATAGTTTAAATAAAACAAATCAATATTTCACCTCAAATTTTTTGGACATAAAAAAAATACTAAAAATCTGAAAAATCATATTAAAGACAACTCCTTATTTATTATAATAAATATATCATTTTTCAATTCAAATATATGTGTAAACATCTATTATAATTTATAATTACTAACATGTCCCGTAAGTAAGTAAGAATAAAATTCAAATTAGGTCAAATTAATTAACTGTATTATAATTTATAATTATTAACATGTCCCGTAAGTAAGTGGGAATAAAATTCAAATTAGGTTTTACGAGGAAGCGGAACAAAATCCAAACTAGGTTAAATTTATTAACTTGTTTTGCAATTAAGTGAGAACAAAATTCAAATTAAGCCAATTGTTTTTAAATGTTTTGAAAAAAAGAAGTAGGAACAAAATTCAAATTAAATCAAATTTATTAACTTGTTTTACAAAAAAGCTATAACAAAAATCTAAACTAACTCAAATCTATTAATTATTTTTTGCAAAGAAGCGGGAAGAAAATTTAAATTAGCTCAAATTTATTAACTCTAACTCAAATCTATTAATTTTTTTTTTTTTGTAAAGAAGCGGGAAGAAAATTTAAATTAGGTCAAATTTATTAACTCGTCTTTTAATAATTTTAAGAAAGCGGAACAAAATTTAGCTTTGACCCTTTTCTTGGTATTGTTTTTTTCTCTTTCATATTCATTATTACGTTCAAAAGTGTATTTTTATTCAAGTGGATAGGTAAAGTATATTACAAAGAGAAATTTGGTTTTTTTTTTTTTTTAAATAGGATTGAAAATAAAATAAATAAATATATATATATATATATAATTAATATTATATTATATGATATGATATGATATGATATGGTATTAAACATATCATTTTTCAATTAAATATGTGTAAACATTATTATAATTATTAACATGTAAATCATTTTAATCAATATTTATGATTAATATATGTTATTTGTACTTATTGCATGTAAAATTTCATTGTTTTATTAAAATAAACATGTATTATTTGTCATATATAATATCTCATCTTATACATAATTATTAATAAATTTTTGGGTCTACTATATGTCTTCTTTTTGGTTGGATATTATGAAAAATTACTTGAAATTTTGATTACTCATTTTTCAGAGATTTCACATTACTTTGAACACCAATTAAAATGCCTCTAACATTTATTTTCAATATAAATAAACATGTACTATGTATAAATATGTATGAAGATGATTTTAAATTAGCTAAAGCACTATTCATTATTAAAATGTTATGTTTATTTATTAGATTCAATAATTCATTTTTCCATTTAAATAAATGTATAACACATGTTATAAATAGTTTATCTTATCACCATGAATTGAACATATATGCATTGACAGAGATGCATGGTACAAATATCCCAAATTTTTATTTGGAAATGATGACAAAATCAACCACTTGTGTGCAAGAAAAAATGATTAATAATAACTAATCATTAACATATGGTGAATATAAAAAAGTATGAAGAAACAAAACATAAATGGAGGCAAATAGAGGAAATCATGAGGAGACATAGGTTGGAGAGATCGTCCACATTCAAGAGTATTTACACTGAAAGTTGTTTTGAAGCAATATGTCAATTGATGCAGAATGAATATGAGGTGTCATGTTTACTATGTATAATTGCACATAATTTTTTCAATTCAATCATGCACAATGATTCATTTGAATTTAAATACATAGAAAAATACATGAACTAAAATGAAATTTCCATAATTTCCTATTTTTTTAACTAGAAAGAGTATATATTTTGTATTAAAGCACGCCCGCTCACAATCAAAATGCAGAGATTTTTACATAAAAATCTGAGTATTTCATTGGCTGCAGATATTACATTTGGGCCAACTCTTATGCAATTTTTTTTACCAGCAATCACATTATCACAATTCAACACTATTTTCCTGCTACTAAAAATTACAGAACTATTATAAGAGATATATACAGGTATGATTGGACATATTAAAAAAAAATAGAGGGTGTCAAAGGGGTGTTTATTCATCCATTGGATTTGGAGAGTTGAGGTTCAGTGGCTTGGCCACCTCCTCCTCCTTCTTGGACTTGTCTACAAACTTTAGCGTCAGCCCATCAATCTTGAGCTCAAGGGCTTCAAATTTGTCTTCGAGCCTTTATATTTTCTCTTTTTCCTCAAGTTGACGCTCCTCGATCTCAATGGAATCCTTGTGGTGCTTATTCACATATATTTGGAGCACATAAATTCTGTTTCTAAATTCGCCATGTTCCAGTGCACAGAACTCACAACTCAACTTGTTTATGCCAATACCCCAACACCAGCGACTCGTAGAATGTTACCACAACTCTTAACCACCACCCAAAAACGTAGGGACAAAGCCAAGGATTCCTTAGCTTCCCTTCCCAGAGGCTTTCTTCTTTTAATCAGATCATTATCCCTTATATAATCACCTACAGTGCACCAACAAAGGAGGAATGGCATCATGATATTAGGGCTGCTGGATTCCCAATGTTGATCCATAATTTCATAGCCTTCCACAACTTCTCATAACTCCCTTTCCACCTTCTTCCCACACCTCTCCTACATTTTGCAGAGCCCGGTGAGTAAATTCTTTCCCCGTGGATTCACCATTCCCATAAACCTAGTACCAAAATTTCAGTGTCTACAAGAGAGATCGAAGTAGGGACTGTGTATAAATATGCATGAGTTGTAGCAAGCACCAGGTGGATGGAGATCATGCTACATGATGCCACATTGTAGATTGATTTATCTATACGACATGCCACGAGAGCCAAGATCAAGGAAGGTTAAGTAAATAACAAAAATAATTTGGGTAAATATTAAATCAAGGGGCCAACAAAGATGTTGCCACGTGTTGGAGGTCGGGAGGAAATGACAATCATGCCAAATTGGATGGGTAAGGTGGAGGAGGAGGGAGGGTGGGGGTAAGGAGAGAAGGGGGGTGGGAGGATGGGGTACGGGGGGTGGAGGAGAGGGAGAAACGGGTTAGGGAGAAGGGGGAGAGAGGGCCAACTAGAAGGCCAAATAAGAGATGAATATGGGTTAGAACAAGGCTCCAAGGGAGGGCGGAGGGAGGGATGGGGGAGAGGGCTCCAAATATTGTTTTGGGAGACAGAATAAAAGGCAGTAAACCACTCCCAGTAGATCTATTAATCTATCCCTATTCCCATATGCAAGGTTAGATATTATCTTCACCTTAGGATTATTAGTCATAGTTATGGAATACATCTATGTAACCTTCAATTCCATTCACCACAATGCCTTCTTCTTTGATTCTACAAGCCATATTGGTTTTCTTGTCTGCCTCTTTGTTGTTTCCCGTGACAATATGGTAGAAAATTATTTTTTCAAATAGAGGGGTCGTTCCTTGGGTCCTCTTGATGACTTGGTTTAGGAAAGTGTTTTTAGTTGGGGTATTTTTCTGATACGGTTTGTTATTATTATGACATATCCAAGGATTTGGAGCTTCTTGATGCCTTTAGTGATGGCCATATTCATTTCAAAGAGTAACTCATAGGCCTCAGCTTGGTTGTTTGTTATGCAGCCTAGACCCGAGGCATACCTGTCTTCGATTTTTCCATCAGGATTTATGATAATCCCTCCCACTATTGCAATCCCATCCTAAAATATTATATTTGAAAGGATATATTATACAATTATCAATTTCATATGAAAAAAGAGAATATAGAAGTCATTTTTTTGTTTATTATTTGATGCGATATATACTAAATATAACCATATACATATGACCTACTGATACATTGATAATTGTACCTGAATTTTTCTCATTCAAGGAATACACAATGGTATTTATTGTTATGTACATTTAGAATGAATATAATTCATTTGCATTATGAACTTTCGAAAGAAATAGTACAAGAGAAAAACACTTAATGTGGTATTGAAGTAGTTAACAAAGAGAAATATATAGAAGAATCCTATAAAAAAACGTAATGGGGATAATGTGAAAGGCTTTAAAAACATGAACATAGATGAAGATATCATATAAATTAATACAAGGCTTATAATGCAAACAAGAGATTATGGTTATCATTTCATCAAGTGAAAGAACATGTAAGAACCAAGGACAAAGTCGAAAAAAGTGTAGCTAAAAAACCATGTAAGAGATAAAATTTTGTATGAATATTAATAATTTCTATTCCAAGTATTTGAAAGAAATAGAAAGAGGAAAACAAAAATCATGTTATTTTGAAATAGCTAAGAAAGAAAAATGTAGTTGAACCCTATAAAAAACATAATGGGAATAATGTGAGTAGCTTTAAGAACATCAAAGATAACATGGAACTTAATAAAAAGCCTATAAATTGAAACAAGAGATCATTTTTTTCATTGAATCAACTCGAAAAAAAATTCTAATTAGAAAATGATCGAAGTGACCAAAATCAAGATCAAATATGATATTTTCGAATAAACATACCGAATCATTACAAATGCTCAATTATACATTCGAAACAATGGTTGAACAACAATATTTAAGAAAATATAAGATTTTCTTTGTTATTAATGAGAAATATGAAATCAAACTTCATTTCAAAAGATGTCATAGAAAAAAATTAGACTAATGTGTCCAAAAATAAGTGTTTATGCAAAAAAACATTAGATAATGAAAATATAATCAAATTTGCAGTCCTAGAGCATATTAGGAAGAATAAACAAACATCCATAGTGAAATAAATCTATGAATTGGAAAAAAACCTAATATCACTAATATTACCGTTTTTCCAAATATGAAAACTTGGGCAGCATTTTAGAAAATTACAATTGGGATTGACTAGTGGACTAATCATTGTACCGGATGCCACATTTCAAATCCAAATTGCACTTCCTTCTGACATAAATGAATCTAGTACTATGGTTGTGGTAATTAAAATATTTTTAGTGTTTAAAAGCATATTTTTTGTGAGAAAATACATGTTCATAAAGTCATGAAGGAATTGAACTGATTGTGGAAAAATCAACTTTATAAACTAGAAAATGTTGGAACAGATGAAGAATTGAAGCAAGTCTTTGATCATAATAAGGATGAATATGCATGTGAGATATATAATTAAATTAATGATGATAATGATGACTATGATGAAGATTCAGTTACAAAAAAATATTACATGGATTTAGCGATTTGTATAGTATTTATTATCTTCGTAATAATCAAATAATAATTTCTCTTAGTGAAGGCTCTATGCCTTTGGGTATATTCAGAGATAGATATTCAGAGGAGATGAGATTTTTGATACTTTTTTATGCGAAAAAATGATCAAACAATGTTTCAAAAAACTTTACATACCATGATATTTCTCGATGGGAAATTTTTCATCAAGATCATGATTTTGTGTGTAATATAATGAATTTTTTTAGAGAATGGTGTGAATTATCCTCAATCAAGTATTCTTTCGTATTTGGATTCGAATGAGAAAAGGAAAGTTAAAAGGAGAAAACATAACACTGTGGCTTTCTTAGCAAACCAAGTTAACTAACTAGATAAGTGATGTGTTATAATGAACATTTTGTATGCTTGAATAGGAAATTTTTGTACATCTTGACAGGAGAAGGTCCTAACGCCCGGGAAGGAATTACTGGGAGTGTGGTTCCTCTATTGTATTATGAGTCTTATGGATATCTTTAGAAAGGGGGTAAGAGAATATGCACTTTCTACGATTATGACTACTTTGATCATTTTTTATGATTCAAGATTTGTATGCTCTCTGAGTACTGTTAGAAGTACTATTGTTGAAAATATCACCTTACATTGCATAAATAATTTATTGTTGAGAATTTTGTGCTTAAAAGTAATGTGATTATTATTCAGAAATATTAATTGGATATTTTGGTTATACGTCACATGGTGCTTTCCATGGAGGTCTTTAAACCACCCAAGGTTCTTTCTATTGGACTGATAAACCACTCAAAGAGTGCTTGAAAAATTTATTAAACAACTATAATTAAAATATTGTGTGGAATGGAATTGGTTTCTAGGAATACTAGTAGGTAAGAACTTGTTGTTATGAACACATTATTTTTATTTTATAATAGCTGAAGGGATGGAAGTAACAATTGAATAATTTTAGTAGTAGTAAGTATTTATGACTATTGATAAACATTATTGTTTTTTCTTATTGATATTTCATGGAAATTAAATCCTTCATTTTGAAGGGTACAAATCCCCTTTTTTTTGTTTTGAGATAGATTTCATGATTGAAAGATGATCTAAGAAGTATATTGTGAGAGATAAAAAAAAATATATAAATCACAATAAAAATTTCTAGTGGGAGATAAAGACTAGAAAAAAACATATTAATGACAAAAGAAATAAGAGATGAACACCAAGGATGGTTTTATCTTTAAGGGGCGAGTATGTAATATCCCTATACCTTGAACTAGATGCCATGGATTTAATAATCTAATTTTTTTTTTTTTCTTAATATGTGAATGTAACTCAAAAAATTACCATAAAGAATCAGCTAGGGTTCTAAAATGGCTTGAAACTACCTCATGATCAGTTTCAAGGAAAAGGAGTTGAAGAGGTTGGGTTATGGGGGATTTTGCTGGTAAGGTTTACTCAAGAGAAATGGATTTGATCTCATGGGGGATGGCTTCCATCCTTCATTTCCTCTTGAATTTCCAATTGTGAGGGTTCAAAAACAACCTTTCATTGTAACTCTTTCATGGGTACTCTAATTTCGTAGAGAAATAAATTAGAGAAATTCTTATCACAGATGCTATATCATAGAATGAAAGCACAAGTGAAGCTCATGATTTTGGGAAAGGAGTCATAGTGGTACAATGGCCCATAACTATCTGTTATAGTTTATCAATTTGCATGTTTTTTAGAGATTTTGTAACCATATCCATATTTTTATTATGGTATTTGAGTGTTAGTATGCTAAGGTTGTCGCAGAGTCTATTAAAGACAAATTTTCAGTGGGAGGAAAGATGTTTTCAGGAAATTCCTTCATGGACTTTCGTTGAATAAAGGTGTTATGTAATGGTAGAGGATAAATTGTTAATTATTCAATCAAAAAACTCTATCCATCGAATGGAAAGATAATATAAGTTTACCGTGCCATTTTTATTGAAAATTTTGCATAGTTTATGCCCACAAAAAATAAGGTAATTATGTTATTTTCTTGAAAACAAAAGGCATGTGAACCCTACACATAAAATATAATGAAGTGATGTCATTTTCTTGAAAAACAATGCATTTGAACTTTGCACATAAAGAGACTATGTTATTTTAATTGGCACATAGACCATAATGAAGTGATGATATTTTATTGAAAAATAATGCATGTAAACTTTGCACATAAAGAAACTATGTTATTTTAATTGGAAAATATTGCACGAAAGTTATGTGTGGAAAATTTTAAAAAAAATGGAAATACTTGCATAGTTTCTACTTAGAAAAGAATCGTTCTTACTTGCAAACAAATAATATCTATTGCGTTATTTTTTCTTCATCAAGAATATATGTTTATATGCTCACAGATATCAATTATTTGGCTAGTTTCTTTTGGAAAAGAATATGTATTTTCATGTACAAAAATAATAGTTAGTGTGTTAGTTTTCTTGGAAAAGAAATATGTATTTGCATGCACAAAAATAATAGATATTGTATTAGTTTTAAAACGATATGTGTTTATATGTACAACCAAGGGCTAGTTTCCTTTAGATAATGTTTATGTATTTGCATGCACAAATATAATAGCTATTGTGTTAGTTTTTAAATTAAAAAATTATGGGTAGGTGCGGTGGTTTTTATTTTTCAATAGAATATGTCTTGCGAAAAAAAATATATTTTTTGTGGTGTTTACCTTTTAGAAATATTTATCTCTTCTTCTACGAAGATATATTCATAGCTATGGTTATTCTTTTAAATATTTGTGTGTTCTTGTGGGGATAAGTAGAATGTAACTATTTCTCTTTCTTATGATACATGTGAAGTAGGGAAAAATGATCACACCTTGGTGATCTTTATGAAATTAAATTTGTGCGTGTGGAATTTGGATGGCTAGACATATTTCATAACCATACACATGCATGGTGAATAGATATGTTTTGTAATTACATGCTTTTGATTAATGCGTGTGAGACATCAACAAAAAGGAATGTCTCGATACTATTTATACATTTTCAATATGTATGTGTTAGAAATTTGTTGTGCACTTGAGGACGCATGTAAAATAAAAATATCAAAGACAAATTTTAATGTTATTATCTATGTGCAAGAAAGTGGAACATGAATAGATGTTTAAACCCTAACTAGTAAAGGTTGATTATTTGGGTTTGATAAATGGATATTTTTTTATAACCGTGATGTCAGAGTTTACTCACAACAATAAATTCAGGAAATGCTAGTGACTTTTTTGAAGGATGGATTATATTTAATATTATGACAGGAAATGAAATAATGCTCCATGCAAATTGAGGGATCATTAAATGTAGGTAAATCCACTGCAAGGAACAACTAAGCCACAAAGACAAAGTTCTCAATGAATTATGGGCTAAATGATATCATAATTAATGTAATGTCCTCTAGCTAGTTATGTCTGAATTTAAGATGATATTTCTTTATAATATTTGTAACAATGGTCAAGGGATGGACACCCTAATGGAATGTTTAATAAAACAAATTTTTTCTAGTTTTTCCCTTTAGGGTTTCCAAGTTATGCGGGTGTCCATTGATGTGCTTGCCTGTTATCACATTTTGATTATATTGTTATCTTTCACGATGTGGACACTTACATTATTAAATTTATGATTAACTAGCCTAATAAAATGAACAATGATAATGATGCAAGGTAGGCACAACAAGATTTATGTTAACATGTTTCGACAATGGTTGTTACATTATGCAACTTTCTATTCCATTTCTAAATTTACTTTATGTAATGGGGGTGATTTTATCTAGTAGTAAGTTAAGGAATACGAAACAAGGGATTGGGAATTTTACATGTTAGAAAATCCGATAAAATATTTCTAATCCTATGTATTTTTATAGGAGGTCTACCGAGGGATTTTACAACCATTCAGATAGAAAATAAATATTACACACTAATCTACCTCACTTCTATTCAAGCATCAAATCCATTATACAATTGCATAAATATTTTTTCTAAATATTTATTGATGCATAACAATATTATATGAAACCTTTCTTGATTCTTTAGAACAATTTCCCATTACTATTCATATAATATTATTCTTCCTACTTGTTATAATATACAAGAAATTATAAGGAACCTACTTGACTTAGTATCTCTAGTCAAGTATTCTTTCCACATAATGCATGCATTTTATGGAGTACATAAAAAACATCTTACTCTCTTATACTATGCAATTTACAGAAAAAATATATGTATATGAATGAGGCATGGAAATATTAGGTAAATATAAAGCTCCTTCTGGCCAATTGAGCCATTACAACCTCCATTGTCTTTCAATCCCCCCTCCCTCAATGTCAATAAACCCTCTCTTCCTTTCTTTTTTCTTCTTATTTCCTTCCTTGGCTCCATTTTTCTACCACACTTTCAGTACACACGTGGAACCATCATTCCCCTCTTTTATGCTATCATTAATGTTTAGGACCTTTTATTTGTTGACCATGTCTTTCTCTCCCACATAGTCCTTTTTTTATTTTTCTTTTTCTTTTTTCGGTTTTTTTTCTCTCTTTTGGAGAACATGGAAGGAAAGACGTCCCAATGTGGCTATTAACACATGTACTATTTTTCCATGATAGGCACTACCAAAATTAACTATCACCTTCAATTTGTGAGATTTCTTTAATCCACTTGTCCTCTTCCTAGCACTACCAAAATTAACTATCACCTTCAATTGGTGACACTTGTTTAATACACTTGTCATATTCCTAGTGCTACAAAAATTAACTATCACCTTCAAATTTTTATACTTGTTTTATAAACTTGTCCTCTTCATACACCATAGACACCACAATTACTGACATCATAACCACTTGATCACTGAAGAGTTGTTTATATAACATTACCAACTTTAAAAAAATCATTTTCTTTATTATTAAATTTTTATATATACAATATCTAGATATGAAACTACACTCTTCGCAAACTTGGTCTATGTCTCAATATAGTTACAAGTCACACTAAGGTTTCACAATTATCTCATCAAATATAATCAACACTGGTATTAAAAATTTCAATTAAGTAATTTGTAAAGTATAAAAAAATTATAAATTAGATTAAAAACATATAACACATATCTATTGAATGGTTGAAAAGGTTAAAAAAAAAAAAAAAAAGAATAAGGGAATAAATTAATATTCACTCTTGTGGATTGGAGAATCTATGGATAAAAATTCTTGAGAAAAGAAAGCTTATGAGAAATGACAGAAACTAAAGTATGAATTGAATAATGCTTCTCCATTCAGTTCTACTTCATAAGTGATATATATTTCAATTCCTAGAATAAATTCTCCATTGAGACTTATGTCGTTAGTGATATGTACTCTAGTTCCTAAACCAAATCATTTAGACAACATGAATTACAAGATTATTCCTAGTTAAATCCTCAAGGATATAAATATTATTACAAATATGCTTGAATCACATCATATATGCGTAGCCATGAGATATATGAGATATAATTTTGCAACATTCAACCACTAACAAAAATGTAAACTAAGACATATTTATTTACAAATTTTAATATTTATTTAGAATTTCAAATTAATTACCTATTATTTTGAGAATAGTTTTTTTTTTCACACACTCCTTCCTTGATAATTAATAATTTTTTTATTTTTTTTAGTTATTTTTTAGATATGCTTTAAAAATTTATGAAGAGTTTTGAGAAATATTGAACCATTAAAAATTCAAATTTAGTATATATTAACATATTTTATATTCCATTTTCTTATAATAGGAATACATTTCTCAAAATTAAATATAATGTCTGAATTTAAAATATTAATGACCAAAAATTATATATGTATCCTAAAATATTTAAAGAAAAAAAAAACCTTCTCAAAATATCATATATTCATTTCATTACCACATAACTATTTTCTATTTAACTCATCCTACCAATTAACAAAATTATACTATAGGAAATAGTATGGAAAATACATGATATTGAAGATACCACCCTTGTTTCATATCAACTTAAATTCTAAAGAAAAAATGACAAAAGATGTAACATCTATGCTTGATGTCATTTACTAAAAGACATTTTACTTTTTACTAGACATTGAAGTTATTTTGATTATTTTATTAATTCATTAACAAGTATGTTAATCAGGAAATTATGAACTAAAGTTTCTCACTCGTAAATAAAATTTTAATAAAATTATTATGTTGTTATGAGTGTGATGGAAAAATTTCCAAGATCCAAAAAGTATTTGAGAAAAGCAGTTATTGGCAGTTACCTTTCCTCTTGGATAAAAGGAAATCCTAGAGGGGGATAGGGGATATGTACAAGAAAAAAAGAGAAACCACTAGTAAGTTGAAGAACATAGTACTAGGGATAGAAGAAGACCAGTGGTCCTCTGTAAATTATACCAGGGGAGACTGGAACAGAGTCTTGAGGTCTACCTCCTTGGTAAAATACTGCTATGAATCCTACTTAGGCGAGGAGCACGGGGGCACTAGAGGACGTCATCACCTCACTCAAGGTTACGCGGAAGCCATCAGACTACTCAAGTGAGATAAGTAAAGTAAAATAGAATATGTTTCTATTTATTTTACTATGATAGTTATGGTTATTTCATAAGACATAATATAGTGGAAGAGCTTGTTTGGAAATAATGATGTAATAGATTTTCTGTAAAACTGTGATAGAAAATTAAAAGGGTTCCTAATTTTCTTTCTTCCACTTGATAAATTTCTAGAGTCAAAATTCTGTAAATCATAGGGAAGGTAGTTATAACCGTAGAACATGACAGAGGAAACAGGTTTGAACGAGAAAACCAGAGGAAAAATGATACCCTCCAGATTTTACAGACTTTCTGTCCCGTGAATATTACATAGTTAATACACAAACAATGGGATAGTTTTCGTTGATGTGGTCCAGTCACCGTAGCTAAAAAAAAAGAAATAAATAAATAGTAGTACTTGCGTGTAACATAAAAACTTTAGAATGGAAAATAGAGAGAAAGAACTATAAATATTATTGTAGAATAGAAAATACAGAGCAAGAACTATAAACATAACTGTAGAATTGGAATTTACAGAGCGAACATTTATGTGCATTTTCTATATATAAAGAATATAAAATAATGCATAGAAATAATAGTTATTAAAGATACTATGTCAAAGGATAGATCAACTTTAAAAATTGAGTCAGACTACGGGTCTGTTAGATTAGCTATAATACAAATACTGAATGCAAGATTTTTCTATATATATACAAATACCCAATGCAAGTGAGAAATTACATGAAGAAAATGAGCAAGGGAGATAACTATATGTAAATGAACTATTCCAATTCTTTTCATAATAGAAAATCTCCTAAATAAAAAGAAAGACTCAATACTTGAATTTTAAGTTAAGGGACTCGTGTGTCTGAATCATTACCAAAAATATATCATGTAATTTCAAAATATTACAACGCCTCTGTTCGAGGAAGAATATGAACTTGAGAATCATGTAATGGATAAAACCAATAAACAGTCATAGAAACCCTCATAAAGAAGGGTAATTTTATATAAAAAAGAGACAAAACTACAGTACTTTGATGAGTAAGAATCCTGACCCTGGTAGGCCTCTTAAAACTCAGCAAGTATATAATGAGATATTGTCGCACTGATAAAATTAAAACATAAAATGAAAATTGTAAACTTTCGAATTGAATCTGAAAACACAGAAGAAAAAAAAATCCCTTCGTAAGGCATGCACCTATAGAGTAATGAATAAGACCCTTATTAGTAATAGAAGGCAGTAAATCATGTGACGAAGTTAGCAGAATGAACCTTTGGGAATAGTTATCTGCAAATAAACAAAATATCAGTAGGAAATATAGAAATTGTATAAAGGTAAGGGAATATAAAATTTACAAAAGAAGGCTTACCTTAAAAGAATTTACAGTCAGAATTTGGACTCCTCAAAGACAACTTGCACAACAAATAAATTGGCGTTAAACCTTTTGATGGAGAAAAGACTGTATAAACTCTCAACTCTAAATTAATTCATGGAAGAAAAAAATTGTACTAAAGGAACCAATATAGTAAAATTCTTACCGAGAAGGAATGCTACAAATGTAAACCTTTGCCTTCAGCTTCCATGACACTGGGGTTCCATGGCCGCGAAAAATTCATTGAAAGAACTAGAGGAAATGTAGAGGAAGCCCACGTTATCCATTGAAAATAAGCAAAGAGATAGAGAAAATAATTTAAGCAAGCATGGAGTATGCATTGACAGGAGGTGAATAGCCGATGGTAAAAGTCACCATAAGCTAGCTCGATGACCACACAGTTATAGAGCCCTGAAGACAGAGCAGCGGAGGAACAAACTGAGACAGTTAGTGTTCATATGGGGTAAGATTCATACCCTAATGAACCCAATTAAGATCTCCACCGTTGAAGCTATAATTAGATCAACGGAGGAGGTGTAGCCATCTGTCGAAGTTGTCAGATCTAATAAAAATGAGTTAACCTCCGTTGTACAATAAGCGGTGTGTAATCAATAATCATACCCATAATTTATGTCAACAGCAATTTCTATTTGTAATGTTATGATACTTTATCATAATCCTGGAGAGGAAGGGTCAATAAACGATAACAAATCTTTAAATTCCTAAATCAGGGCAACAAATTCCAGGAGGGAAGATACTTTAGATTTGAGTCAATTTATATTCTAGTCATAAATTCGTTTAACGAAATGTGTTAATCATAACAAATAGATTTTATATCATATAATTATATCAGCTTATGTCAGTCATTTCTTGTGATTATCATATTATTCATGAATCCAAGTTAATGAAAAGTCAATTTATAATAGGAATAATAATTCTCATGATATTGTACTTAGAATTTGGATCTACAATTAGGTAAAAAAAAAAAAAAAAAAGTGGTTAAGTTAATAATGTAAGTGTACTTTATAGGTGGTATCAAAGCAACGTTCAAACATTAGGACCGATTAGGGTTACCTAAATAACAATTTTTGTGTGTGAATGTGCACAGAACAAAAGGAAACTAACTGAGAACAATCAAAAGGGTATCAACTTATCATACACCTAAGGCTACAGGGGAGATTCATCCCTAGAAAAACCCAGAAGTGAATCAGAAAATGTGGGTACATCTTAGCATAGATGAGCACTAGAAAACCAATAGATTGTTGGAAGAAAAATAAAGAGAAACCAATAGATTTTTGGACATTGTGAAATAACTTCAAATATAAATGGTCCAAGTACGAAGCAACAACAAGAGACTAATGAGGGAACATGAAAAAATACTTAAGTCTTTCAGATAAGCGAAACCATCCCATCACACAGCCTAGCTCAGAAAGGTGAACCCACATACAAAGTGAATAGAAATAACACATATGTGATGATCCTAAAGGAAGTTGCACCCAGTGAAGAAACAAAAGTAGAACCTATAATGAAGTTGAATCTGGAAACGCTTCTGACCAACAAGAACTGAAAAAGCAAAAGGTGGAATTAAAAGGTTAATTTCGGAGGATTAAGCCTCACACATTCAATGGAGAAGCTGAGGAAATGGTGGAATCTTGGATCATTAACATGAATAAATATTTTCAAGTATATTAGTATGATAGTAAATTAAAGGCTAGATTGGGAATTTATAAATTACAAGAAAAGGCTACGTTATGGTGGGAAGAAGTGAATAATGTGTGTGGAATGGAGGACCGAAATGTATCCTGGGATGAATTTGAAAAATATTTTAAGGATAATTACCTAACATAACTATTTTATGAAGAAAAATATTGAGAGTTTAATGATTTGAGGCTAGTTAAATTGTCCATGGATGAATTTATCAGTAAGTTCACTTCCCTGCTAAGATATGTACCATACTTGAAGGATGAGAATGCTAAATTATAGTGCTTTTTAAGTAGTTTTCCTTCTCATATGAAAGAAATAATTGAATTTGTGGGACCCAAGGCAATGGACGAGGTCATTCATAAGGCAAGAATGTGTTACCCCCAGTCCAATGCTAAACAAGAAAATGGAAAAATTTTGTCAACCAAGAAAGGGGAGAAAAGTTGTTCAGGTTTACAAAATAATAGAGTTGGAAATTTCAAAACTACTGCAAGGAATTCAAAAAATAAGCAATTTGGGAAAAACCAGTAGAGGCCCAAATGGACAACCGAGGATTGACCCACTGAAGCATTCAGTAAACTTGATCATGGGAAAATACAAAAATCACCATTACAGTGTTGGGGATGTGGCGAGGCACATTATTACAGAAATTTCCCACATCATGGGAGAAATGAAACTGCAGCTAACATGCAAGAAGCATCCAATGTGGGCGATGTGGCACAAAATATACCTAGAATCAATGATGCATTAGAATACCAGCAAACAGAATACCAGCCAACCATGATAGAATTAGAAGGTAAGATGCAAACCCATTCTCTATCTATTTTGGTTTATCCTGGTGCTATTTTAAGCTATGTAGACCCCAAAATTGTGGAAAAATGTGCCTTACAGAGTAAAAACTATAAACACTCATGGCTAGTTCAGCTAGCCAGAGGAATGAAGCGTAAGGTTCATGCTAAAGTGTCCAATTTTTCCCTGGACATTCAGGATCAAAATATAAAGGAGGAATTAAAATTATACCCTTAGGCTCCTACGCTATACTATTGGGAATGGACTGGTTGGAAGCACACTGATCCTTGGTAGAATGTAAGGACACGATTATATAATTCAAAGCTGAAGATGGAACCCTCCAAGAGCTGAAATGAATAAAGAAGCCATTGAAATTGTGACCCATTACAACATCCCAGTTAAGAACATACATTAGGAAGGGATGCCAAATTTATTCGATTCAGGTCATATTTGCTAACTCAAAATATAAAACTCCCATGCTAGAAAATATACCAGTGGTGCAAGAATTCCTTGATGTATTTCCATAAAACATACCAGAACTACCACCTAAGATAGATATATATTTTACCTTTGAACTTATGCCAGAGGAAACACTCATTTCATGAGCCCCTTACCTGAGTTAACAGAATTAAAGATGTAGTTACAAGAATTGTTGGATAAAGGATATATCCATTCGAGAGTGTCACCTTGGGGGCACCAATACTGTTTGTGAAATAGAAGGATGGAACCATGAGGATGTGCATGGAAACTAAATAAACTGACTGTGAAAAACAAATATTCTTTACCTCGAATAGATGATATGTTCAACCAAGTAAAAGGGGAGAAAGTCTTTTCAAAGATAGATTTAAGATCTGGGCATCACCAGATAAGAATAAAGGATGAAGACATTTAGAAAACAACATTCTGAACTAGGTATGGACATTACAAATTTATGGTCCGACCGTTTGGCTTGACCAATCCGGCTACAACATTTATAAGCTTAATGCATTGCATACTTCAACCATATCTGGATAAGTTTGTTATGATATTTATAGATGATATACTGATCTACTCAAAGAATTTGGAGGAGCATAAAGAGCATCTACGCATAGTATTGAAATTTTTGAGAGACCACTAGTTGTACGCCAAATTCAGCAAGTGTGATTTTTATAAGGAACAAAAAAATTATTTGGGCCACATTATTTCTCCAAAAAGATAAAAACTATTATGAAATGGAAGGTACCTAAAAAGGTGGTGAACATACAATCTTTCAAAAGGCTTGCTGGTTACTACTGACGCTTCATAGAAGGCTTTTCAAAAATAGCATTTCCTATGACTTCCTTGCAACACAAGGGGAAAGTATTCAAATCGACCAGTGAATGCCAAGTTAGTTTTGAGAGGCTAAAAAAATTATTAACTTCAGCTCCTGTTGTGAAGGTTTCATACCCAAATATGGAATTTGAAGTTTGCACTTATGTAAGTAAAAGAGGCGTGGGAGAAGTGTAGTCCAAAAATGGAAAGGTGGTGGCATATGAATCTTGAAATTAAAATACTATCAACAAAATTACTTGGCTTACGATTTGGAATTAACAGGTGTGGTACATGTGCTCAAGATATGGAGACATTACCTATTGGGTAAAATATTTGTGTTGAAAACTGACCGTGACAGTTTAACCATCTATTTTAAACAAGAAAATATGAACGCTCGTTAGGATAGGTGGAATGCATTCTTGAGCGAATGTGATTTTGATATGGAACACGTAAAAGGAAAATAAAATTGGGTTGCGATACATTAAGTCGGAAGTTGTATCATGTATATGAACTATATTTTAATAATGTGGAGTTCAAATTTCAGGAACAAATAAAGGAAGTTGTGATAAACATTCCTAAATACCAATTTATATGGCAGCAAGTGCTGGACACTGAAGTGTAAGGGAAATCGTCAGAATATACTGTTAATGGAGAACAACTATTAGTATTTCGAGAAAATATATACATTCCCAATTAGTTAAGTTGAAAAGAACTGGTTCTCAATGAATATCATAGAAGTTCATATGCTGGACTTCCAGGCTATCAAAAAATGTTAATAGCCATCAGAAAGGACAATTTTTGGCCTAGTATGTGCAAAGATATTGAAGAGTATTTGACCAAGTGTTTAGAATGCCAACATGTGAAATTTGAGCATCAACATCCAGCTAGCTTATTACAACCCATACCAGTACCTGAGTGGAAGTGGGAATTAATATCTATAGATTTTGTTTTTGGATTACCACAGTCAAAGAAATATAACAATTCAATCATGGTGGTTATTGATTTTTTGAGTAGAGAAGGCCATTTTATTCCTATATAGTCTAATTATAAGAAAATACAAATTGCAGACATATTTATGCGGGAGATATTCAGGTTACATGGTATACCAAAAATTTTCATATCAGATAAAGACGTGAAGTTTACTTCAGCCTTTTGGAGGACAATTTTTACTGGGCTAGGAACTCAAGTCTAGTTTAGTATAGCATACCATCCATAGACTGATGGGAAAAGAGAGCAAGTAAATCAGATTTTGGAGGACATGCTCTATATGTACGTAACGCAGCAACCAACAAAATGGGAAGAATACATACAATTGGTTGAGTTTTCCTATAACAATGGGTATTAGGAGTCACTCAAAATGAGTCTGTTTGAAGTCTTATATGGAAGACAGTGTCAGACACCTATTAACTGGAGTAGTCTAGAGATAAATTTAATGCTTTTACCTGAAATGTTGGATGAAATGGAGAGATAAGTTAAAAGGGTCTATCAAAATCTGAAGGGACCGACAGAAAGTATATGCAAATAAAAAAAATAACCTATCGAGAGTTTAAAGTAGGTGACCACGTCTATATCAGAATGAGATCCAAGAACATTAAACTAAGTTGGACTACTTGTGCTAAATTTGTACCCCATTTCTGCGGTCCTTTGAAAAATCCAGAAAGGATTAGGCCAGTAGCCTATCGGTTAGCATTCCCTGGACACATACGGGTGCATAAATTGTTCCATGTGTTAGTAATAAAGAGATACATATTTGATCCTGAGCATACAGTACATTGGTGGAATGTTCAGGTAGGAAAGAAATGGAGGAACTTAAAAATTTTCAGAAGTTAGATGGTTGTATATTAATTTCATTTCTTTTGATGATTGTAGGTCGAACCAGACGGCAAGTTTCTAATAAAGCCTCAAAGTATCCTCGATCAAAAAGAAATAACGCTACAGAAGTGAGTTATCACCGAAGTTAAAGTGCACTGGAAGCACTTCAGCCCGGAGGAGGCGACTTGGGAAGATGAAAAAATTGTTCAAGAAGCATATCCTGAATTTTTCAATGGAATGGTATAACACCAGGGATGGTGTTCATCTTAAGCTGTGGAATTTGTAACATCTATGCCTAATGTCATTTACTAAAAGAAATTTTACTTTTTACTAGACATTGAATTTATTTTGATTATTTTATTAATCGATTAACAAGTATGTTAATTAGGAAATTATGAACTAAAGTTTCTCACTGGTAAATAAAATTTTAATAAAAAAAATTATGTTGTCATGAGTTTGATGGAAAAGTTTCCAAGATCCCAAAAGTAGTTGAGAAAAGCAGTTGTTGGCAATTACCTTTCCTCTAGAATCAAATTAAAATCCTAAAGGAGGAAAGGGGTTTTGTACAATAAAAAAGGAGAAACATCTAGAAATATGAAGAACAGAGTACCTGAGTTGGAAGAAGACCAGTAGTCCTCTGTACCTGATAAGAGGGGAGACTTGACCAGAGTCCTGAGGTCTACCTTCTTGGTAAAATTCCGTTGTGAATCCTACTTGGGTGAGGAGCATGGGGGGAGTAGAGGATGTCATCGCCTCACTCAAGGTTGGGCAGAAGCCATCAGACTACTCAAGTGAGATAAGTAAAGTAAAATAGAATATGTTTTTGTTTATTTTATTATGATAGTTATGGTTATTCCACAACACAGAATATAGTGAAAGAGTCTGTTTGGAAATAATGATGAAATATATTTTTTGTAAAACTGTGATAGAAAATTAGAAGGGTTCCTAAATTTCTTTCTTCCACTTGATATATTCCTAGAGTCAAAAGTCAGTAAATTATAGGGAAGATAGTTATAACCCTAGAACATGACAGAGGAAACAGGTTTGACAGAGAAAACCCGAGGAAAGAGGATACCCTCCGCATTTTACAAACTTCCTGTCCTGTGAATATTACCTAGTTACTACACGGACAATGGGATAGTTTCCCTTGATGTGGTCTGGCCACCTTAGCTAAAAAAAAAGAAGAAGAAAGAAATAGTAGTACTTTTCTGTAACACAAAAACTGTAGAATGGAAAATACAGAGCAAGAACTATAAACACAATTGTAGAATTATAATTTACAGAGAGAACATTTACGCACATTTTATATATATAAAGAATAACAACTAATGCATAGGAATAATATTTATTAAACAGACAATGCCGTAAGATAGAACAGCTTTAAAAACTTATTCAGACTACAGTTCTGTCAGATTAGTAGTAATACAAATATTGAATGCAAGTTTTTTCTATATACATACAAATACCCAATGAAAGCGAGACAGTACAAGAAGAAAACGAGAAAGGGTGCTAAACTATATCTAAATGAGCTATTTACATAAACTTATGGTAATCCAATGCTTTTCATAATAGCAACTCTCCTAAACAAAATGAGAGAGTCAATACTTCAATTTTAAACTAAGGGAGCCATGGGTATGAATCACTAACAAAATCATATCGATAATTTCAAAATATTACAATGCCTCTATTCCAGGTTGAATATGAACTTGAGAATCACATAATGGGAAACCAATAAACAGTCATAGAAACCCTCATCAAGAAGGGTAATGTTATATATACAAGAGGAAAACTACAGTACTCTGATGACTAGGAATCTTGACCCTAGTAGGCCTCTTAAAACTCAACAAGGATATAATGACAGTAGAAAATTTGGCCCAATTTCCGACGGCCACTTCGTCGCTATTCTAACACATATTCGTCACAAGAGCGACAGTTAGAGGTCGGACAAAACATGGCTAGCCATTACGTCGCAATTCCGACGTTTTGCCAAAGTGTCGCAATACCAACACCTTTTCCGACGTTTCCAAACAACCGTCGCTCTTCCGATGTTTTCCAAAGTGTCGCAATACTGACGCTTTCAAAGCGTCACAATACTGACGCCTATGGAAAACGTCAGAATACCGACGCTTCCAAAGCGTCGCAATACTCTATGGCTAACCATGCTTTACTCTAATACTCCAAGGCGTCAGAAGACTGACATTTACAAGGCGGCGATATAGCGACAGAAGGTTACGTTTACAAGGCATTGGTATAGTGACACTTACAGGGTGTTGGTATAGCGACGACGGGTTACGTTTACAAGGTGGTGGTATAGCGACACTTGCAGGGCGTTGGTATAGTGACGACAGGTTATATTTTTATAAAAAAAATGAAATAGCTTATATTCTGAACGATGTAATGGTGAATTATTAATGAAAGCTTGTTTTTTCTTCTTGACAAAATCCAGACAGATTAAAACCATGTTGATAAAATTTTCCATTTTTAAACCGTGTTGATACAAATTTTGTTCATGTCTCTATGGCCTAGCCAACTGTTAACGTGATATAGAAATTGTATCAGTTCAATCCTAACAAAATTCATTTCAATTCACCCCACCATATGTTCATTTTTTTTTAATTACTCAGGTTTGCTGCCCGTTCGATGTGGCGAGGTTCAATGGCTTAACATGCATGTTCTGTGCCTTGCCAGGTTTAGAATTCTAGAGCTCGCTGAACAGGGTTGTTTTGTATCTCACCGAAACAGAGGTAGAGACATTTATTTACGGTGAATGCAACTAAGGTATCATGAAAAAAATATAAATATATGTAGATCAGTGATCAGAGATAGGAGATGAGTGAGGAATGGCCATCACTAGCTTGCTCGAGCAGTAAGAATATGACCTTCTGCGAACACTAGTGCGTGAAGTAGGGTACTTACTTTGAGTCTGTTCTCGAGCTCCGCCCATTCCTTACCGCGGCTAAAGCTTATTCCTTATTGCTGATCAATTGTTATGAGGACGAGAAATGCGGCCCTTATTTGGATGAAAACTCCTTCTTGGATGAGAAATGCGGCCCATAATTGGCCGAAAACTCCTTCCTTCCTGTTACTTATTTCCTGTTAAATATTATTACTTGCGTAGCTATGATAACTTCACTGTGTTGAAAGCTTAAAGTTATACAGAGTAACTGGAGAAAAGTTTGACTCGGTATTAGAATTTCAATGAATAATCCACTAAAAGACACGATTGTCCAGGACTAAATTCAACAAATATATGTGGTGGGATCAAGTGCAAACTTTACTGACATGTCAAGAAATCACATCCATAATTAAGAATTAGTTCGCTGCAAAGTTACCAAGTCCAATAAGATTTGTCTAAATCATATGCAACTGTCATGAAACAAAGAACATTTATTCATAGTTGTAGACAAAATTATAAATAGCGCAGTAAAATAATTGAAACATCATTCAGATTGGTATCCTATCATGGCATGGATAAGAAATCTCTATCTCGGGACATGTCAAGCAAATTATGAAATTTAACAACCAGTTCCTTTGATGTAGAATAAGATGAGGATAAATTGGCAGTGTCATATAAATCTGGAAAACTCCATGATACTTCAAGATTCTGTTGATGTTTTCACTATAAAATTTTGCCTGGAAATCAAATTCATGACAACTGGAGGACCAACTTCTCGAGGCCAGACCTGAAATTTCTTGTCAGTTTCTTCACACCATCCTTTATCTACAACAGTTCTAGGCACAGAACCTACAAACACCAAAAATATGTGTTTTCTTAAATTGAAATAACTAAAAAAAGCTTATTTTCCAACAAAAGGGACCATCAAATTGTCAAACACCAAATTTCAGAACTCCTCACAACATAGTTGATAATAAATGGAATGTGTACATATATTGCAACAACATAAACATGGTAAACAGTAGGAACTGTCAAAAAGAATATATGATAAAACACCATCCCATACCTTCTGGCTAAATAAAATGAATCTCCTAAAATAGAAGTATGTCTGCCCATATCACCTAACACTTATATTGCACCAGAAGCAACCCCTCTGTAATTATAGAAGAAATTTCTAATAGAAAATGGTAACATAATCAATATCAGTTGTCCTTGAGTTCCATATCTCAGTTTCTGTTCTCTGACCCTATTAATGATGTGACTGAAGCTCAATAAAAATAATGGATGTCAATAAGCCAGCTAAGAAAACTTTTGAGGTCCCGTTGCTATCTAGTAAATCACCACAATTTTCCTTGGGTAAAATATTCTTACTCTGCGTAGCTATGATAACTTCACTATGTTGAAAGCTTAAAGGTATATAGAGTAACTGGAGAAATGTTTGTCTGGGTATTAGAATTTCAATGATTTCACCTATTCTTCCCTCGTAGAGAATACACAAGCTTTCCCCTATATTTAAGATTACTAAGCTCATCTCCCATGCCATCCACTACTGATTTTCCATTATAATTAGCTGGCTTCTGGACTATATTATGTTTTCCACCTTTGCGAGGAAATATACTTATAGAAATTTGTTTTATTTTCAAATCCAAGAATGCCAATTTCTTTTTTGCATTGGGCTAGCTTTATGGTCAATGACGCCATTAGCTCAACCTGTTAACCGACCATTCACCCTCTCCTAACACATTTAATCTCCTTCCTATCCACTCCTGACAATTTCTTTTTGCATTATGCTCACTTTATGGTCACAGATGCTATCAACTCAACCTAGTAATCAACCATTTGTCCTTTTCTATCACATTAGATCAAAAAAATTATGGGATTTACTGTACTCTTAAATTTATGACAGGAAGTATCTGGGATTGCAATAAAAACCCTTCAAAGTCATAAACCAAAAACTATTAACTTTTTTGGTGCACTCAAAACAATTTGCATGAGCTATGACAAATAACTTGCTAAGGAAAATTACAATTGTTAATTCATAATAGGTATCAATGACTGTAGTGTACTATCCATATATGCAAGCTTACTCATGGTAAGTGTCATTGCATTCTATTATGTCTATATTCAGTAGGAGCACTGTAAGTCACAGATGTGTAGGAGGAAGACATACCATTTAAGGTAAGATAACCTATAAGAATCGAAGACTCTAGCTCTGTTTTAGCCTCAGGAAACCACAAAAAATTAGTAGCTTTATCCATAGAACCAAGGGACAAACTGTACAGTTTCTGTGCGGTCTCCATGTTTTCATTAGACTCAACTGGTAGGATGATTTCCTGCTTCTGGGCATATCCATTCCATAGAACTCTATCCTCATATGGAGCTCTATCATGGATAGAAGACTTGATGAAATTTCCACTTTCTCCAAAATCGAAATCTGGAACTGTTATCCCTTGAAAGAAATCCTCTTGCACATAGAAACAAAACTAAAATTATATATCCTTTAGAGCCGCATAGGAGTGAGAAGGTCCATAAACACTTAGCATATTCATGTGTGTGCGCAAACGAATATGGGCACTAGCACAAAGCCATCTTAACTTTGGTGTTGTATCCACTCGAGGTTGCAAAGCTTCAGGATTCATTTCAAAGAATGCATTGAAACATGGTGTATGTGAGCTAGAATTCGAAATATACGACCTCTATATTTGCAACCTAGAGATGCATCTCAGTATGTGCTACTCTTCAATCCAATACATAGTATAGCAATTTTATATGCACCTCTTTTTTCCAAAGCTCCAGGAGGCATATCTCGAGTTAACACAGACCGATAGTCCATTGCATCAAAGTGGGGGCGGACTGGAATTCCACATATACAACCTAAAACTTATGTCAAACGCAAGTTTAGATGGGTTTGTGCTAGGATTCAATCGAAATACAATATAGTAATCAATCAACCAGGACAACACACAAAACCTGTTAAAACTCCTGATAATCTAAATTTGTTTGTTATGGAAACTTGCATTTTCAAAAGCATTTTTGGTGCAAATTCTACACAAATGATTCAATTAGTCATAAGTTAAAAATTTCAATAATGAAATCGTCTGAGGATGATGATTATTGATTACTGCAATTAACATATCTCTGACAGGTAGAATGAATTTAATATTACTGCTAAGCTACCTGGTATCGTTTGTCATATCAAATCATATATGTTACTTTCCCTTGGTCAAAATCCTGCATGCTCAATCTATATAGAAACTTTTTTTCCTGCGATCATGTGGACTAAATTCATTTCCAATCATTTTCTAGTATTTCATATTTATGTTTATGGAACAACACTAATTTAACTCATTTTTTTCAAAAATTAGGTTCAAGAAACATCTGCAACTAAACGTTATCTGAGTAAAGATATGATAAAAGGCAAGTCTACAAGCACAGTATTCGAAGATGTGCATGAGAATGGACCACTTAGATATGGAAATGGAAGTTTCTAGCTGTGCTCCAGTGGGCGAGAAAGTACAAAAGAAGACACTTCCCAGGAGAAAAAAGGAAACAAGATAGTGGCATCTGAAATTAAGTCTCAGGAAGATAATAAGAAGGACCAAAATTTGGAGAAGAGCAAGGTAGATCCTGGGATGAATGAATAATTTGGGAATTCGGGATCTCTTCCAGAGGCCATGATACCAAAGGTTTGTCCTGTTTGTAGAAATTTCTCATCTACATCCAATATAGCCTTAAATTCCCACATAGATCACTATCTTTCAGGTGAGTCAAATGCTAAAAAGTTTGGAAGAAATTTTTCCAAGCCTAAAGTGAAGGTGAGAAAAAAATGATCAATCCTAGATATAATTGCTGCAACACCTGTTTGCATGCTAGAGGATTTGGATTACAGTACTAGCAAAGAGAAATCAACCACTGATGCACATCCATTGCCTTTGGATCAACTCAATCTCAGAGACACCACCAAGCAGAGGCAACAACAATGCAAAGATCTCAACATTTCAAAATTAATGCAAAGATCTCGTGTAGTGGTAATGCATATATTTCAAAAGAAACAAATAAAAATGCACATTCTAACCCATTTGAATAACCACCGTAGGAAGGGTTTACATCTAATTAGATCCAATCCATATATCGATGGAAAAAAATTAATATAATTACATTTTCCATAGCAAAGGTAACTTTGAGAAAACAGAAAAGGAATTTAACCTTACTTGAGCCACGCCCGAGTAACTGTGCTACCCATGAACCGATCATCTAATATTCCAATTCTAACAGTAGTGGATTTAAATAATGAAAATGGTATCTGCAATCCAAGTTATATCATCCCTGAGCCCCTCTAGTTGAAGAGCTCTGCCTGAGCCTTTTTTATAACATTTGTGGGCAGAGTCGCTGGCCCTACAGCGAAATTGAACACGCGACCTTCATCCTACATTGGATATGAGAATCCTATTCGTGGGGTTGCAAAATATGGTGCCACGACTGTGCATGTGATAGACAGGGTTTTTGCTCTGCATCCTCCCTCCTTCCTTGGAAAAACCATGCAATCGGAGGGAAATGAAAGAGGGAAATGAATTAAAACTTTTTATATTTGAAATTTAAATTTTGAAGAGGGAAATGAATTAAAACTTTTGATATTTGAAATTTTTTGACATTTTGAAATGATATATGTGTTTTTTTTAAGGCCACTCAAATTCCATTAGATAAAATGTGTGAGACTTTTCTTAGGGTTAATAAGGGATTAAGTTAAATAAGTGGTATTGTTGATTATAAATAATTATTAATGAGGTTAGATCTAAGACATTTATTTAAATTATTAATTATATAAAATTGTTCAATTTTTATTTCATAAATTAAGGATTTTGGTTGATTTTTTAATCTAATTATGTGATATTAAAGATGAATTATGGTAACTTAAAAATAATTTTTATGTGGTTAAAAGGGAAGTAGTAATGTTATGGGCACCCTCAAGCAAAACGTCCTAACCCTCGAGCAAAACAACCCGACCTGAATGCGCTCGGTCGGGCGACCTCACACGGCGCACCCACCCGAATGATGTCGTAAGGGAGAAAATGAAAAACGGGCCACCTGAACATGCAAAAGGCACCCAGATGGTCATAACTTAGAAAAACTGATATGGGCACCCTCGAACAAAATGGCCTGAACCAAACGGGCCCAGTCGAGTGACCTCACACGGCACGACATGGTGTGCCCGACCGAATGATGCCACAAGGGAGCAAACGGCAAACAGGCCACCCAAACGTGCACAAGGGAGCAAACGAAAAATGGGCCGCCCAAACATGCACAAGGCACCCTGGTGGTCACAACATAGAAAAACTAATATGGGTGCCCTCGAAAGAAACGACCCAAACCGAACGCGCCCGGTCGGGCAACCTCACACGGCGCAACACTGCGCGCCCAATCAAACAATGCCACAAGGGAGCAAATAGGCCACCTGAACATGCACAAGGAACCTGTGCGGTCACAACTTAGCAAAACTGATACGGGCACCCTCGAACGAAACGACCAGACCCGAACGCGCCCGGTGGGGCAACCTCACATGGCACGAGACGATGCGCTCGAATGAACGTCGATGCCACAAGGGAGAAAAATTGAAAATGGGCTGCTCGAACATGCAGAAGGAACCTGGGCAATCACAACTTATCAAAACTGATACGGGCGCCTTCAAACAAAACGGCCCGACCCGAATGCTCCTAGTTAGGCGACCACACACAGTGCGACATGACGCACCTGACCGAATGAATATACCACAAGGGAGAAAACAGAAAACAGGCTGCCCAAATGTGCACAAGGCACCCAGGCGGTCACAACTTAGCAAAACTAATATGGGCGCCCTCGAATGAAATGGCCCAAACTGAATGCGCCCGATCAGGCGACCTCACACAGCACGCCTGACTGAACAATGCCACAAGGGAGAAAATGGCAAACAGGTTGCCGAAGGTGCACAAGGCACCCGGGTTGTCACAACTTAACATGAAAATTGATACGGGCACCCTAGAACGAAACGGCCCGACCCGAACATGGTGCGCCCGACCGAATGATGCCACAAGGGAGAAAATGGCAAGCGTGCCACCCAAAGGTGGACAAGGCACTTCAGCGGTCACAACTTAGCATGAAAACTGATATGGGCACCCTCGAACCAAACAGCCTAACCTGAACACGCCTGCTTGGGCGACCTCGCACGACGCGACCGACCAAATGATGCCACAAGGGAGAAAATGGCAAACGGGCTACCTGAAGGTGCACAAGGCACCCGGGCAATCACAACTTAGCATGAAAACTGATATGGGCACCCTCAAACGAAAGGGACCGACCCGAACGCGCCGGGTTGGGTGACCGCGCACGGCGTGACACGGCGCGCCCGATCGAATGATGCCATAAGGGAGAAAACGACAAACGGGCCGCTCGAACGTGCAGAAGGCACTCGGGCAGTCACAACTTGGAAAAACTGATACGGGCGCGCTCGAACGAAACGGCCCGACCCGAACGCACCCGGTCGGGCGACCTCGCATGGCGCGACACAACGCGCTCGACCAAACGATACCACAAGGGAACATTAAATGGAAAACGGACCGCCCAAATGTGCACAAGGCACCCGATGATCACAACTTAGTGAAACTGATACGAGTGCCCTTGAACGAAACAGCTCGACTCGAATGCCCTCAGGCGGGCGACCTCACACAGCGCGACATGACACACCTAACTGAACGAATATCCCATAAGGAAGAAAACAGAAAATAGGCTGCCTGAACATGGACAAGCCACTCGAGCGGTCACAACTTAGCAAAACTAATACCAGTGGCCTCGAGAAAAACGGCCCAAACCGAATGCGTCCGGTCGAGCGACCTCACACGGCGCGACACGACACACCTGACTGAACGATGCCACAAGGGATCAAATGAAAAACGGGCCACTTGAATGTGCACAAGGCACCCGAGTGGTCACAACTTAGCAAAACTGATACAGGCACCCTCGAACAAAACGGGCCGACCCGAACGTGCCCGTTTGGGCGACCTCACACGGCGCGACACGACGCACCTGACTGAACAAATATCCCACAAGGGAGCAAACAGAAAACGGGCCGCCCAAATGTGCACAAGGCACCCAGGCAGTCACAACTTAGCAAAAATGATACGGGCGCCCTCGAGCAAAACGACCCGAACCAAACACGCCCGGTCGGGTGACCTCAGATGACACGACACGACGTGCTTGACTGAAAAAATATGCCACAAGGGAGAAAATATAAAACGGGCCACTCGAAGGTGCACAAGGCATTCAGGTGGTCACAACTTAGCAAAACTTATATGGGCGCCCTCGAGCAAAACGACCCGAAACGAATGCGCCCAGTCGGGCAACCTCGCACGGTGCGACACTGTGTACCTGACTGAACAATGCCACAAGGAATCAAATGAAAAATGGGCCACCCGAATGTGCACAAGGCACCCGGGCTGTCACAACTTAGCAAAACTAATACCAGCACCCTCGAACAAAACAGCTCGACCCGAACGTGCCCAGTCGGGCGACCTCACACGGCGTGACACAACGTGCCTAACGGAAGGATTCCACAAGAGATAAACTGGTAAACGGGATGCTCGAACATGCACAAGCTAGCACCCAGGCAGTCACAACTTAGCAAAACTGATGCGGGTGCCCTTGAACAAAACGGCCCAACCCAAACGTGCCCGGATGGGCAACCTCACATGGCGCGACATGGCACGCCTAATCGAACGATGCCACATGGGAGAAAACGGAAAATGGAATGCCCAAACGTTCACAAGCTGGCACCCAGGTGGTCACAACTTAGAAAAACTGATACGGGCGCCCTCAAATGAAACGTCGGCCCGACTTGAATGCGCCCAGTCGGGCGACCTCACATGGTGCGACATGGCACGTCCAACCGAACGATGCCACGAGGGAGCAAACGGCAAACACGATGCCTGAACATGCACAAGGCACATTGGCAGTCAAAACTTAACAAAACTAACACGGGTGCCCTCAAACGAAACGGGTCGACCCGAACACGCCCGGTCGGGCAACCTTACATGGTGCGACACAGCGCTCCCAACCGAACAATGCCGCAAGGAAGAAAATGGCAAACGGGTCGCCCGAACGTGCAGAAGGCACCCTAGCAGTCACAACTTAGAAAAACTGATATGGCCGCCCTCAAATGAAACGACCTAACCTGAATGCGCTTAATCGGGTGATCACCTCACATGGTGCAACACGGCGTGCTCAACCGAATGATGCCACAAGGGAGCAAATGGAAAATGGGCTGCTTGAACATGCACAATGCACCTGGGCAGTCACAACTTAGCAAAACTGATATGGACGCCCTCAAACGAAATGACCCGACCCGAATGCGCCCGATCGTGCGATCACCTCACATGGCGCGACACGGCATGCCCGATTGAACGGTGCCACAAGGGAGAAAACGAAAAATGACTGCCCAAACATGCATAAGGCACTTGGGCAGTCATAACTTAGCAAAACTGATACGGGCGCCCTCGAACAAAAGAACCTGAACCGAACGCGCCCGGTCGGGCGACCTCGCACGGTGCGACACAACATGCCTAACCGAACGATGCCACAAGGGAGAAAATGGCAAACGGGCCACCTGAACGTGCACAAGGCACCCTGGCAGTCACAACCTAGAAAAACTGATACAGGCACCCTCAGATGAAATGGCCCGAATTGAAAGTGCCTGGTCGGGTGACCTCACATAGCACGACACCATGCGCTCGACCGAATTTTTCCACAAGGAAGAAAATGGAAAATGGGCCGCCCAAACGTGCACAAGGGAGAAAACAGAAAACTGGCTACCCGAACGTGCACAAGGCACCCGGGCGATCACAACTTAGAAAAATCGATACCGGCGCCTTGAACAAAATGGCCCAACTGGAATGCGCCCGGTCGAGTGACCTCACACAGCGCGACATGACATGCTCGAACGAACGTCGATGCCACAAGGGAGAAAACTTGAAAACGGGCTGCCCGAACATGCACAAGGCAACCGGGCGATCACAACTTAGCAAAACTGATATGGGCGCCCTCGAATGAAACGGCCCAACCTGAATGCACCCGGTCGAGCGACCTCACACGACACGACATGACGCACCTGACCAAACGAATATCCCACAAGGGAGAAAATAGAAAACGGTTCGCGCAAACATGCACAAGGCACCCAGGTAGTCACAACTTAGCAAAAATGATACAGGCATTCTCGAGCAAAACGACCCGAACCTAACATGCCTAGTCGGGCGAACTCAGATGGCATGACACGACGTGCTTGACTCAATGAATATGCCACAAGGGAGAAAACAGAAAATGGGCCGTCCGAACGTGCACAAGGCACTCGGGAGGTCACAACTTAGCAAAACTAATACATGCGCCCTCGAGGAAAATGGCCCGAACTGAACGCGCCCGGTCGAGCGACCTCACACGGCGCGACACTGTGCACCCAACCAAACGATTCCACAAGGGAGAAAATGAAAAATGGGCCACCCAAACGTGCACAAGGCACCCAGGCAGTCACAACTTAGCAAAACTGATACGAGCGCCCTCAAACGAAACGGCCCGACCCGAACGCACCCGATCGGGCGCCCTCACTTGGCACGACACAGCGCGCCTAACCGAAGGATGCCACAAGGGACAAAATGAAAAATGAGATGCCTGTACGTGCACAAGCTGGCACCTGGGTGGTCACAACTTAGCAAAACTGATACAGGCACCCTTGAACGAAACGACCCAACCTAAACGTGCTCGGACATGTGACCTTACACGGCGCGACATTGCATGCCTGACCGAATGATGCCACATGGGAGAAAACAAAAAACAGTATGCTCGAACGTTCAGAAGCTAGCACCCAGGTGGTCACAACTTAGAAAAACTGATATGGGTGCCCTCAAATAAAACGTAAGTCTGACCCGAACATGCCCGGTCGGGCGACGTCACATGGCGCGACACGACGCATCCGACCGAACGATGCCACAAGGGAGAAAATGGTAAACATGCCACCCGAATGTACACAAGACACGCTGGCAGTCACAACTTAGCAAAACTGATACGGGTGCCCTCAAACGAAACGGGTCGACCCGAATGAGCCAGGTCGGGCGACCTCACATGGCACGACACGGTGCGCCCAACCGAACGATGCCACAAGGAAGCAAACGGTGAATGGGCCGCCCGAACATGCACAATGCACCCTGGTGGTCACAACTTAGCAAAACTGATACGGGCGCCCTCAAACGAAACGGCCTGACCCGAACGGGCCTAGTCAGGTGATCACCTCACATGGCGCGACATGGCACACCCGACTGAATGATGCCACAAGGGAGCAAACGGAAAATGGGCCACCCGAACATGCACAAGGCACCCAGGCAATCACAACTTAGCAAAACTGATACGGGCATCCTCAAAGGAAATGGCCCAACCCGAACGTGCCTGGTCAGGCGATCACCTCACATGGCGCGACACAGCGCGCCCGACCGAATGATGCCACAAGGGAGAAAACAAAAAACGAGCTGCCCGAACATGCATAAGGCACCTAGGCAGTCATAACTTAGCAAAACTGATACACGCGCCCTCGAAAAAAATGGCCCAAACTGAATGCGCCCGGTTGGGCGACCTTGCACGGCACGACATGGCGCGCCTGACTGAATGATGCCACAAGGGATAAAATGGCAAACGGGCCCCCCGACCGTGCACAAGGCACCCTAATGGTCACAACCTAGAAAAACTGATACAGGCACCCTCGAATGAAATGGCCCAAATCGAACGTGCCTGGTCGGGCAACCTCACACAGCGCGACACCACACGCTTAACCCAATGATGCCACAAGGGAGAAAATAGCAAACGGGCCGCTCAAATGTGCACAAGGGAGCAAACAGCAAATGGGCCACCCGAACGTGCACAAGGCACCCGGGTGGTCACAACTTAGTAAACCTAAAATGGGCGCCCTCGAACGAAATGGCCCAACTGGAACGTGCCCAGTCGGGCAACCTCACACGGCACGACATGACTTGCTCGAACAAACGTCGATGCCACAAGGGAGAAAACGACAAATGGGCCGCTCGAACGTGCACAAAACACCTGGGCGGTCACAACTTAGCAAAACTGATACAAGCACCCTCGAACGAAATGCCCTGACCTAAACGCGCCCGGTCAGGTGACCTCACACAGTGCGACATGGCATGCCTGATCGAAGGATGCCTCAAGGGAGAAAATGACAAACGAGATGCTCGAACATGCACAAGCTGGCACCCGAGCGGTCACAACTTAGCAAAACTGATATGGGCACCCTTGACCGAAATGACTCGACCCAAATGTGCCTAGACAGGCAACCTCACACGACGTGACATGGCACGCCTAACTGAACGATGCCACATGGGAGAAAATGACAAACGGTACGCCCGAACGTTCACAAGCTAGCACACAGACAGTCACAACTTAGCAAAATTGATACGAGCACCCTCAAATGAAACGTCGGCCCTACTTGAACATGCTCGGTTGGGCAACCTCACATGGTGCGACACGGTGCGTCGGACCGAACAATGCCACAAGGGAGAAAACGACAAACGGGCCACCTAAATGTGCACAAGGCATGCTAGTAGTCACAACTTAGCAAAACTGATACGGGCGCCCTCAAAAGAAATGGGCTCACCCGAACGTGCCTGCTCAGGAGACCTCACATGGCACGACATGGCACGCCTGACCGAACGATGCTACAAGGAAGAAAATGACAAATGGGCCACCTGAATGTGCGCAAGGCACCCTAGCAGTCACAACTTAGAAAAACAAATATGGGTGCCCTCAAACGAAATGGCATGACCTGAACGCGCCTGGTCGGGCGATCATCTCACATGGTGCAACACAGCACGCCTGACCGAATGATGCCACAAGGGAGCAAATGGAAAACGGGCCGCATGAACATGCACAAGGCACCTGAGCGGTCACAACTTAGCAAAACTTATACAAGCACCCTCAAACGAAACGGCCCGACCCGCACGCGCCCGGTCGAGCGATCACCTCACATGGCGCGACACGGCGCTCCCGACCGAACGATGCCACAAGGGATCAAACTGCAAATGGGCTACCTAAATATGCACAAGGGACCCGAGTGGTCATAACTTAGCAAAACTGATACGAGCACCCTCGAATAAAACGACCCGAACCAAACACGCCCGGTCGGGTGACCCCACACAGTGTGACGCGATGCACCCGACCGAATGATGCCACAAGGGAGAAAATGACAAACAGTCTGCCCGAACGTGCACAAGGCACCCTGGCAGTCACAACCTAGAAAAACTGATACAGGCGCCTTCGAACGAAACGGCCCGAATTGAACGTGCCCGGTTAGGCAACCTCACACAGCGTGACACCACGCGCTAGAACGAACGATGCCACAAGTGAGAAAACGGCAATTGGGCTACCCAAACGTGCACAAGGGAGCAAACGGAAAACAGGCCGCCCGAATGTGCACAAGGCACCCGAGCGGTCACAACTTAGCAAACCTGATACAGGCGCCCTCGAACGAAACGGCCCAACCATAACGTGCCCAGTCAGGCGACCTCACACGACATGAGACGACGCGCTCAAATGAACGTTGATGCCACAAGGGAGAAAACTTGAAAACGGGTTGCCCGAACATGCACAAGGCACCCGGGCGATCACAACTTAGCAAAACATATACGGGCGCTCTCGAATGAAACGGCCCAACCCGAGCACGCTCATTCGGGCAACCTCACACGGTGCGACATGACGCACCTAACTGAACGAATATCCCATAAGGGAGCAAACAGAAAACAGGTCGCCCGAATGTGCACAAGGCACCCGGGCGGTCACAACTTCGAAAAACTGATATCGGTGCCGTCGAGAAAAATGGCCCGAACCGAATGAGCCCAGTTGGGCGACCTCGCATGACGCGACACAGCGCGCCCGACTGAATGATGCCACAAGGGAGAAAAGGACAAACGGGCCGCCCGAACATGCACAAGGCACCCGGGTGGTCACAACTGAGCAAAACTGATATGGGCGCCCTCGAACGAAATGGCTCGACCCAAACGTGCCCGGTCGGGTGCCCCTCACATGCATTAAGAAAGAACCTCCTTGGTTGTAAAAAATAATAGATCGACAACCCATTAGAGAAGTAGAATAGATATATTTTAATTCATTTCATTTATGTTGTTTCTTTATTTGTGTTAAGATTTATTTCTTATGGGTGGTGTGCACCTTTCACTTATATTTCATAACATATAGTTAACATTTAACCATTGAATTACATAGTGAACTAATTAACCATTGAGCGTCGTTATTCCGACACCCCCAAAGCGTCTTTATTGTGACCGCTGCCTCCAAACATCACAATTGCGACACTTAGACAAAGTTTCGCAATTGCGACATTTGGAGGCAGCCATCGCAATAGCGACGCTTTGGGGCATAGTGTTACAATTACGACGTTTTCCTCCGAACGTCACAATTGCGACACTTTGTCTAAGTGTCAGTATTGCGACACTTTTCTCTAAACGTCAATATAGTGATGGTTCCGAGCGGGATTTGAAAAAGTTGAAAAAAATTGTGGAAATTTCTGACATTTGGTCAAAAGTGTCAGAACCAATGTCGGAACCAAGTGTCAGAATTTCTGCCAAATGTACTAGCGTGAGATATTGTCGCACGAATAGAATTAAAACATAAAATTAATACTGTAAACCTTCTAATTGAATCTTAAATCCCAGAAGCAAGAAAAAACCCTTCGTAAGGCATGCACTTGTAAAGTTACGAAGAAGACCCTTCTTAGGAATAGAAGGCAACAAATTGAGCGATGAAGTTAGCAGAACGAACCTTTGGGAATGGTTACCTGCAAATAAACAAAATATGAGTAGGGAATCTAGAAACTATAAAAGGGTAAGGGAATATAAATTTACGAAAGAATTCTTACCTTAAAAGAAGCTACAGTGAGAATCTGGACTCCTCAGAGACAACCTACACAACAAATAAATTGGTGTTAAACCTTTTGATGGAAAAAAGACTATATAAACTCTCAACTCTCAATGAATTCACGAAAGAATAAAATTGTATTTAAGGAACCAGTATAGTAAAATGCTTACCGAGAAGGAATGCTCCAACTGTAAACCTTTGCTTTCAGTTTTCGTGACACCGAGGTTCCATGGTCATGAAAAGCTCATTGATAGAACTAGAGGAAACCCAGAGGAAGCCCACGTTAGCCATTTAAAATAAGTTAAGGAGAAGCAGGCATGGAGTATGCATTGACAAGAGGTGAATAACCGAAGGTAAAACACACCATAGGCTATCTCGATAACCACACATTTGCAGAGCCCTGAAGATAGAGCAGTGGAGGAACAAACTGAGACAGTTAGAGTTTGGATGGGGTAGGATTCATACCATAACGAACTGATTTGAGATCTCCATCGTCAAATCCAGATGTAGATCAACGGAGGAGGTGTAGCCATCTACCCAACTTGTCAGATCTAATAAAGATGACTTAATCTCTATGCTACAATAAGCGGGGTGTAATCAATAATCGTACCCATAATTTATGTCAACACCAATTTCTAGTTGTAATGGTATGATCCTCTATCATAATCCGAGAGAGGAAGGTTCAATAAACGATAACAAACTTTTAAATTCCTAAGTGAGTGCAACAAATGGCTAGAGGGAAGATACTTTAGATTCGAGCTTGCAATTAAGTTGAATCAATTCAGTGTGGGATCCCAATGATATATATATATATATATATATATATATATATATATATATATATATATATATATATATATATATATATATAAAGTGTTAATCATAGCGAATAAATTTTATATCATATAATTGTTTCAGCTTATGTTAGTCATTGGGTGTGATTATCATATTATTCATGAATCCAAGTTAATGAAAAGTCAATTTATAATAACAGTAATTATTATCATGATATTGTACTTAGAAATTAGATAGACAATGAGATAAGTAAATAAATAAACTTAGTACTTAAGTTAATAATGTAAGTGTACATTACAAAAGATAAATAAAATTTATGATTTTAACCACAACAAATAACAAAAGATAAATAAAATTTATGATTTTAACAACATTCTTTTATATGTCTACTTAACCTACAAAGATAATATATTACAAATTAATTATCAACCTAAAGTTGCAATCATAATCTACACGATCCTGCCACAATGATCTCACAAACACAAGTATAGGAAACAAATAACTACAAGTCAGCGGTTTATAAATGTGAAGAAAATAATTTTTTTAATTTGCAAAATACATAAGATTTATAAATTAGTTGAAACCATGAAAATATAGATCTAATTTATAAATTCACTGAAACACAGGAAATACACAAGTATAAGAAACAAATAACTACAAGTGAGGGTTTTCTACATTTGAAGAAAATCAAATTATTAATTGGTAAGAATACAAAATCTTTATAGACTCGTTGAAACAATGAAAATATACATCTAATTTATAAATTAAATTAGAAACACGGGAAATACATGGTTGAACTATTAAAATAAATATGATTCGAATGCTTGAAAAAATAAAATAAGAGGTAAAATTAAAAAAAAAAAAATGTTAATAGCTGAAATTTCTTTAAAAATGTATTCATGAAATGTATTTAGGAAAGAAACTTCGAAGAAAACACAGTACCTAAAACTTGTATTAAGCAATGCTTCCTGCAATGCTCAATTAGCAGACAAACACTGTACCATGCTTGTCCATTCAGTTTCAATTCCTAACTGAACTTTTTATCCATGGTCTGCTCAAGTTCATAGCCGCTGAATAGGTGGCTATGTACTCTTTGTTGTCTAGATGAGCTAAGAAACAAATCAAGCTGAGATGGGATATTTTCAAGAGAAAATAACAACTGAGATGAGATATTTTCAAGAGAATATAACATAACATGAGGAATATCATTGTCATGGTAATCATGTATAAAAAATTAAGCGAATATTTCTCGTCTCGAACTCCTAGGAATCTGTTTGAATTCCAGCTCTAGATGCACCAACTTCGAAACTCTTATTCCTAAAATGTTGAAAAGGAGAGATGGACACTAATTCATAGTTGACCACCTCAGGTGACCCGAATTTCCTTCCGTGAATATATAGGATATTGGGAAAATCAGCATATTCATCGAGATGCTTTGGCACTGATGTAGATTACCTGTACTGGGCAACAAATGCATCTGATTGCATGAATTCCAATGTCCGAACTCCCCCATCCTTCCTTGGTGTCGTAAAGATCTTGATGATCTTATGTTGCAAAACGTGTTGAGAAACCCTATTTCTGCAAAGCGGAAAAATCTGCATTTAGGTCACGATAATAAACTACTGTATTACTAGTGAGTATCACATCGGTCTCTAAGTGATTTTTCTTCCATTTCTTCTACCACAAAGTCAGTTCTCAGTATCAGTATCCAGGAGACACTTCAGATGAAGTCTCATTGACATTGAATTCCACCTTGTTCACTGAGCCATCTCGTCAAGACATCCAAACCAATTCCAGGCTATTATTGCAGTTCTTTGATATGGTTTAAACTGCTGCCACTGTATAGGTTGCAATACTTACTTAAAAAGTATATAGGATTAAAGTCTGGTTGAAAATGTGAAATTTGATGAAGGGTATTTGTCACTCGTAACGTTTTAGCTGCACATCCCTTTGACTAATAGTTGGTGAACGTGGTACCCATTGTTGGTTAAACAAATTCTCTTTCTCCAGAGCTCAAATAATGTACGTACCATAACTGTGTGGTGCAAGTCAGTTGAGAGTTGTATCGCACTAGTTTAGTGCAAATCCAAGGTCAAGGTTTCCAACTAAAGCTGAATCAAAAGCTGACTCAGAACTGAAGCCCCATATTGCTAGTCGCACATTACTTCAAGGTAACGTCAGCTGCTCCTTCATTTAAAACTTAAAATACTTCAATTCTCAAAAAAAAAAAGGTATACATCAGCCGCATATTGCTAGTGGCACATTAATTTCAAGCTAATGTCCTGCTCCTTCAATTAAAACTTTAAATACTTTAATTCTAAAAAAAAATTAAGTGTAAATCCTTATCACTAAGTGATGAAATTGAAGTTTATTGCATTCCAATGTTTAAAAACATTATTCTACTTATATATTTTTTTAATATGTGAGAGTTAATTTCTAACAAACTTAGAACCAGATTCAATTCTAATCTAATTTTTCTATTTTATAATTTCTTTTATTTGTTTAATTAAAAAATATATATTTAATACTAAGAGCAAAAATATCTCTTTTGTAAATTTAAAATAACATTTATTAATATAATTAACACAATAAAAAAAATGGATTGGTGGTTAGTCTATAAAATTAATAAATCAATATTTAACTTAATATTCCTAGCACCAAAGGTATGGAGGAGAATGAGCAGAATTGATCCAATGGCCTCTTATTAGGAAGGGACTTTTACAAATTGATCTGATTCTTAAGGCTCTTTATTTTGCAACTTGTTTTTCAAGTAAATTGAAATAAAATTGAAATTAAGTCACACTTTTTAAATTTTAAAAATATATATATTTTATTAAAAGATATATTTTCATAAATAGATTTTTGATGAAATTTATAAATATGAAATTTCCCAAGATTCAAGAAAAAACTCTACCCGTTTTATGTGAGTATGGAAGATATTAAGTCAATGTCTATTTATTAATGAGAAAATAAGTAAATCATAAGAAAAATGCAGGAGGTCTCAACCCGACCAGAGTCACCATGACCATGACCATCGCATACACGAGACGACGCCTGCCTCGAGCACCCTACAATATTTCCACCCCGAAAGTTTTCTACACTTCCATTACCATCAACTGTAATTGAGCTTCTGAGTCCCCTCATCTAGCTGAGATGAGCTTTGTTGTGGAGGAGCATCGAACATTATGATGTGCTCGATGCATTCTCACAAAACCAGTGTTGACTTGAAAAAAGAAATTGGTGGGGATACATACGGCATCGGCAGCCTCCAAGGCTATCCCTTCCCTTGCCAACGGGACGCCACATGCCCAAACCCACAAATTCGAGCTATCCGAATGGGGTTGAGCCTGCATTCCATTATCCTCGACGTTGGACAACAACAAGCCAACCTTCCCAAAATCCTTTTCACAATGACCCTAGATGCATAGACCACCAAAATTTAGGAAATCTCGCAGAGAAGAGGTGCAAGGTAACAAGCCAATTTCCCAACAAACACATAGAATAATACTCCCATATGCACATAGACGATTGACAAACCTCAACCTCCAGGATCCACAATATGCTCACACACGAAAACATTCAATGTCACACACCAAGGAATAAATCAGCCATATTACATACCTATAAATCGAGGAGGAAGCGCCACTAATAGAACCACCACCTTTCCCAAATAATGGTCCTTCGACACTTCTTGCTCCACATCACATAGAACCAATAAAACACACAAAAAACCTCCCATACCAACCAAAACTATTGAATGGTTGACACCTCTAGAAGCCTTGTTCTTCTCGCACACAAAGACACTGAAAGCCACACCTCGAAGGAGAAAGCCACCAAATTTCTTGAGCGAAGAATATTCATCCCCTTCTCACTCATGTGTCTGAGCCTATGATTCCATAATGTTGCATCTACTCCTTTGGTGACATTCCAAGTTTTATCTGTGAAAGTTGTCACACAACCTTCACCGCCTAACTGCCCTATTGAAATCAAATCTTTTTTCAGATCTGGAGCATGCCTTACCTCCTTTAATAACCATTGGTTTCCATTGTACCTTTTTACAAGAACTTTACCTATTCTAACAATTTTACAGGGTTTCTCATCACCCAAACGAACATCTCCAAAATCTCCTTGAACATAGTCATGAAAATATTTCTTATCAGGTGTGGCATGGAATGAGGACGTTGAATCTACCACCCATGAATTAGTAATATTTTGTAAAGAAATAATCAAAGCATCTTGTAACACATCATCTGTCACATTTTCTCCATGATTGTATTCTTGTTGTGTGTCTCGTTCTTTTCCCTTCTAAGATCTACAGTCTTTCTTTAGGTGTCCTTTATTTCTGCATTTTCAACACACTATCCCTGATCTATACTTGGATCTGCCTTCCCTTGATTTACTGCAATATGCTGAGCTCTTTCCTTTTTCCATTTTTCTTCCCCTAGACTCCTCACTCAAATCATTACCCGATGTTTCACCAGAGCTTTTCCGTCACATTTCCTCGCTAAGGATAGCACCGACAACATCATCAAAATTTAAAGTACTAGATCCAGAGAAAAAGTTACTAATAACCATAACTAAACCATTCCATCTTTCTGCCAATGAGAAGAAAAATAACGGAGCCCTAAATTCATCATCAAATTTTACCCCTACGGAACTTAACTAACTGGTAACTATATTAAAATCATTTAAATGGTCTACAATAGATCCACCTTTCGACATTTTCATATTAAATAAAAATTTCATAAGAAATACCTTGTTTGAGGCTGAGGGTTTTTCATATAGTTTAACCAATTCTTTAATCAAACCCTCTGTTGTTTCCTTCTAAATATTGATGGCTACCGACACCGCAAGGCACAACTATACTATTCTAAGTGCCTTTCTTTCGAGAGCCTCCCATTCTGCATCTATCGTAGTTGTCGGCTTCTTTGTTTTCCCGCTCAATGGTAGGTACAGATCTTTTTGATATAAATAATCTTCCATCTGCATCTTCCACAACGGGAATTTTTTGCCGTTAAATTTCTCAACCCTAAACTTACCATCTTCCACCATTACTCCCACTCAAAACAGGAACCCTTCTTTCCTGCGAGTTTATCAGCCAAATAGACCGTCAGCTCTGATACCAGTTGTTAGAAAATTATATATTATAGAGCAATGAAACACACAAAATATGAGGAAAACAGAAACACAGAACACACATAAAACTAGAGAGACAGATATACGTGGTTCACCCAGTTTGGTCTATGTCCACCCCGAGTAGCTAGTCCTTCCTTTATATTATCCAGCAAAATCAAGAGACACAACCTACATTAGATCCGATGTAATATCCTCTGTTCTCTCTCACAGTCTCCCTATATGTTTCTCACTCTGAGAATACACATACAATACATAGCCACAATACAATACCCTCGTAAAAAATGAGGGGTTGCCTTCTAGGGGAAAAAACCTTAAATCAAACATAACTTCTATCATTAGATCATTTTTCTAATGGGCCCAGATTGACTACAAATTACTATACTTTTACAAGGTAATTTTACATATGTTTTTAGCTTCGGAGGCGTTGCCCCTAAAACCCCCCACCAAGGGGGGCTCCATAAAGTTGCAGTAACCCACCCTGGACCCCCTAGGTAGCATACAATTACGGGTGGCGATATAGCCTGGTTAAGAACATGGGTCCAATGCTATGATATAAAATAAAGAAGATAATCAGGCTCCACACCCAACAAATACCATAAATTATTTTTAATGCTATGTATTTTTACATGAGGTCTACTAGGGGATCTTACAAGTGGTATCAAATCGAGTTTGCAGGACTGACACATTTTTGGTTCTGTAAGAACAAGGAGTAGATATATGATGCTATTGGACATAAATTCATGTATTACACTAATGAAAAATTCTATGGCAATGTATGAAGTAGACTACATTTTATATGAGATGCATGATGGTGTTAATAACCACATTAAAGAATAATAAGTGTTAATGTCTTCTTTAAAACTTTACTCATGCCATTTGAATCTTTATCCAAATAAATGACAATAAAATTTTGTTGCAATGTTTGTAGCTAAATCATGCAAATTTTTTAATACTCACATTGTAATTAGTGATAGTGTGAATTAACTACCAAAATTTTCATGTATAATCTTATACTGATGACTAATGGTGCATTTGGGAAAAATTATTAGAGTTACAATGCGTTGCTCATAAGAAAAGAGTGAAGCATGTATTGTTTTGTGTGATAGTGAATGAATTTAGAAAGGTGGGGGCTATCCTTGAAGAGGAAAATAGAATGTTTTAAAATACATTGAAATAACTCATTTGAATGTTGAATATAAACAATGAGTCAAGTGGTAGGTATTAACTCTAGCTACTGATTGTCGATTTAGTCTTGTTGCGAATTTTGATTGAGGTTATGATGGTTGGTAGCATTAGCTAGTTAGCATATTGAATAACATTTTTCAATTAGTACTGCATGAATATAAGTTCTTGAATGTTACAAAGAACTTAAATCATGATAACAATAATGTCTTTAAAGTGATTGATTTAATATAAATGCATTGTTATGTTAGGGATTGCGACTTTGCATATGAATATACATAAATAATAATTGGTAGGATGATGGAAACCAATATTATTCAATAGTTTAATATTGTAATAAAATGAATGAGATGAAATAGATTATGTATGTTCTATCAACTCAATTATTATTCAAGATAGTAGTAATCAAATGTTTTTTATTACGTTGTTTTTTCAAACTTCACCGCTCTGCAAGTTGATGATTCAAAGATAATGTTAGTCGATATGTATCATAAATCTAACAAATATGTGAATTTCACCCTTCATAAATTCACCTAGTGCGTGTGAATATTTCAGTGACTTTACATATTAAATCTAATCACTTAAGGCCATTATTTTCTGGAAATATGCTGTTATTTTCATCACTATACAAATGTTTGGATAACATTTTGAATCTATTAGCATTACCAATTTATTTAACCAAGAAATTTGTGTGTGAATGAATTCAATTTAGTGATGATGCATAATGACCCATGGTTAAACATATATGCGTAAAATGAATGGTCATTTTTCATAAATTAAATCTATGGTTAATTCCAATGATTGGATTGAATGACTATATTTTCTTAGGTAATGTTTCATTAATTATTGTCATGTAAAACAAGCTCATGGAAAATTTGTTTTATTTTTCTTATATATAGTCTCAATGAGGTATTCTAATTCTCTATCCTAATACTCCTAATGCGTGGAAAATGTTTATTAAAAGTACAAGGATCAATATCTTTCTACTTTATTGAAATATTTAGAAAACTAATGCATGTGAAAAGTGAAATTGACAAGATGTTTTGTAAATAACAGTATTTTGTAGAAGGTATGGTTTATCAAAAGCAGTCATGACTATTGTTGCTAGTGTGATTAAGCGGGGGTACTGTAATGGCAGCATAGTGATGTCACTAATATTTCAATAACACAAAATATAAGAACCATTGAAGCATAAAATGTTGCAATGTGATTTACAACCACAAATGTGAAGGTATAATGATTAATGTTATGATATGGAAGATTTGTGCACATAATATATAGTAATGCATACTTTTCTAGATTGCATGTTTATTATTATGTGGAAAATTTGAAATGACCACCACTGTGTGACATGAGATGTTACTCATGATTTCTTGTCAAAATTATTTTTATATGAGTTGAGGATTAAGTATGAACACATGATGTACATAAATGTTCTTTCTGCTTTAATATAAGTATTAAAAAATGTGCATATGGTGAGCCATGTAAGGTTATGGTGGGAATAGGTGCTAAAGAGAATTTCACATCCTAGAAAAGTATAGGATAGTTTGGAAGGGTCAAAGAAGGGCTATGGGCAAACGAAATTTCTTGCCCAAATCTCCTCTCCCTAGAGATACATTATCTCGGTAAGGGGAAAGGGTTGGCCAAGATTGTGATAGGGGAAAAAGCTAAGGCAACCTTGTTGGTTAGGGAGACTAGTTATAGGAGGCCCTAAAGTGTTAGTTGTTGAGCTTTAAATTCATCAAGATAGGACATTGTCAGAGGAATAGAAAGGACGCTGCCAAGAAGAATCATGTGTTATACCAAGTGTGGTCATTTTTAGGGAATTGTCTTAGATGTAATATTGGCTCAATTTGGTTAGTGGAAACTAGTTTTCCTTGGTTGGGAGGATCATAATTTTACCCACTGTGGTTTTCATAGCAAACCAAGTTAAATAATTAGATAAGTAATATGTTATAATAAAAATTTTGTACATATTGACAGGAGAAGATCCTAACGCTCAGGAAGGAATTACTGGGACTATGGTTCCTTTATTGTATTACGAGTCTTATAGATATCTTTAGAAAGGGGCTAAGAGAATATGCACTTTCTACGATTATGACTACTTTGATCATTTTTATGATTCAAGAGTTGAATGCTCTCTAATTACTATTAGAGGTAATATTGTTGAAAATATCACCTTACATTGCATAAATAATTTATTGTTGAGAATGTTGTGCTTAAAAATAATGTGATTATTATTCATAAATATTAATTGGATATTTTGGTTATACGTCGCTTGGTGCTTTCCATAGAGGTCTTTAGACCACCCAAGGTTCTTTCTATTAGACTGGTAAACCACTCACAGATTGATTGAATAGTTCATAAACCACCTATAATTAAAATATTGTATGGAATGGAAATGGTTTCTAGGAATACTAGTAGGTAAGAACTTGTTGTTATGAACAGATTATTTTTATTTTATTATAGCTGAAGGGATGGAAGTAAAAATTGAATAATTTTAGTAGTAGTAAATATTTATGGCTATTGATAAACATTATTGTTTTTCCTTATTGATATTTCATGGAAATAAAATCCTTCATTTTGAAGGGGGAAAATCCCTTTTTTTTGTTTTGAGATAGATGTCATGATTGAAAGATGATCTAAGAAGTATATTGTGAGAGATAAAACAAATATAAATGATAATAAAAATTTCTAGTGGGAGACAAAGACTGGGAAGAAAACATAATAATGACAAAAGAAAGAAGAGATGAACACCGAGGATAGTGTTATCTTTAAGGGGGGGGGTATGTAATATCCCTATACCTTGAACTAAACGGCATGGATTTAATAATCTAAAAATTATTATTTCTTAATATGTTAATGTAATTCAAAAAGTTACCATAAAGAATCAGTTAGGGTTCTAAAATGGCTTGAAACTACCTCATTATCAGTTTCAAGGAAAAGGAGTCGAAAAGGTATGGTTATAGGGTATTTTTCTAGAAAGCTTTACTCAAGAGAAATGGATTCGATTTCATGGGGGATGGCTTCCATACTTCATTTCCTCTTGAAGTTCCAATTGTGAGGGTTCAAAAAAAAAAATTCAACTGTAACTCTTTCATAGGTATTCTAATTTCGTAGAGAAAGAAATTGGCGAAATTATTATATGAGATGATATCTCATAGAATGAAAGAATGAGTGAAGGCTGGTATTTTGGGAAAAGAGTCATAGTAGTACAATGTCCTATAATTATCTGTTATAGTTCATCAATTTGCATGTTTTTCAGTGATTTTGTGACCGTCTTCATATTTTTATTAAGGTATTCGAGTGTTAGTAAGCTAAGGTTGTGGCAGAGTATATTAATTACTATCAATGGGGTGATGATACTTAAGATTCAAGACATATTTTCAATGGGAGGAGAGATGTTTTCAGGAAATCTTTCATGGACTTCTCTTGACTAAAGGTGTAATGTAATGGTAGAGGATAAATTGTTAATTAGTGAATTAAAAAAATCTATCCATTGAATGGAAAGATAATATAAGTTTACCGTGCCATTTTTATTGAAATTTTGCATAGTTTATGCACACAGAAAAATAAGGTAATTGTGTTATTTTCTTGAAAACAAAATGCATGTGAACCCTACACATAAAATATAATGAAGTGATGAAATTTTATTGAAAAATAATGCATTTTAACTTTGCACATAAAGAAACTATGTTATTTTAATTGGAAAATATTGCACGAAATTATGCGTGGAAAGATTAAAAAAAATTGAAATACTTGCATAGTTTCTATGCATTCAGGTCTTGGAAAATAATCGTTCTTATTTGCAAACAAATAATAGCTATTGTGTTAGATTTTCTTCATCAAGAATATATGTTTATATGCTCAAAGATATCAATTATTTAGCTAGTTTCTTTTGGAAAAGAATATGTATTTTCATGTACAAAGATAATAGTTAGTGTGTTAGTTTTCTTGGAAAAGAAATATGTATTTTCATTCACAAAAATAATAGATATTGTATTAGTTTTAAAATGATATGTTTGTATATGTACAACCAGGGGCTAGTTTCCATTAGATAAGATTTATGTATTTTCACGCACAAAGATAATATCTATTGTGTTAGTTTTCAAATAAAAAATTATGGCTAGGTGTGGTGGTTTTTCTTTTGCAATAGAATGTGTCTTGTGAAAAAAAAAATGTGTGGTGTTTATCTTTTAGAAATATTTCTCTCTTCTTCTACGAAGAGATAGTCATAACTATGGTTATTCTTTTAAATATTTTTGTGTTCTTCTGGGGAGAAGTAGAATGTAACTATTTCCATTTCTTGTGATACATGTGAAATAGGGAAAAATGAGAATGCCTTGGTGATCTTTATGAAATTAAATTTATGCGTGTGGAATTTGGATGGCTAGACATATTTCATAACCATACACATGCATGGTGAAGAGATATTCTTTGTAATTACATGCTTTTGATTAATGCATGTGAGATATCAATAAAAATTAATGTCTCGATACTATTTATACTTTTTAAATATGTATGTGTCAGAAATTTGTTGTGCACTTGAGGACACATGTAAAATAAAAATATGAAAGAAAATTTGTAATGTTATTATGTATGTGCAAGAAAGTGGAACATGAACATATGTTTAAACCCTAACTAGTAAAGTTGATTATTTGGGTTTGATAAATGGATATTTTTTTATAATTATGATGTCAGAGTTTACTAACAACAGTAAATGCAGGAAATGCTAGTGACTTTTTTGAAGGATGGATTATATTTAATATTAGGACAGGAAATGAACTAATTCTCCATGCAGATTGAGGGATCATTAAATGCAAGTGAATCCACTGCAAGGAACAACTAAGCCAAAAAGACAAAGTCCTCAATGAATTATGGGCTAAATGATATCATAATTAATGTAATGTCCTCTAGCTAGTTATGTTTGAATTTAAGATGATATTTATTTATAATATTTATAATAATGGTCAAGGGATGGACTCCCTTACAACTATTTAGTGAGGGGTGAACACCCTCATGGAGTGTTTAATAAAATATATGTTTTCTAGGGTTTCCAAGTTATGCGGGTGTCCATTGATGTGTTTTCTTGTTATGAAAATTTGATTACATTGCTATCTTACATGATGTCGACACTTACATCATTAAATTTATGATTAACAAGCCTAATTAAATGAACAATGATAATGATGCAAGGTAATAACAACAATATTTATGTTAACATATTTCAACAATGGTTTTTACATTATGCAACTTTCTATTCCATTTCTAAAGTTAGTTTATGTAATGGGGGTGATTTTATCTAGTAGTGAGTTAAGGAATACGAAACAAGTGATTGGGAATTTTACATGCTAGTAAATCCCTTTTACATGAGATCTACCAGGGGATGTTACAACCATTCAGATAGAAAATAAATATTACACACTAATATACCTCACTTCTATTCAAGCATAAAATCCATTAGAAAATTGCATAAGGAATTTTTCTAAATATTTATAGCTACATAACAATATTATATGAAACCTTTCTTGATTTATTAAAACAATTTCCCATTACTATTAATATAATATTATTCTTCCTACTTATTATAATATATAGGAAATTATAAAGAACCTACTTGACTTAGTATCTCTAGTCAAGTATTATTTCCACATAATGCATGGATTTTACGGAGTACATAAAAAACATGTTACTCTCTTATACTATGCAAGTTATAGAAAAAAGTATATATGTATATCAATGAGGCTTGGAAATATTAGGTAAATCAAAATCTGGTTACAACCTTCATTGTCTTTCAATCCCCCTCCCTCAATGTGGATAAACCCTCTCTTCCTTTCCTTTTTTCTTCTTATTTCCTTCCTTGGTACCATTTTTCTACCACGTGGAACCATCGTTCCCCTATTTTATGCTATCATTAATTTTTAGGACCTTTCATTTGTTGACCATGCCTTTCTCTCCCACGTAGTCCTTTTTTTCTCTTTTTCTTTTTTCAGTTTTTTTTCTCTCTTTTGGAGAACATGGAAGGAGAGAGGTCCCAATGTGGCTATTAACGCGTGTACTATTTTTCTATGATAGGCACTACCAGAATTAACTATCACCTTCAATTTGTGACATTTCTTTAATACACTTGTCCTCTTCCTACACCATAGCCCCCACAATTACTGACATCATAACCACTTGATCACTCAAGTGTTAAAAAAAAAAAAATTATTTATTATTAAATATTTATATATACATTATCCAGATATACAGCTACACTCTTCACGAACTTGGTCTATGTCTCAATATTTAAATAGTTACAAGTCACACTAAGGTTTCACAATTATGTCATTAAATATAATCAACACTGGTATTAAAAAATTCAATTAAGTAATTTGTAAACTATAAAAAATTTATAGATTAGATTAAACACATATAACACATATTTATTGAATGCTTGAAAAAAAAAAAAAAAAGAAGAATAAGGGAATAAATTAATATTCACTCTTGTGGATTGAAGAATCTATGGATAAAAATTCTTGAGAAAAAAAAAAAGCTTATGAGAAATGACAGAAACTAAAATATGCATTGAATAATGCTTTTTCGTTTAATGTTTCTTCATAAGTGATATATATTTCAATTCCTAGAACAACTTCTCCATTGAGACTTACTTCATTAGTGATATGTACTCTAGTTCCTAAACCAATTCATTTAGAGAACATGAATTACAAGATTATTCGTAGTTAAATCCTCAAGGATATAAACATTATTACAAATATGCTTGAATCACTTCATATATGCGTAGCCATGAGATATAGATATACTTTTGCAACATTCAACCACTAACAAAAGTGTAAACTAAGACATATTTATTTACAGATTTTAATATTTATTTAGCATTTCAAATTAATTACATATTATTATTAGAATAATTTTTTTTTTCACAAACTCCTCCCTTGATAATAATATTTTTTTTAGTTAGTTTTTTAGATATGCTTTAAAAATTTTATGAAGAATTTTCAGAAATATTAACCCATTAAAATTTCAAATTTAATATAGACTAATATATTTTATATTTTATTTTCTTATAATAGGAATACATTTCCCAAAATTAAATATAATGTCTAGATTTAAAATATTAATTACCAAAAATTATATATTTATCCTAACATCTTTAAAAAAGTAAAATTAAAAAAAAACTTCTCAAAATATCATATATTCGTTTCAATACCACATAACCAAAATAATATCTGTAATTTCAAAATATTACAACGCCTCTGTTCCAGGCAGAATATGAACTTAAGAATCACGTAATGGAGAAAACCAATAAACAGTCATACAAACCATCATAAAGAAGGGTAATGTTATATAAACAAGAGAAAAAACTACAGTACTTTGATGAGTAAGAATCCTGACCCTGGTAGGCCTCTTAAAACTCAACAACGATATAATGAGATATTTTTGCACAGATAAAATTAAAACATAAAATGAAAATTGTAAACCTTGTAATTGAATCTGAAAACCCAAAAGCAATAAAAACCCCTTCGTAAGGAATGCACCTATAAAGTAAAAAGAAGACCCTTCTTAGGAATAGAAGGCCGACAAAGTTAGCACAACGAACCTTTGGGAATATTTATCTGCAAATAAACAAAATATCAGTAGGAAATATAGAAACTGTATAAGGGTAAGGGAATAAAAAATTTACGAAAGAAGGCTTACCTTAAAAGAATTTATAGTGAGAATTTGGACTCCTCAGAGATAAATTACACAATAAATAAATTTCTGTTAAACCTTTTGATGGATAAAAGACTGTATAAAATCTCAACTCTAAACGAACTCATGAAAGAAAAAAACTGTACTGAAGGAACCAGTATAGTAAAATTCTTACCAAGAAGGAATGCATCAAATGTAAACCTTTGCTACGGGCTGTCGTCACACCGGGGTTCCATGGTCGCAACAAAATCATTGATAGAACTGGAGGAAACGTAGAGGAAGCCCGTGTTAGCCATTGAAAATAAGCTAAGGCACAGAGAAAAGGATTTAAGCAGGCACAGAGTATGCATTGACAAGAGGTGAATAGTTGAGGATAAAACTCACCATAAGCTAGCTTGACGAATGCATAGTTGCAGAGCCCTGAAGACAGAGCGACAAAGGAACAAACTGAGAGAGTTAGGGTTTGTATGGGGTACGGTTCATACCCTAATGAACCCAATTGAGATATCCATCGTTGAAGCTAGAATCAGATCAACGGAGGAGGTGTAACCATCTGTCGAACTTGTCAAATCTAATAAAGATGAGTTAACCTCTGTGGTACAATAAGCAGGGTGTAATAAAAAATCATAATCATAATTTATGTCAGCATGAATTTCCATTTGTAATGTTATGATCCTTTATCATAATACTAGAGAGGAAGGGTCAATAAACAATAACAAAACTTTAAATTCCTAAATCAGGGCAACAAATGTTGGGAGGGCATATAATTTAGATTCAAGTTCTCAATTAAGTTGAATCAATTCAGTGTGGGATCCCAATGATATATATCTATATATATATTCCAGTCATAAAGTCGTTTAATGAAATGTGTTAATCATAACGAATAGATTTTATATCATATAATTGTATCAGCTTATGTGATTCATTGCTTGTGATTATCATATTATTCATGAATCCAAATCAATGCAAAGTCAATTTATAATAGAAGTAATAATTCTCATGATATTGTACTTAGAAGTTGGATAGACAATGAGGTAAATAAAAAAAATTAAGTGGTTAAGTTAATAATGTAAGTGTACTTTATAGGTTGTATCAGAGCAACGTTCAAACGCTGGAGCCAATTAAGGTCACCTAAAAACAAATTTTGTCTATGAATGTGTACAGAACAGAAGGAAAATAACTGAGAACAATGAGAGGGGGATAAAATTATCAGACACTGAGGACTACAAGGGAGCTTCATCCCCAAGAAAACCCAGAAGTGAATCTGAAAATGTGGGTACATATTAGCATAGTTCAACACCAGAAAACCAGTACATTGTTGGAAGAAAAAAAAAGACAAACCAATAGATTATTGGACATTGTGCAACAACTTCAAATATAAATGGTTCGAGTACGAAGCGACAACAAGATACTGATGAGGGAACAAGAGAAAATACTTAAGTCTTTCGGATAAGAAAAACCATCCCACCACACAGCCTAGCCTGGAAAGGGTAACCCACCAACAAAGTGAATAGAAACAGCACTTACGTGATGATCCTAAAGGAAGTCTCACCCAAAAAATCAACAAAAGTAGAACCTATAATGAAGCTAAATCTGGAAACACTTCTGACCAGCAAGAACTGAAAAAGTAGAAGGTGGAATTAAAAGGTGAATTTCGGAAGATTAAGCCTCCCACATTTGATGGAGAAGCTGAGGAAATGGCGTAAGCTTGGATAATTAACATGGATAAATATTTTCAAGTATATGAGTATGACAGTAAATTAAAGGCCAGATTAGGAATTTAACAATTACGAGAAAAGACTACGTTATGGTGGGAAGAAGTGAATAATGTGCATGGAATGGAGGACCAGAATGTAACCTAGGATGAATTTGAAAAATATTTTAAGAATAAGTACCTAACAGAACTATTTTATGACGAAAAATCTTGAGAGTTTAATGATTTGAGGCTGGGTCAACTGTCCATGGATTAATTTATCAGTAAGTTCACTTCCCTTCTAAGATATGTACCATACTTGAAGGATGAGAAGGCTAAATTACAATTCTTTTTAAGTATTTTTCCTTCTCATATGAAAGAAAAAATCGAATTTGTGGGACCCAAGACAATGGACAAGGTCATTCGTAAGGTAAGAATGTGTTATTCACAGTCCAATGTTATCCATCCGAGTGTGTCATCTTGGGGGGCACCAATACTGTTTGTGAAGAAGAAGGATGGAACCATGAGGGTGTGCATGGCAACTAAATAAACTCAATGTGAAAAAAAAATATCCTTTACCTTGAATAGATCATCTGTTCGACCAAGTAAAAGGGGAAAAATTATTTTCAAAGATAGATTTAAGATCTGAGCATCACGAGATAAGAATAAAGGATGAAAACATTTACAAAACAACATTCTGAAGTAGGTATGGACATTACGAATCTGTGGTCCTACTGTTTGGCTTGACCAATGCACCTGCAACATTTATGAGCTTAATGCATTGCATATTTCACCCATATTTGGATAAGTTTGTTTTGATATTTATAGATGATATACTGATCTAATCAAATAATGTGGAGGAGCATAAAGAGGATCTACGCATAGTACTGAAAATGTTGAGGGACCACTAGGTATATGCCAAATTCAGCAAGTGTGATTTTTACAAGGAACAAATAAAATATTTGAGCCACGTTAGTTTGGTATAAAGATAAAAATATTGTGGAATGGAAGGTACATAAAAATGCGGTGGACATACGATCTTTCATAGGGCTTGCTAGTTACTACCGATGTTTCATAGAAGGCTTTTCAAAAATATCATTTCCTATAACTTCCTTGCAATGCAATTGGAAAGTATTCAAATGGAACAGTGAATTCCAAGTCATTTTTGAGAGGCTGAAACAATTATTAACTTCAGCTCATATTTTGAAGGTTGTAGACCCAAATTTGGAATTTGAAGTTTGCACTTATGCAAGTAAAGAAGGTGTGGGAACAGTGTTGTCCAAAAAAGGAAAGATGGTGGCATATGAATCCCAAAAATTAAAAGACCATGAAAAATGTTACTCGGCTTACGATTTTTAATTAACAGGTGTGGTACATGCACTCAGGATACGGCGACATTACCTATTGGGTAAAATATTTGTGTTGAAAATTGACTGCGGCAATTTAACCATCTATTTTAAACAAGAAGATATGAACACTCACTAGGCTAGGTAGAATGCATTCTTGAGCGAATGTGATTTTGATATGCAACATGTAAAAGGAAAATAAAATCTGGTTACGATGCATTAAGTCGAAAGTTGTGTCATGTATATGAACTATATTTCAATAGTGTGGAGTTCAAATTTTAGGAACAAATAAAGGAAGTTGTGATAAAAGATCTTGAATACCAGTTTCTGTGGCAACAAGTGCTGGACATTGAAGTGCAAGGAAAATCTCCAGAATATATTGTTAATGGAGAAAAACTATTAGTCTTTTGAGAAAAGATATACGTTGCTAATCAGTTAAGTTTAAAAGAATTGATTTTCAATAAATATTATAGGAGTTCATATGTTGGACTTCCAGGCTGTCAAAAAATGTTAACAACCATCATAAAGGACTATTTTTAGCCTGGTATGCACAAATATATTGCAGAGTATTTGACCAAGTTCTTAGAATGCCAGCAGGTGAAATTTTAGCATCAACCTACAACCAGTTTATTACAACCCATATCAGTAATTGAGTGGAAGGTGCGGGGAAATATATATATATATATATATATATATATATATATATATATATATATATATATATATATATATATATATATATATATATATATATATATATATATATATATATATATATATATATATATATATATATATATATATATATATATATATATATATATATATATTATTTTTGGATTACCATAGTCAAAGAGACATAACGATTCATGGTGGTTGTTGATCATTTGAGCAAAGACGGCAATTTTATTCCTGTACAGCCTAATTATAATACAGTACAAATTGTAGACATATTTATGCAGGAGATATTCAGGTTACATGGTATACCAAAATTTTCATATTAGATAGAGACATGAAGTTTACTTCAGCCTTTTTGAGGATAATTTTTACTAGTCGAGGCACTCAAGTCCAGTTTAGTATGGCGTACCATCCAAAAACTGATGGGAAAAGAGAGCGAGTAAAGAAAATTTCGGAGGAGATGATTTATATGTATGTAATGTAGCAACCAACAAAGTGGGAAGACTACATACATTTGGTTGAGTTTTCCTATATCAATAGGTACCAGGAGTCACTCAAAATGAGTCCGTTCGAAGTCTTATATGGAAGACAGGGCCAATCACCTATTAATTGGAGTAGTCCAGAGACAAGGTTAATGACTATAACTGAAATGTTGGCTGAAATGGAGAGATAAGTTAAGAGGATCTGTCAAAATCAAAAGAGTGCACATGATCGATAGAAAGTATATGCAAATCAAAAAATAACCTATTAGGATTTTAAAGTAGGTGACCACGTCTATATCAGAATGAGACCCAAGTAATTTACACTAAGTTGGACTACTTGTGCTAAATTGGCACCTTGTTTCTATGGTCCTTTGCAAATTCCAGAAAGGATTGGGCCAATAGCCTATCAGCTAGCATTACCTGAGCACATATGGGTGCATAACGTGTTCCATGTGTCAGTACTAAAGAGATACATATATTATCCTAAGAACATACTACATTGGCAGAATGTTTAGGTAGGAAAGAAATGGAAGAACTTAAAGTTTTTCAGAAGTTAGATGGTTGTATATTAATTTCATTTCTTTTGATGATTGCAAGTCAAACCAAACAACAAGTTTCTAGTAAAGCCTCAACGTATCCTCGATCGGAGATAAATAATGCTCTAGAAGTGAGTTATTACCGAAGTTAAAGTCCAATGGAAGCACTTCATCCCGGAGGAGGTGACTTGGGAAGATGAAAAAATTGTGCAAGAAGCATATCTTGAACTATTCAATGGAATGGTATAACACCGGGGAGGATGTTAATCTTAAGGAGTGGAAGTTGTAACATCTATACCTGATCTCATTTACTAAAAGAAATTTTACTTTTTACTAGACATTAAGGTTATTTTGATTGTTTTATTAATTGATTAACAAGTATGTTAATCAGAAAATTATGAACAAAAGTTTCTCAATGGTAAATAAAATCTTAATAAAACAAATTATGTTGTCATGAGTTTGATGGAAAAGTTTCCAAGATCCTAAAAGTAGTTGAGAAAAGAAGTTGTTGGCAGTTACCTTTCCTGTCAGATAAAAGGAAAATCCTAGAGGAGGAAAGGAGTTTTGTATAGGAAAAAAGGAGAAACAACTAGAAATATGAAGAATAGAGTACCCGAGTTGGAGGAAGACCAGTGGTCCTCTATACTTGATAGGAGGGGAGACTTGACCAAAGTCCTAAGGTCTACCTCCTTGGTAAAATTCCACTGTGAATCCTACTCGCGTGAGGAGCATGGGGGAGTAGAGGACGCCATCGCCTCACTCAAGGTTGGGCAGAAGCCATCAGACTACTCCAATGAGATAAGCTTACTATGATAGTTATGGTTATTTCACAGCACAGAATATAGTCAAAGAGTCTGTTTGGAAATAATGATGAAATATATTTTCTGTAAAACTGTGATAGAAAATTATAAGGGTTCCTAAATTTCTTTCTTCCACTTAATATATTCCTAGAGTACAAATTATGTAAATTATAGGGAAGGTAGTTATAACCCTAGAACATGGCAGAGGAAACAGGTTTGACAAAGAAAACCCGAGGAAAGAGGATACCCTCTAGATTTTACAGATTGTTTGTCCCGTGAATATTACCTAGTTAATACACGGACAATGGGATAGTTTCCCTTGATGTGGTCCGGTCACCTTAGCTGAAAAAACAAAAGAAAGAAACACTAGTACTTGCATGTAACATAAAAACTATAGAATGGAAAATACAAAGAAAGAACTATAAACATAATTGTAGAATTGGAATTTACATAGTGAACATTTATGCACATTTTCTATATATAAAGAATAGCAAACAATTCATAGGAATAATGTTTATTAAAGAGAAAATGTTGAAAGATAGAACAACTTTAAAAACTGAGTTAGACTACAGGTCTATCAGACTAGCAGTAATACAAATACTGAATGAAATTTTTTTCTATATATATACAAATACCCAAAGCAAGTGAAACAGTACAAGAAGAAAACGAGAAAGGGTGTTAAACTATATGTAAATAAACTATTTAGAGAAACTGTCGGTATTCCAATGCTTGTCATAATAGCAACTCTCCTAAATAAAAAGACAAAGTCAATACTTCAATTTTAAACTAACGGAGTTGTGGATCTGAATCATTAAAAAAAGCATATCTGTAATTACAAAATATTACAATGCCTCTATTCCATGTTGAATATGAACTCGAGAATCACATAATGGAGCAAACCAATAAATAGTTAGAGAAACCCTCATCAAGAAGGGTAATGTTATATAAACAACAGGAAAAAATATAGTACTTTGATGAGTAGGAATCTCGACCCTGGTAGGCCTCTTAAAACTCAACAAGGATATAATGGGATACTGTCGCACCGATAGAATTAAAACATAAAATGAAAACTTTAAACCTTCTAACTGTATCTGAAATCCCAGAAGCAAGAAAAAATCCTTCGTAAGGCATGCACCTGTAAAGTAACAAAGAAGACCCTTCTTAGGAATAGAAGGCAGCAAATCGAGCATGAAGTAAGCAGAACGAACCTTTGGGAATGTTTACCTGCAAATAAATAAAATATGAGTAGGAAATCTAGAAACTGTACAAGGGTAAGGGAATATAAAATTTACAAAAGAAGGCTTACCTTAAAAGAAGTTACAGTGAGAATCTGGACTCCTCTGAGACAACCTGCACAAAAAATAAATTGGTGTTAAACCTGTTGATGGAGTAAAGACTGTCTAAACTCTCAACTCTCAATGAATTCATGGAAGAAAAAAATTGTACTAAAGGAACCAATATAGTAAAATGCTTACCAAGAACGAATGCTCCAAATGTAAACCTTTTCTTTGGGTTTCCATGACACCGAGGTTCCATGGTTGCGACAAAATCATTGACAAAACTGGAGGAAACGTGGAGGAAGCCCGCGTTATCCATTGAAAATAAGTCTCCTCATTATCCATTGAAAATAAGTTAAGGCATAGAGAAAATTATTTAAGCAGGCATGGAGTATCCATTGACAATAGGTGAATAGCCGAAAGTAAAACTCACCATAAGCTAGCTCGAAAAGAACATAGTTATAGAGCCCTGAAGATAGAGCGGCGGAGGAACAAACTGAGACAGTTAGGGTTCGGATGGGGTAGGATTCATACCCTAACGAAACAAGTTGAGATCTCCACCATAAAAGCCAGAAGTAGATCAACAGAGGAGTTGTATCCATCTACCGAACTTGTCAGATCTAATAAAGATGACTTAACCTCCTTGGTATAATAAGTGGGCTGCAATCAATAATCATACACATAATTTATGTCAACTCCAATTTCCATTTGTAATGTTATGATCCTCTATCGGAATTTGGGAGAGGAAGGGTCAAAAAATGATAACAAACATTTAAATTCCTAAGTTAGGGAAACAAATGTCGTGAGGGCCGATACTTTAGATTTGAGTTTGCAATTATGTTGAATCAATTCAATTCAATTCAGTATGGGATCCCAATGATTGATATATATATATATATATATATATATATATATATATATATATATATATATATATATATATATATATATATTCCAGTCATAAAGTGGTTTAAAAAAATGTGTTAATCATAGCGAACATATTTTATATCATACAATTGTATCAGCTTATGTCAGTCATTGCGTGTAATTATCATATTATTCATAAATCCAAATTAATGCAAAGTCAATCTATAATAGCAGTAATAATTCTCATGATATTGTACTTAGAAGTTGAATAGACAATAAAATAAATACATAAAAAATTGAGTGCTTAAGTTAATAATGTAAGTATACATTACAAAAGATAAATAAAATTTATAATTTTAACCACAACAAATAACAAAAGATAAATAAAATTTATGATTTCAACAACATTCTTTTATATGTCTACTTAACCTACAAAGATAGCATATTACAAATTAATTATCAACCTGAAGTTGCAATCAAAACCTACACGATCGTGCCACAATGCTCTCACAAACACAAGTATAGGAAACAAATAACTACAGGTGAGAGATAATTTTTTTAATTTGCAAAATACATCAGATTTATAAATTAGTTGAAACAATGAAAATATATATCTAATTTATAAATTCACTGAAACATAGGAAATACACAAGTATAGGAAACAAATAGCTACAAGTCAGGGTTCTCTAAATTTGAAGAAAATCAAATTTTTAATTTGTAAGAATAAATAATCTTTATAGATTCATTGAAACAATGAAAATATACATCTAATTTATAAATTAAATTAGAAACACGGGAAATACATGCTTGAACTATTAAAATAAATATGATTCGAATGCTTGAAAAAATAAAATAAGAGTTAAAATTTCAAAAAAATTATGTTAATAGCTTAAAATGTATTCATGAAATGTATTTAGGAAAGAAACTTCGGAGAAAACACAGTACCTAAAACCTGTATTAAACAATGCTTCCTGCAATGCTCAATTCGCAGACAAGAACGTGTAACACACAGTGTACCATGCTTGTCCATTCAGTTTTAATTCCTAACTGAACTTTTTATCCATGGTGTGCTCAAGTTCATATCTAAGAAACAACTCAAGCTGAGATGGGATATTTTCAAGAGAAAATAACAACTGAGATGAGATATTTTCAAGAGAATATAACATAACATGAGGAATATCATTGTCATGGTAATCATGTATAAAAAATTAAGGGAATATGTCTCGTCTCGAACTCCTAGGAATCTGTTTGAATTCCAGCTCTAGATGCACCAACTTCGAAACTCTCATTACGAAAACGTTGAAAGGAGAGATGGACACTAATTCATCGTTGACCACTCCTTCCGTGAATATATAGGATATTGGGAAAATCAGCTTATTCATTGAGATGCTTTGGCACTGATGTAGATTACCTCTGTACTGGGCAATAAATGCATCTGATTTCATGAATTCCAATGTCCGAACTCCCCATCCTTCCTTGGTGTCGTAAAGATCTCGATGATCTTAGGTTGCAGTACGTGTTGAGAAACCCTATTTCTGCAAAGCGGAGAAATCTGCATTTAGGTCACGATAATACACTACTGTATTACTAATGACTATCACATCGGTCTGTAAGTGAATTTCCTGCCATTTCTTCTACCGCAAAGTCAGTTCTCAGTATCAGTATCCAGGAGACACTTCAGATGAAGTGTCATTGACATTGAATTCCACCTTGTTCACTGAGCCATTCCAAACCAATTCCAGGCGATTACTGCAGTTCTTTGATACGGTTTAAACTGCTGCCACTGTATAGGTTGCAATACTTACTTAAAAAGTATATAGGATTAAAGTCTGGTTGAAAATGTGAAATTTGATGAAGGGGATTTGTCACTCATAACGTTTTAGTTGCACATCCCTTTGACTAATAGTTGGTGAACGTGGTACCCATTGTTGCTTGAACAAATCCTCTTTCTCCAGAGCTCAAATAACGTACTTATCATAACTGTGTGGTGCAAGTCAGCTGAGAGGAGTTGTATCGCACTAGTTTAGTGCAAATCCAAGGTCAATGTTTCCAACAAAAGCTGAATCAAAAGCTGACTCAGAACCCAAGCCCCATATTGCTAGTCGCACTTTACTTCAAGCTAACGTCAGCTGCTTCTTCATTTAAAACTTAAAATACTTCAATTCTCAAAAAAAAAAAGAGAGTATACATCAGTCGCACATTGCTAGTGGCACATTAATTCAAGTTAATGTCCTGCTCCTTCAATTAAAACTTTAAATACTTTAATTCTCAAAAAAAAGATTAAGTGTGAATCCTTATCACTAAGTGATGAAATTGAAGTTTATTGCATTCCAATGTTTAAAAACATTATTCTACTTATATATTTTTTTAATATGTGAGAATTAATTTCTAACAAACATAGAACCAGATTCAATTCTTATCTAATTTTTCAATTTTATAATTTCTTTTATTTATTTAATTAAAAAGTATATATTTAATACTAAGAACACAAATATCTCCCTTTTAATTTTAAAATAGCATTTATTAATATAATTAACACAATAAAAAATGGATTGGTGTTAGTCTATAAAATTAATAGATCAATAGTTAACTTAATATTCCTAGCACCAAAGGTGTAGAGGAGAATTGACCCAATGGCATCCTATTAGGAAGAGGCTTTCACAAATTGATCTAATTCTCGAGAATCTTTATTTTGCAACTTGTTTTTCAAGTAAATTGAAATAAAATTGAAATTAAGTCACACTTTTTAAAATTTAAAAATATATATATTTTATTAAAAGATATATTTTCATAAATAGATTTTTGTTGAAGTTTATAAATATGAAATTTCCCAAGATTCAAGCAAAAACTCTACCCATTTTATGTGAGTATGGAAGAGAGTAAGACAATGGTCTATTTATTAATGAGAAAATAAGTAAATCATAAGAAAAATGTAGGAGGTCTCACCCCGACCAGAGTCACCGCGACCATGACCATCGCATACATGAGACGACGCCTGCCTCGATCACCCTACAATATTTCCACCCCGAAAATTTTCTACACTTCCATTACCATCAACTGCAATTGAGCTTCCCAGTCCGCTTGTCCAACCGAGCTGAGCTTTGTTGGGGAGGAGGATCGACCACTATGATGTGCTCGATGCATTCTCACAGAACCAGTGTCAACTTGAAAAAAAAAATTGGTGGGGATACATACGGCATCAACAGCCTTCAAGGCTAGCCCTTCCCTTGCCAACGGGATGCCACATGCCTAAACCAACAAATTCGAGCTATCTGAATGGAGCTGAGCCTACATTCCATCATCCTCGATGTTGAACAACAAGAAGCCAACCTTCCCAAAATCCTTTGCACAATGACCCCAGATGCACAGACCACTGAAACTTAGGAAATCTCAGAGAGAAGAGGTGCAAGGTAACAAGCCAATTTCCCAACAAACACATAGAATAATACTCCCATATGCACATAGATGATTGACAAACCTCAGCCTCTAGGATCCACAATCTGCTCACACACGAAAACATTGAATGTCGCACACCAAGGAATAAATCACCCATATTACATACCTAGAAATCGAGGAGGAAGTGCCACTAATAGAACCGCCACCTTTCCCAAATAATGGTCCTTCAATGCTTCTTGCTCCTCATCACATAGAACCAATAAAACACACAAAAAACCTCCCATATGAACCAAAACCATTGAATGGATGACACCTCTAGAAGTCTTATTCTTCTTGCACACAAAGACACTAAAAGCCACACCTCGAAGGAGAAAGCCACCAATTTACACACGCAAAAGCCGGGGACGTAGCGCCAACGACGGGGTCACCACCTTTCCCAAGAAATGAATTTTCGACTCTTCCTCCTCTGGCTTAATGAATACCAATAACATGCAATGAGTCAAGACCAAACAAAAATACACCCACCGTTTACCATACTCTGTCATCGATATTTGTCAGGAAAAATATTGAGAGGGGGCTGGGTGAATCAATATTTAAAGCTCATACAAACATTTCTTTACTTTATTGATTTCTATATGTGACTACAATTAATCCAACTAGCGTATATACGCTGCTTTCTTTAAGGAAACTTTTGTATGTCCAATGCACTTATTATTCAGATAAATCTTGAGTAATATTACCTAGACTAGTTCATCAGTCATTCATTAGACATTTAGTAAGTCATAAACAAGTGCAGTAAGAACAAGATAAATCATCACACATAAGTAGCACACATGAACACCAAGATTTAAGGTGGAAACCCAATTTTCTAGAAAACCACCATTGTTGTCATCTTTCTCTTCAATATTTATTATATAGAATATTGATTACAATCTTGTATTGGTGCAAACTCAGACCAGCACATAGGAACCCACCTGTAGAAGGTTGCAACCTTCTCTCTTTCTCCAGCTGCTACTAGAAGGGAGCTCCAACCCCTTGATCTTGTTTGCCAGCCATCACTGGAAGGGAGCTACAACCCCCTGATCTGATCACTATCTCCTACTCGCAGGAAGCTTCGACTTCCACGTTGAAGGCTCCAACCTTCAGAACCACTGGAGACCGCGTTTCATAATTTTTCACATTAGATCAAACAAATTTTAATTCAACACAACTAGTAGATCAATTCAAACAACCATTAACCAAATTCAAACAAAATAGTGACATCATTGTATCCATACCATAGAACTAAACCTAGAATTCTGCATCCACACACAAAATCAACTACAACCCTAATCATTCATAAGACAAATGTATACGCTACTTTACTTATGGCAACCTGCCTGTACACGGACTTTTCTGTGGAGAAACCTATGTAAAGATCTTAATTTACTAAGACTAAAGTTCTGACCAAACTAAGAATAGATCAGAGATATTCAAACATGTTTTTGAGTTTTACAGAGCCCTTATACAATTAGTAGCATCCATCATTTTCAATCAACCAATCACTGATATTTATACACAATCAAATAGCAGCATAATTATTACTCAAACAACCCATATCTATATGAAGACACCATTGAAAAACAACAAAAACACTGTAAAAATGTTCAGACATTTCCTTCAGCATTCTTCAGCAAAACCATAGCTTGCATATGTGGCTTCCATAAGGAAAATATGTGACTATACGCACTTCTCCTAACACCAACTTGCGTATATATTTCACTGAATATATACGCCCCTTCGCAGAGTCGAACCTGCGTGTATACGCACCTTCCTTCATTCAAACCCGCCTATAGATCTGTAAATAATTCAAGACTGCGCAACACTTCAGAACTGCAAACTTACTCAGATCATACCCTTCACTACAACAAACATGTGCTAGACCACAGATCTAAACAACTCATAAACATATCATGCAAATACATAGTCATTTTAGGTCTACAAATCTTGATCCATCATTGTATTCATGAGTGCATCATAATATCATATCTATCTATTGATTATAGCCCATTCCATGTAGATATATTTTAGATTGAAGTATTCATTCAATTCCCATACATATACACACTTAGCACTATGATCTTCACCTCCTTATATAGTTTGAGCCTTAGCCAATACCATGAGCCAAAACCACACAAGTGTTAATGGTATTTTTGGATGGGATCAAATAACCATTACTGTGCTCAATATTGTGGTCTAATACCATGGTAAGGACCCGTGGTATTATGGAATTCGTGCACTAGATCATACACGACTTTGCTTCTTTGTACCTGCGTGTATACGTGACTTTTCCTTTACCAAATCATGTACAGTTCTTCAAATATGTACTTTATTCTTCTTCTGGTTCTGATCTGTAAAGCTTCTATCCCATCATTCTAATATTTTGTTCCATCACTTTGTCACCTCTGAGCTTATCCGAAACTGATATACTTGCTATTTTACAAGTGGGTTGTCTTCAAGGACAACACATGAAATCATAATGCCAACAATCTCCCCCTTTGGAATTTTTGTCAAACCATGTTGGTGTTTGATAACCATAACTTGTAGATACCTGATAAACACATAAACATAAGCATTATTCAAACACCAAATTACTATCCCCCTTTGACATCAAGGGAAAAGGGCAGACCAATGTTGAAACAAGGTTTCTGTTTCCTTATAGATACAAGAGTTATGTAGATCTACTCTGCACTATACTCACCATGCTCCCCCAGAACACATCTTGAATCTTCAAACATATTTTCAATGAAATACATGACTCTATGACCCTTCCTATCACCAAGGACTCATACTTACATCAATCGCCCAACCAAGTGGGATTACATATTTGAATCAACTACCCAACCAAGTGGGTTTACATTTTTTACTCAATCACCCAACCAAGTGGGTTTACATATTTGAAAAATTCCATACATGATTGAATATTACAATCTTTACATGATAGGTCTCAACATGACCGTTACATCAAATTACAAATGTTATATTTATAACCAATACTAAAGGACCTTAATAGAGAGATATCATCGAACATAATTCAGCAACATAATGCCAACAATGCATTGTACCCAGCAAGGCTAATGATCCCCCTAAACCAGTGCAATCTAAACATTTTTAACAACCCATTCATCAAAGCATCTTGATCAAGCACATAAATATCAAAGAGGAAAATGCAACTTGAAAACCATAACTACAGATTGTACCCATCAACACCTGATCAATAGACCCAAATCATAACTGTCATCAATCATGACAAAGTCTATTATAGAGGCTAACCCGCTGATTTCATGACAGAGAGATCCATACACGACTATCTAAAAAGAGGCTCACGTATATACATTACTATGTGTAAAGAAACCTGTATACCGAAATTGTTCTTCTGAAAATTCATCTGAAAACATATCAGATAATGTTAACAATATAATAAGGCTGAGACAACTCCTAGTTTATGTCTGAGATATTCAAATGCTTCACTGGGAATAGGTTTAGTACATATGTCAGCAAGTTGTTCTTTGGAGGGAACATAATCCAATTTAACCTTTTTCTCAAGCATGTTTTCTCTTAAAAAGTGATACTGAATAGGAATATGCTTGGTTTTGCAGTGCATAAGAGGAATTTTTGAGATAGTAATAGCACTTGTATTATCACATAGGATGGATATGGGTGGTGAACATTTAACTTGAATGTCTTGTAATGTTTGCATCATCCATAGAAGTTGTGTGCAACATGATGCAACAACCACATTTTATGCTTCTGTTGTAGATAAAAATATGGAACTTTGTTTCTTGTTGAACTAGGATACTAATCGGGGCCAAGATAAAATGCACCTCCACTAGTTCTTTTCTGATCATCAACATTTCCAGCCTATTCTGAATCTATGTAAGCATGAAGGGTAGTATCATATTTTTTTGGATACCATAGACCAAAGTCTTGAGCTCCTTCGAGATATTTGAATATTATTTTAACTGCCTGAAGATTTGATTCCTTTGAATTGGCTTGGAAACGTCCAACAAACCCAAGTGCATGTATAATATCTGATCTATTACATGTTAGATAAAGAAAACTATGAATCATAGATCTATACTCTGGTTGGTTTACCATGGTAGAATCATCATGAGAACTAAGGTTACATCATGTAATAATTGGAGTACACACAGGTTTGCGGTCTTCCATTCCATACTTCTTCAGAATATGCTTAAGATATTTTGTTTGTGAGAGAAAGATGCCATATTTTTCTTGTTGCACTTGTAAACCAAGAAAATATGTTAGTTCCCCAAGTAAAGAGATTTCAAATTCCTACTACATAACAAAAGAAATTTTTTGACTCATGGATTCTTCATCACTCCAAAAATGATGTCATCGGCATAAACAACAATAATTAACAATTTGTCATCCTGAATTTCTGTGTACAGGTTACTGTCTACAAATCCTTTTGTGAAGCCCTATTGTTGAACATATTTGTCAAGACGATAGTAACATGCCCGTGGAACTTTTTTTAGCCCATATAGAGCATTTTTGAGTTTCCAAACAAGTTTTTTATCATTCCCCAGAATGAATCCTTCTGGTTGTTCTATATATACTTCTTCTTCGAGATCTCCATTAAGGAAGGAATATTTTACATCCATTTGATAAAATTTGAAACATTGAAAACTTGAAAATGCAAGAAACATTCTTATCGCTTAAAGTCTAGCTACTTGTGAAAATGTTTCCTCAAAGTCTATACCTTCTTATTGAGCATAACCTTTACAAAAACGTCTAGCTATGTTTGTAATTACATCTCCATTTTCATTTAACTTATTTTTGAATATCTATTTTGTCCTAATAACATTTTTATCATGAGGCTTTGGAACCAATTCCCAAGTATTATTCTTTTCAATTTAATCTAGTTCTTCATTCATGGTCTAAATCCAACATTCATCTCTACTAACTTGATTTAAATTTTGTGGTTCAATGTTCGATAATAGTGCTAGATAACTATGAGATCCCACAAGTGTTCTTCCCGTTTGTACCACAAATTCCTTTTCTCACAAAATTTGAGATTCTGGATGATTATTTTTTAGAATACCTGGATGGATCCTTTTCTCTATATGATGTGTCTTCTTTTGATGCTTCATTAGTTTATTCTTCTATATCATTGTGATTTGATGTGGGAAGGAATTCATCATCGTCATCCTCCTCATTTTTTGTTATTTCCCTTTTGGGATTTGTGTGTGCTTCATCAATCACAACATAAATACATTAAATAATTTTTTGAAGTCTCTTATTTTAGTATTTGTATCCTTTAGTTATAGAAGAGTAACCAAGAAGTATTCCTTCATCTGCTTTAGGTTCAAACTTACCAAGTTTTTCATTAACACTTTTGATAAAACATTTTCTTCCAAAAAATCTAAAGTGGTTCACACTACGAGTATTACCATACTAGAGTTCATAAGGAGTTTTATCACTATTCACACGCACATGAGCCTTCTTGAGAATATTTACCGCAGTATGTGCAGGTTCCCCCGAAAAGGTGTCATGAGTTTCAAAATCATCAAGCATGGCATGAGTCATTTGCTGAATTTTTCTATTCATTATTTTTTCCATGCCATTTTGTTGAGGAGTTCTAACTACCAAAAAAATTCTTTTATGCCATATTGTTCACAAAAATCAAAGAACTCATTCGATATGTATTCTCCTCCTCATTGTGGAGATTCCGAACCCAGAAACTCTATTCTCCTCCTCATTTAGATCTGAGACATTTGACTTTTAGATCTAATTCATTTTCAACTAATGCTTTGAAGACCTTCAATTTTTTAAATGCTTCATATTTGTGTTTCGATGAAAAGATCCAACACATTCTAGAAAAGTCATCAATGAATAAGATATAGTATTTTTCTCCACGAGGTGAATTTTTCTTTACAAGTCCACACAAATCAGTATGTATAAGTTCAAGAGGCTTACTTGATGATCCTTATTTGGCATTAAATTGAACTTTGGTTTGCTTACCAAATTCACATGACATACATATGGTAGCTTCTGGTAGGGTGATGTTGGGTAGATCATGAACAACTTTGGGCTTGCTTGATTTTCTTATTTGAGAAAAGCTCAAATGTCCCAACCTTCAGTGCCATAACTAGTTTTCCACAGATTTTCCCATATAACATTGTTCTTGGTCAAATTTCAATATATACAGGTTGCTTGGTGTTCTTGTTGCTTTAATTATGGTTTTTCCTGTGTCAAGTTCATGAGCGACACATTCTTTGGATCAGAATACAACTTCGTTTCCTTGGTCACACATTTAGCTAACAAACAAAAGTTATGATTTAATCCATCAACATACGTAACATTACTAGCTTTAACCTTTTATTTTAGAAAAATAGATCCTTTACCCTTAATGACAACAGGAGAGTAATTTCCAAAAGTGGCATTCTTTTCCTTTTCTAATGCATTGCATGAAATGAGATTGTCTTTATTACCAGTCATGTTTTTTGAACATCCGCTACAAATACACCATTTATTTTCTTCTCCTAATGCAAATAAATCTTTGCCGAAAATTTCGAATTGTAGGTCATTCCTTTTCCATACCTTCAGATTTGAGGATATTTTTTCTTTTAGCTGTAGTTTTCTCCTCCATTTATATTCCTCGTTTCTAAAGTTATTAAAAAATTCAAATTCAAATTCTTCTTCAAGAGGAGAAAAATTGCTATAAGTATTCTTCTTGATTCGTGTATCATATTTTTTTTTTCTTGCTTCTCTAGTGATGATGGTTTTTTATGTAAAACATTGAGCAACTTTATGACCAAAACTATGACATGAGAACCATTGTCCGTTAAAGAAGAAATTTATGTGATCATAGAACCTTTAGTGTTGTTTACCTTTTGACTGATGCTTTTGTTATTTTTCATCCTTGAATTGGAACAAACATGATTTAACTACGAATTGTGTTCCTTCTTCTGCTGAGTGTTGAAATTTTGTTGACTAGATTTTCTACATTTAGATAGCTTCTGGTTGTGGTTGGGGATTTTTTTTGTCTATGAATATTCACCAATATATCCAAGACATGTCTTGATAAGAGGAGAGTGTTGAACCTTGATAATTTCATCTAAGGTTTTATATCCTTTAGAAAATCTAATATTTAGAGTTTTTACTTTCTCAAGTTCCTTTCTTAGGCTTACTATTTCACATTCTAACTTCTCATTATGCTTCCCTTCTTCCATTATTTGACTGTTTAGAGTATATTTAGCTATTTTGTGTTCTTCCAAGCATATTTTGAGTTCAGTGATTTCTTCAAGTTAATCATTTCCCTCTAAAGAATCCATAATATTATCTTTAGACTCATTAGTGTCCTTTTCAAATGCCATGAGTAGTTTAAGATCTTGATCAGATTCTCCTTCTTCACTATTTGAAAAACCATCACTATCTTCATGAGTATAATAAATTTTCTTATTGTCAAATCATCTCCTATTACCTTTTTCTATATCCTTTCCCTTATCATGATTATCTTTATGAGGACATTTAGCAGCATAATGACCCACCCTTCCCCAAGAAAAACATTTTAAGGGAAGCTTATCTCTGAACCTTCATGTGCCAAGTTGAAGTTTCTTTAAAAAATTTACCTCATATTCTTCTAATACATACCCTGATTCCTTTTATTATTCATTTTCCTTTCCTTTCGCAATAGCTTTAAATGTGGCTTCTCTAACTTCAGACAGACCTCCTTTTCTCATTTCAAAAGAAATCATGATCCCATGAATTTGAACAATAGTAAGAGTGTGCAGATCCTGCTTCTCTTCAATAGCAGAGACTTTTGACTCGAATTTATGAGTCATAGATATTAATATTTTCTCTACTAAATTTGTGTCGTTTATGTCTTCACCCAAATTTCTCATATGATATACAATATCATCTAGATGCAGAAAGAAACTAACAATACTTTCACCATTATCCATCCTCATAATTTCATATTGAATTCTGAGATATTGGAGTTTATCACTTTTTACCTTCGCATCGCCTTCAAAGCTTAGAATTATTTAGTCTCATATCTCCTTTGATGTATCTAACTGCATAACCTTGACAAATTCAGATTCGGTCAGGCTTCCCAATAAAGCATTGAAAAATTTCACATTGGTTTCATAGCTCTTCTTTCCTACTAGATCTATGGGAACTGTAGTTGGATATTGGTAAACTCCTTCAAAAATTTCCCAGACCTCTACTCCAAGAGACTGAAGATAGGATCTTGTTCTTGTATTCCATAATATTAAATTGTTTCTATTGAAGAGTGGTGGTCTGATAGATGATGTTCCATCTTGATTTCTAATCTCGATAGATATTCCTTCTAGAGATCATGCTTCTTCAGAAGGGCCTGCTCTTATACCAATTATTGGGTAAAATACTAAGAGCAAAGGGTGACTCGGGATTTAAAACTCATACAAAGTTTTATTTAATTTACTGATTTCTATACGTGACTGCACTTAATCCCACTAGTGTATATACGTAGCTTTATTTAAGGAAACTTGCATATGCCCAATGCACTTATTATTTAGATAAAACTTCAGTAGCTTTACTTACACCGGTGGATTATTCATTCATCAGACATTTAGTAAGCAGTAAACATGTGCAGTAAAAATAGAATAAATCAGCACACATAAGAAACACACATGAACACCCGAATTTAAGGTCGAAACCTAATTTGGGAGAAAACCATCGATGTTGTCGTCTTTTTCTTTAATAACTATTATATAGAAAACAACTTACAATATTGTACTGGCACAAGCTCATACCATCTCGTAGGCACCCACCTTCAGAAGGCTAAAATTTCTTTCATTCTCCAACTACTTATGGATGGGAGCTCCAAACCCCTGATGTCATTTAACATCCACCACTAGAAGAGAGATAAAACCCCCTCATCTAATCACCACCTCCTACTGGAAGGAAGCTTTGATTTCCACACTTAAGGCTCCGACCTTTAAAACCACTACAGACCATGTTTCATAAATTTTGACACTAGATTCAACAGATTTTAATTCATCGCAACTTTTATATCAATTGAAACAACCATGAACTAAATTCGAACCGAACAGTGAGATCACTTTTTCTAGACCACAAAACTAAACCGAGATTTCTGCATGAACAAACAGAATAAACTGCAACCCTGATCATTCATAAGAAAAATGTATACGCTACTTTACTTACAGAAACGTGCATGTATACGTACTTTTCTATGGAGAAACCTACATATAGATATTAATATACTAATATTAGAGTTCTAACCAGACTCAGAATAGATCAAAGATATTCAGACATATTTTTTCAGTTTTACAGAGCCCTTGTACAGTCAGCAACATCAATCATTTTCAATCAACCAATAATTGATATTTATACACAATCAACTAGCAGCATAATTAGTACTCAAAAAACTAATATATATATGAATACATCATTGATAGACAGCAAAAAACACAGTAAAACTGATCAAACATTTCCTTCAGCGTTCTTCAAAAAAACCCTAGCTTGCATATGCAGCTTCCATAAGACAAATATGCGACTGTACGTGCTTCTTTTGACACAAACTTCCGTAAATATTTCATTGAATATATACGCGCCTTCATAGAGTCGAACATGTGTGTATACACACCTTCCTTGAGTCAAAATCACGTATAGACCTATAAATAATTCAGTATTGTGTAACACTTGATAACTGCAAACTTACTCAGATCATACCCTTCACTACAAAAAAAATGAGCAAGACCACAGATATAAACAACTCATAAATAGAGCATGAAAATAGATAGTCATTTTAGGTCTAGAGATCCCTATCCATCATTGTATTCATGAGTGCATCATAATATCAGATCTATCTATTGATTATAACCTGTTCCATTCAGATATACTTCATACTGAAGTATTCATTCAATTCCCATACACATTCACACTTAACACTATGACCTTCACCTTCTTATATACTTTGAGCCTTAGCCAAATCCATGAGGAAAAACCACACAAGTGTCAATGGTATTCTTGGATGGGATCAAAGAACCATTACTACGTTCAATATAATGGGATAATACTATGGTAAGGACCCCTCGTATTATAGAATTAGTTCACTAGATCATGCATGAATTTTCTTCTTTGTACCCGCATGTATACACAACTTTTCCTTTACCAATTCGCATATAATTCCTCAAATATGTACTTTATCCTTATTCTGATTGTGATTTGTAAAGCTTTTGTCCCATCATTCTGATATTTTGTTCCATCACTTTGTCACCACTGAGCTTATCAAGAATCGATAGACTTGGTCTTTTACAAGTGGGTTTCCATCAAGGACAACACATGCGATCATAATTCCAACAATATTTTCCTCCCACTCGGGTCAAGGCACATAAATATTTCACATGGATTACAATAATTCTTCCCATATGCAAGTTAATGTGAGAGGACGGGGAAGTCGATCCTCGATCCAGTAGCCATGTGCTAACTCTCATCACCCACATTGTGCCTTGTGCACTTGGTTCCTCACCCCCACCCAGGAAGAATAAATTTCTATTTGAACATCCCTTATCTTGATATTTAATAACTTATTTCTTATTTTAAATTTACTTCTTTTTTTTGAAATTAAATTTTTTTAGCAGAATTTTGAATTATATAAAATATCTAACACAACTATAATACCATTTAGAAATTCTATCAATGGATTCAATCTGATCATGTAATGTACTAAAATAAGATACTAAATCATTCTACAATATTTACGGAATATAAATCACAATCGCTCAATCACATGCAAGTAAGAGAAAGGAAATTATCAATCACACAACACAATATGTTGTTGGGGAAATCACCTGCTCAAAACCCCTCTATCATATATTTTACAGTCAAAGAATCATGAAAAAATACAATGCTTTCTCACACATAGAAGTTTTTTCACTATCTTGACTGTCTCACTCTGATCCTTCTCAAAACTGTCTAGCAATTCTTAGGCAAAATTGACCAACACTTAGCCAATTCTCAGCCACTCCTTTGCCCAACATTGCTCACGAAATCCCTAGGAATTAATCCCTATTAAATAGGATAATCAACCTTACTTGACTTTGCAATCCCTATGGAGGCTTCCTATGACTTTATAATTTCACACAGGAAATTTACTAATAATACAATTGATAGTTAACCTCCCTTTAACCTCTATGTCAACTAGGTCGTCAACAGAATTGACATGAATGCAACTATTAATAGTGAATCATCAGCTACTTGATAGATCACTACCTGGGAATTAAATCTAATTTAATTCACTTGACCTCTCACTAGTTCATCACTCAGTTAGAACTAGTTAAACTAATTTTAACTCAATTATTTTGAGTTAACTAATTACACTCACACCACACCAATGCATTAACTGCAACTAGAACTAGAAAATAATAAAATCACTCTACATGCCTCAACTTTGAACCTCAACTGGAAATTCTTGAGCTAACTAATTCTATCTCACTTAGTGTTGTTTTCACATGCAACTCTCCTGAAACTAAATTTCCTCCGAACAACTGAATAAGTATAATGCATTTTTCATCAGAGTCTTATGACTGCTGCTAGCTACTACACGTGTCTACTATACTCTCTGCATTGCTACTGACATCTCCATTCATCCACTTTGCACTGCTGCCAACTCTGATCCACGCTCCAGTATCTAACACTTGTCACTCTTATTTATGTCTTCCTCACATCTAACTACATCAATCTAACCGCTCCTTCATACTACTGTTGTACTCTGGGCTCCTCGTAGCCAGGTTCGATCCATGAGACACACCATCTCAATAGACCCTCCTCGAAATTCTTCTTTGGATTAATTCTACACATCGCCCCACCTCACACCTAGAGGTATAGCTACATGTAGTCCCTCTGCCCATCTGGCTCGAAATTTCCCCCTCTTGGAGGTCTCTGCTATAGTGTGCTCTTCCACTCGGTCTCCTCTCTACTTCTCCAATTATGGCTACTCCACAACCTTCTGAGACTGCTTCTAAGGCTACATGTTGAGAGATAGTTGCTCCCTATCAACCACCAAGTCATTAACCACTGCTTTTCTCCTCAAAGCCTTGCATGCATCCTCAACCTCGAGATCATACAGGTTTTTGACTCTTGAATCGATCTGCTTCACCTATCCGGTGGCTATTTGTTTAAGGAACACCTTTCCTTTTCTAAACATTGCCTCATAATCATGGTCTTCCAATACCACTATGGAGACAACATTATTACTTAGGCCTGGAACATACAAAACATTTGCTAGTCTGAGAGGGCAGTCAGACTCCCTATGAAAGGTAATTGTACCTATGTCGGTCGCGCTATACCTCCCATCATCTCCAAACTCTATATTCTGCTAGAGGTCCTTCTCCTGCAATTCTTTCAAGAGATCTCTATTCCCCAAAATATGGAATGAGGCACTGTTGTCTAGATACCACATGCATCCCATGACAGTGTTGGCAATGCATGCAATGAGAGTAAAATCAAGATTGAACTGTGAAGCCAATTCTTCACCCGCTGCAACCACAGGCTCCTTCTTGCTTTCCTTCTTCTATGGACAATTTGAAGCATAGTTCCCATGCTCGTGATAGTAAAACATCAATTTTGGACAAGTCTCTCTTGGTCTCACAGCCTTGGGGTTTCTTTCCCTTGTACTTCCTTTGTTTTCCCACTAATGCACAATCTTCTTCTTTGTTGGTTCTCGAGATCCCATCTCTGGTGCTTCGCCTTATCCCTTCTATTACCAAATCCGACCATAGTCGCTCCCAATATGGTAACTTCTCCCTCCCATTCACATAGTCCTGGTAAGTATGCCAGTTCTTGGCAAGGCCTACAAGTGCTAGGCTAACCAAGTCATGACTCACTACGGTCAAACCAACACTTCCAAACTCATTTCGACATGGAGTGAACTTCGCCAAGTATGTTGGTACCACCTCGCCCTCCTCCTTCTTGATCTTTTTGAGTTTTTCCTTCATCACCAACTTACTTTGGTCGTTGTTGTTCTAAAAGAGATCTTTCAAGGCCTTCCACATAGTGTATGGAGTCACCTTCCCATGGATACTCGAGACAATGTGATCTCGAACTCCCTCTAACAAGATCCTCCTCACCCTTGCTACCTTCTTGTGCCATGCATCAAGAAGTTGGGCATCTACTACTGCGGGCTTGGGAATATCCTTATCTATGAATCCCTTCAACCCATTGTCCTCCAAAATTTCCTCCATCATGTCCTTCCATGCAATATAATTTGAACTCCCCTCAAGTGCATATTCGAGTCTCAAGCCATTGAAAGACATCTTGATCTACTTCTATCTCCAAAGAAAGTATCTGCAGATTTGAGTACTGTTGAACACAAACTCAATTTCTTCTCCACTATTGTGATTACTGGCGCTCTGAAACCATGTAGAAAATCTCTAACACAATTATAATACCATGTAGAAATTATATCAATGGATTCAATCCGATCATGTAATGTACTAAAACAAGATATTGAATCCTTCTCCAATATTTTTGGAATATAAATCACATACAAGTAAGAGAAAGGAAATTATGAAGCACACAACACAAGATGTTCTTGGGGAAAGCACATGCTCAAAACCCCTCTATCATATATTGTACATAGTCAAATAATCATGAAACAATACAATGCTTTCTCACACTGAGAAAATCCTGCATTATCTTGATGGTCTCACTCTGATCCTCCTCAAAACTCTCTAGAAATTCTTAGGCAAAATTGGCTAAATTCTCAACTGCTCGTTAGCCCAGCTCACGCAATCCCTAGGCAATTAATCCATATTAAATAGGATAATCAACCTTCCTTGATTGTGCAATCCCTATGGAGCCTTCCTTTGACTATAATTGCACACAACTGATAGTTAACTTCCCTTCAACCTCTGTCTCAACTGGATCGTCATCGGAATTGACATGCATGCAACTATTAATAGTGAATAATCAATTACTTGATATATCACTACTTGTGAATTAAATCTAATTTAATTCACTTGACCTATCACTAGTTCATCACTTAGTTAGAACTAGTTAAAGCGATTTTAACTCAATTATTTTGAGTTAACTGATTACACACACACACCAGATTTTAACGCAATTTTCTCGATTTTATTTCTCAATGCCAATTTCACTATTTCTTATTGCAAATTTCAACATAAATATTAAAACATTGAAATTTCAAATTTAATAATGATTAACATCATTTGTATTCTATTTTCTTATAATAAAAATCAATTTCTCTAAAAACAAATGTCATGCCTGGCTTTAAAAATTTAATTATGAAAAATTATATTATAAATTTGAACATCCTCTTTTGAGCAAAACCTTCACAAAATATCATATATTCTTTTATTACCAAAGGACTATTTCCTGTTTAAAGCATCCTATCAACTAACAAAATTATACAATAAAAATTAATATAGAAAAACCATGATATTCAAACTTCCACCCTTCTTTCTTGTTAACTTGAATTTTGGATATATACCTTGAATAATTAAAAGATATATTTATTTAATAACTAAAAGATAGTATCAAATCATTTATCTCTAATTAAACACAGGACAAAAATAAATAAACTCTATGGTTTTATCCACATTCTTTTGTATATCTACTTGACTGAGAAAGATAAAATACTACAAACTAATTATCAATGTGAAGTTGCAGTGAAATATGCAGTTTCTTGCCACCATCATCTCACAAACAAAGTATACAGCTTCGTGCCACAATCATCTCACAAACAAAGTATAGGAAACAAATAACAACAACTCAGGAAATAAATAACTACAACTCAGAATTTTCTAAATGCGAGGAAAATGAAATTTGTAATTAGGAAATAAATAACAACAACTCATGAAAGAAATAACTACAACTCAGGATTTTCTAAATGTGAGGAAAATAAATTTTGTAATTTGCACGACTGTACAAGATAAATTGGCTGACACACAAACTTATATAGATGGAATGCCTGAAATATCAAAATAAGGGAAAAAAATGTTAATACTTTAATATCACTATTTTGAAGGTTTGAAAAGTTAAAATATGGGAAAAAATATGCTTGAAAAGTTAAAATGTGGGAAAAATTATGCTAACAGCTTAATACCACTCTTCTGAGTGGCTGAAAAGTTAAAATAAGGAAAATTTATGTTAATAGCTTTCTGGATTGAAAAATGTCTACATGAAAATGAAAATTCTGGAGGAAAGAAAGCTTTTGAGAGAAGACAGTACCTAAATACTGTATTGAATAATGCTTTCTGAACCGCTCAATTGCCAGACAAAAACGGGTAACACTCATTGTACCATGCTTCTACCATGCTTCTCCATTCAGTTGTACTTCCTAACCAATCTTTTCATCCATGGTGTAGCCTGGCTATGGACTACTTGTTGTCCAGATGAGCTAAGACACAACTCAAGGTTAGGTGGTATATTCTCAAGAGCAAATAACATAACGTGAGGAATATCCTTGACATGGTGGTCATGTAAAACATACTGAGCAAATACGTTTGGTCTAGAACTCCTCCGTATGAATCTGCTTGCATTTCCACTTCTAGATGCATCAACTTTGAAACCCTTGTCTTGAACAATTGGAAAAGGAGAACCCGACAATGAATTATTGTCGACCACCCCTAGTAGGTCACCGGAATTTCCTTCACTGGTTATAGAGGATATTGGGAAAATAAAGTTATTCATTGAGGTTCTTTTGGAGCGATATAAATTACCTGTGTACTCCAGAATAAACGTACCTGCCTGCATGAATTCCAATGTCCTAACTCCCCAATCCCTCCTTGGTGTCCTGAAGATCTCGATCTTGTGATTCAACCCCTGTTGAGAAACCCTATTTCTGCAAGTTGGTGGGCATCTGCATTTAGGACCGCACTCATACACTAAAGTCTTAGGTTTAATGAGTATCCCATCAGTTCTGTAAGGGAATTTCCCCCCATTTCTTCTAGCACAAAGGCAGCTTTCAGTATCAGTACATCCTCCAGTACAACAGCACCCTTCTGGCAACTCTAGTTTAGGGAAGAAACAGGGATATTCCACAGTAAGGAGGTATTTGAAATCATCAATAATGTAGACATTGTCTACCGAATTAACAACTGGTATAGAAAATTTGTGTCGTCCTTCTGCAATATCTTCCTTGATTACAGCTATTTTCTTACCATGTGGACCGGCCCTAAACCGCACTATATGAGAAACCAGAGGAGGTTGATCTCCTTTCCGCCTTAGTCTGAATTTGTACACCAGATATCCCGCTCGTCCTTTTTCTAACCAGCAATGCTCCACATTATAGAGTCCATCATACCTATACCCACAAGACAAATCCTCACATGATCGGATTAATCTAACGGGCTGTTTTTCCCTCCAGCTATTCCTTAGGGCTGCATTCCCAGGAGTGAGCTGCTGATCATAAACCTGTTTCTGTTTCTTTCTGTGGTTATCATTCTTACCACCTTGGCCGACGTATATTATTACATCTCCATTGTCAATATTGTCCTCGTAACCACCGGAAGCAACAATGCTGGTAGCCAATGGAACCCCGTGACTTGATTCTTCAGGCTTTAGGCAGTATATACCTGCCTCAAGAGGTCTATGCAAACCTATAAGACTCAACAACCTTCGGGATTGGAATACATTTCCAACTTCGACTCCAGGAACAGAACCTATATGATTCTTGCAAAGATTTCGACAAAGAGATTTCAATCTCTTTGATGCATAGTCGAATACCCTTATGATTTTTGGGTCATCCTCTTTATGCAATATTTGCTGTTGATGTTTCAGTCCCTGCACTAAATCATGGAACATAGACACCACTAATCTCCTTTCATGGGCCTCTTTGCAGGAAACATCAGCTTTAACCTCTCTATTGTTGAATATGGCACTCAATGTTTCGTCTGCTTCATTTTTCCCTTTCCGCTTGCGCTCTGTATCGTCACCTTGATTCTGTGATTTCAAACTCGAGTTTTTCTCTTGAATCTCAATGTCTGGTTCATTGACAGGAGCATGATCTGGGGTGTCTCCCAAATTTTTAGCTCGCATCTTTTTTGCCCGTTGTCTATGATATTCCAGATATTCAAGCTTTCTCCTTCTTGCAGTCCCCTGGGCGTCTGCTCCGCCTTTGACAACATTTTTTGCAGTCCCCTCGGCGTCTGCTCCACCTTTGACACCCGGGCATCCAAGAGGTAGTTCACATGAACTGCCCTCGACTTCCAATACCCTTGAAGTCGACTCTGTTCGTTGAGCCATGTCCTGAGGAGACATGCACCCAATTCCAGCCAAAGATTGCAGCTCTTTGATAGAATTTAAACTGCTGCCACTGTATAGCGTGCACTGTGCATTACTTACTGCAGAAATGAAATGATTGGCTATTTAGAGGGATTGTAATTCGGAATATTTAGGCATATAAATGGAATTTAGGGTTTGAAGAGTGGCCTAGAGTACAAAAGATGAAAATGAAATGACGACTATTTAGGGGATTGTAATAACATTTTACTTACTGCTGATTCCTGTGACTGGTGAACGCTGTATCAACTGCTGTTTGAACGGTTGTTCTTTATCCAAAGCTCAAATAATGTCCATAATCGTTTGGTACAAGTCCACTGTGTTGACAGGAGCTGAACCGCAGTAGTTTGGTGCAAGTCCAAGTTCAGGGTTTACAACAGAACCTGAATCAGAACTAAAACCTCATATTGATATTTGCAAATTGGTTCAAGTTCAGGTGAGCCGCTTTATTCGGAATCGTTTGACGGAGTCATTTCACAAAAGATTAGAGTAAATGCACGTTAAGATTAGTCATTATTAAAAACGGTTAAATTATTAAATGTGAGTGACCGTAATGCAATAGTGGTGATAAAAAAAAATTGGGCTTCCCACCTGAGATTTGTACCGAATTTTTAAAAACAACATTTATCAATGTGATTAACAAAATTTTTACGGGTTAAAATATGGTATTGGAGTTTTGTCGTTTGTCAAAATGATATTTAAAATATATGAAATTAATATGATATTCGTAGTTGAGAATTATCATATATATTTTTATAGTTTATAAGTTTTTTAATTAAATTTTTCAGTATATGTATCGAGTTTAATAAAAAGAAATCACAAATATTAAATTTTAAATATTATAATATTTTTAATACATTTTTTTACAAGTATATTTTTATTAATAAATTAAAATTAATTTTCACCCTTTATCTAATGTAGTAAATATTATAATATTTTCAATAAAATAACATTTATCGATGTAATTTACAAAATTAATTTAATTATTTATAAATCCTAAATTTATAAATAAAAATTATCATTTTTATTTTATAAGGTTTTAATTAAAAATGACGTGTGTAATTTGTTTTAAGAGTAGATTTAAATAAAAATTAAACTAAATTAAATATTTCAATATTATATAAAAGTTTTCATCACTCATATTATTAATCTGAAGAATTTGTGCTTAATTTCTAATAAAACAATACCTATCAACATAACTAACAAAATGGATTTAAAAAAATAATTATCTCTAAATTTATGCTTAAAATATAAAGTTAGTGTTTGTCCTCTCCAAGAATAAGATTTAAAATAACTGAAATTAGTATTTAGTATTAAAAAATTATTTTTTATTTAATAAATTTTCAATTAAATTAACATATTTGACAATGAAGCGGGAACACCATTCAAATTAGGTGTAGTTTATTGAGTTGTTTGGCAAGGAAGCTAGAACAAAATATTGGGACAAATATGATTCAAATTAGGTTAAATTTATTAAATTATTTCCGTATGAAGTGGGAACAATATTCAAATTAGGTCAAATTTAATTATTTTTTTTTACAATTAAGTAGAAATAAAACTCAAAGCCAAATTTATTAACGTGTTTGGCAAAGAAAGAAATGGGAACATAATTCAAATTAGATCAAATTTATCAACTTGTTTTACAAGGAAGCAAACCAAATATATTAACATGTTTTGCAAAGAAAGAAGCGAGAACACAATTCAAATTAGATCAAATTTATTAACTTATTTTACAAGGAAGCAAACCAGATTTAGTAACATGTTTTGCAAAGAAAGAAGCTTGAACACAATTCAAATTAGATCAAATTTATCAACTTGTTTTACAAGGAAGCAAATCAAGTTTATTAACATGTTTTGCAAAAAAAATATAGAAACACAATTTAGATTAGATTAAATTTATCAACTTGCTTTACAAACAAGCCTTAACAGAATATAAATTAAGTCAAACCTATTAACTTGTTTTGCAAAGAAGTGGGAATAAAATTCAAATTAGCTAAATTTATTAACTTGCTTTTGAGGGAGTGAACAAAATTTAGCTTTGTCAAATTTTTTATTATTTCTTTTTTTCTTACAAATTATTTTGTTGAAAAGTGTATTTTTATTAAAGTGGATAGGTAAAATATGTCTTTAAAATAAAAATAAAAACCTGAAATTTTTATTAATTTTTCAGTTTCAGAATAAGATTTAAAGGAAATTAAATTGAAATTTAAAAAATTATATTATTTATGGTTTAAAATATATCAATTTTTTATTCATATATATATATATGTGTGTGTGTGTGTGGATTAACAAGTACAATTTTAAATCACATAAATTATTATTTATGATTAATATATGTTAATATTATTTATTGCATTTTTTTCCTCAAAATAAACATGCATTATTTTTCATAAGTAAAAAACTAGATTGAATCAGTTTTATTGGAAATATTTTGGAGTTTAATCTTTTTTTAAAGTGAAAGAATCACATTTAACACAATGAAATTGTGATTTTCAAATAATAATTTGCAAGTAATTAAAAAAAAAAAAAACATTTATCAATGTGAATAAGAAAATTATTAAAAATTTAAGATTTCTAGATTTAGGATTAAAAATATAATTAAGATATAATATTGGTTTTTGAGTATTAGGTAAAATATATTTTTTTTAGTTTTAAAATTTTCAACAAACTTTTACATTACATATCAAATTTCATAAAAAAATATTAGTTCAAATTAAATTAAATTTTTAAATATTATAATATTTTTAATTCATTTTAAAGGTATATTTTATTAATAAATTAAAATTAGTTTTTACTATTTATCTAATTTTGTATCAAAACCAGACCCATTATGTAATTATTAATTTAGGTATTTAAAATCCCGAGCTAATAAATAAAAATTGTCATTGAAGTTTTTCTTTATATTATAATAAAATTTTAAATAAAATAAATTAATAGTCGATATTATTTATTAAGATTTTAATTAAAAATGATATTTATAATTTATTTTATACTTATTTTTCAAAACTTTAATTAAAATTATAAAGAAGAACGAGTAAAATATTATAAAAAGTACTCTTCAATAAAATATTTTAATACCTATCAATATAATTAAAAAAATTAATTTAAAATTTTAACTATTCTTAAATATATGATTAAAATATAAAAAATTAACTACTCTTATGATTAAAATTTAAGGTTTATCCTCTCCAAGGATAAGATCTAAAATAAATGAAATTAGATTTAAAATAAATAAAATTAGTATTTAGCATTAAAAAATAATTATTTTATTTAATAATATTTTTAATTAATTAACCTATTTTATAATAAAACTTAAAAAAATTCAAATTAGGTCAAATTTATTAACTTGTTTTTGCAAATAGGCTATAACACAATCTAAATTTAGTTAAATTTATTAACTTATTCTGCAAGTAAGCGGGAATAAAATTCAAATTAAGTCAAATTAATTAATTAATTTATTCTGCAAGTAAGCGGGAATAAAATTCAAATTAAGTCAAATTAATTAACTGTCTTTCGAGGAAGCTGGAACAAAATCCAAACTAGGTCAAATTTATTAATTTGTTTTTTCAATTTATCGAGAACAAAATTCAAATTAAGTCAAATTTATGAACAAGTTTCGCAAAAAAAGAATAAGAACAAAAATCAAATTAGATTAAATTTATTAACTTGTTTTTTTTTTTTTTAATAACAACAATCTAAATTATGTCAAATCTATTTACTTGATTTTGAAAAAAAATAAAAATAAATTAGCTCAAATTTATTAACTGGTTTTTTAAAAAAGAAAAACAATATTTTGCTTTGAGCATTCTTTTGGTATTGTTTTTTCTTTTTCTTATGCATTCTTATATTCAAAAGTGTATTTTTATTTAATTCGATAAGTACAGTATGTTATAAAGAGAGAGATTTTATTTTATTTATTTAAGAATAAGGTTTGAAACAAATTATATATATATATATATATATATATATATATATATATATATATATATATATAATTCGAGTTGTTTTTAATGTGATTTTTTGAAAAGTTTTTTGATTTATTTTTCAGATCTAATTTCTATAAAATTTGGGAGAAATTCATTGAAATCACAAGTTTGATGGGTAAAATATGCACAATCTAAGTTCCCTAGGGTTTTTCACAGTGCCCAATCCATATACAGTTTAAATAAAACAAATCAACCTTTCACCTCAAATTTAAATAGTTTAAATAAAACAAATCAATATTTCACCTCAAATTTTTTGGACATAAAAAAAATACTAAAAATCTGAAAAATCATATTAAAGACAACTCCTTATTTATTATAATAAATATATCATTTTTCAATTCAAATATATGTGTAAACATCTATTATAATTTATAATTACTAACATGTCCCGTAAGTAAGTGAGAATAAAATTCAAATTAGGTCAAATTAATTAACTGTATTATAATTTATAATTATTAACATGTCCCGTAAGTAAGTGGGAATAAAATTCAAATTAGGTTTTACGAGGAAGCGGAACAAAATCCAAACTAGGTTAAATTTATTAACTTGTTTTGCAATTAAGTGAGAACAAAATTCAAATTAAGCCAATTGTTTTTAAATGTTTTGAAAAAAAGAAGTAGGAACAAAATTCAAATTAAATCAAATTTATTAACTTGTTTTACAAAAAAGCTATAACAAAAATCTAAACTAACTCAAATCTATTAATTATTTTTTGCAAAGAAGCGGGAAGAAAATTTAAATTAGCTCAAATTTATTAACTCTAACTCAAATCTATTATTTTTTTTTTTGGGCAAAGAAGCGGGAAGAAAATTTAAATTAGGTCAAATTTATTAACTCGTCTTTTAATAATTTTAAGAAAGCGGAACAAAATTTAGCTTTGACCATTTTCTTGGTATTGTTTTTTTCTCTTTCATATTCATTATTACGTTCAAAAGTGTATTTTTATTCAAGTGGATAGGTAAAGTATATTACAAAGAGAAATTTGGTTTTTTTTTCTTTTTAAATAGGATTTAAAATAAAATAAATTTATATATCTATATATATATATATAGTAATTTATATTATATTATATTATATGATATGGTATTAAACATATCATTTTTCAATTCAAATATGTGTAAACATTATTATAATTATTAACATGTAAATCATTTTAATCAATATTTATGATTAATATATGTTATTTGTACTTATTGCATGTAAAATTTCATTGTTTTATTAAAATAAACATGTATTATTTGTCATATATAATATCTCATCTTATACATAATTATTAATAAATTTTTGGGTCTACTATATGTCTTCTTTTTGGTTGGATATTATGAAAAATTACTTGAAATTTTGATTACTCATTTTTCAGAGATTTCACATTACTTTGAACACCAATTAAAATGCCTCTAACATTTATTTTCAATATAAATAAACATGTACTATGTATAAATATGTATGAAGATGATTTTAAATTAGCTAAAGCACTATTCATTATTAAAATGTTATGTTTATTTATTAGATTCAATAATTCATTTTTCCATTTAAATAAATGTATAACACATGTTATAAATAGTTTATCTTATCACCATGAATTGAACATATATGCATTGACAGAGATGCATGGTACAAATATCCCAAATTTTTATTTGGAAATGATGACAAAATCAACCACTTGTGTGCAAGAAAAAATGATTAATAATAACTAATCATTAACATATGGTGAATATAAAAAAGTATGAAGAAACAAAACATAAATGGAGGCAAATAGAGGAAATCATGAGGAGACATAGGTTGGAGAGATCGTCCACATTCAAGAGTATTTACACTGAAAGTTGTTTTGAAGCAATATGTCAATTGATGCAGAATGAATATGAGGTGTCATGTTTACTATGTATAATTGCACATAATTTTTTCAATTCAATCATGCACAATGATTCATTTGAATTTAAATACATAGAAAAATACATGAACTAAAATGAAATTTCCATAATTTCCTATTTTTTTAACTAGAAAGAGTATATATTTTGTATTAAAGCACGCCCGCTCACAATCAAAATGCAGAGATTTTTACATAAAAATCTGAGTATTTCATTGGCTGCAGATATTACATTTGGGCCAACTCTTATGCAATTTTTTTTACCAGCAATCACATTATCACAATTCAACACTATTTTCCTGCTACTAAAAATTACAGAACTATTATAAGAGATATATACAGGTATGATTGGACATATTAAAAAAAAATAGAGGGTGTCAAAGGGGTGTTTATTCATCCATTGGATTTGGAGAGTTGAGGTTCAGTGGCTTGGCCACCTCCTCCTCCTTCTTGGACTTGTCTACAAACTTTAGCGTCAGCCCATCAATCTTGAGCTCAAGGGCTTCAAATTTGTCTTCGAGCCTTTATATTTTCTCTTTTTCCTCAAGTTGACGCTCCTCGATCTCAATGGAATCCTTGTGGTGCTTATTCACATATATTTGGAGCACATAAATTCTGTTTCTAAATTCGCCATGTTCCAGTGCACAGAACTCACAACTCAACTTGTTTATGCCAATACCCCAACACCAGCGACTCGTAGAATGTTACCACAACTCTTAACCACCACCCAAAAACGTAGGGACAAAGCCAAGGATTCCTTAGCTTCCCTTCCCAGAGGCTTTCTTCTTTTAATCAGATCATTATCCCTTATATAATCACCTACAGTGCACCAACAAAGGAGGAATGGCATCATGATATTAGGGCTGCTGGATTCCCAATGTTGATCCATAATTTCATAGCCTTCCACAACTTCTCATAACTCCCTTTCCACCTTCTTCCCACACCTCTCCTACATTTTGCAGAGCCCGGTGAGTAAATTCTTTCCCCGTGGATTCACCATTCCCATAAACCTAGTACCAAAATTTCAGTGTCTACAAGAGAGATCGAAGTAGGGACTGTGTATAAATATGCATGAGTTGTAGCAAGCACCAGGTGGATGGAGATCATGCTACATGATGCCACATTGTAGATTGATTTATCTATACGACATGCCACGAGAGCCAAGATCAAGGAAGGTTAAGTAAATAATGAAAATAATTTGGGTAAATATTAAATCAAGGGGAAAAAAAAGAAGTTTCCATGTGTTGGAGGTCGGGAGGAAATGACAATCATGCCAAATTGGAGGGGTAATGTGGAGGAGGAGGGAGGGTGGGGGTAAGGAGCAAAAGGGGAGGGGATGGAGTACGAGGGGTGGGGGAGAGGGAGTAATGGGTTAGGGAGAAAGGGGAGAGAGGGCTAACTAGAAGGCCAAATAAGAGATGAATATGAGGTAGAACAAGGTTCCAAGGGAGGGCAGAGGGAGGGAGGGGGGAGAGGGCTCCAGAGGTTGCTGGGGGAGACAGACTAAAAGGCAGTAAACCACTCCCAGCAAATCTAGTATCCATCCCTATTCCCATCTGCAAGGTTAGATATTATCTTCACCTTAGGATTCTTAGTCATAGCTATGGAATACATCTATGTAACCTTCAATTCCATTCACCATGTTGGCTTCTTCTTTGATTCTACAAGCCATATTGGTTTGTTTGTATGTCTCTTTGTTGTTTCCCTTGACAATATGGTATAAAATTATTTCGTCAAATAGAGGGGTCATTCCTTGGGTCCTCTTGATGACTTGGTTTAGGAAAGTGTTTATAGCTGGGGTATTTTTCTCATATGGTTTGTTATTATTATGAAGTATCCAAGGATTTGGAGCTTCTTGATGCCTTTAGTGATGGCCATATTCATTCCAAAGGGTAACTCATAGGCCTCAGCTTGGTTGTTTGTTATGGGGCCTAGACTCCAGGCATACCTATCTTCGATTTTTCCATCGATATTTATGATAATCCCTCCCCCTCTTGCCATCCCATCCTAGAATAGTATATTTGAAAGGATATATTATACAATTATCAATTTCATATGAAAACGAGAATATAGAAGTCATTTTTTTGTTTATTATTGGATGTGGTATATACTAAATCTAACCATATACATATGACCTACTGATACATTGATAATTATACCTAGATTTTGCTCATTCAAGGAAGACACAATGGTATTTCTTGTTATGTACATTTAGAATGAATATAATTCATTTTCATTATGAACTTTTGAAAGAAATAGTACAAGAGAAAAACACTTTATGTGGTATTGAAGTAGTTAAAAAAGAGAAATATATAGAAGAATCCTATAGAAAAACATAATGGGGATAATGCGAAAGGCTTTAAAAACATGAACATAGATGAAGATATCATATAAATTAATACAAGGTTTATCAATGCAAACAAGAGATTATGGTTATCATTTCACAAGTCAAAGAACATATAAGAACCAAGGATAATGTCAAAAAAAGTGTAGCTAAAAAACCATGTAAGAGATAAAATTTTGTATGAATATTAATGATTTGTATTCCAAATCTTTGAAAGAAATAGAAAGAGGAAAATAAAAATTATGTTATTTTGAAATAGCTAAGAAATCAATATGTAGTTGAACCCTATAAAAAAAATAATGGGCATAATGCGAGTAGCTTTAAGAACATCAACATAGAAGAAGATAACATGAAACTTAATATAAAGCCTATAAATTGAAACAGGAGATCATCGAAGTGACCAAAATCAGGACAAAATATGATATTTTCGAATAAACATATCAAATCATTACAAATTCGATATAATTTGAACTCCCCTCAAGTGCATATTCGAGTCTCAAGCCATTGAAAGACATCTTGATACGCTTCTAGCTCCAAAGAAAGTATATGCAGATTTGAGTATTGTTGAACACAAACTCAATTTCTTCTCCACTATTGTGATTTTTGGCACTCTGAAACCATGTAGAAAATCTCTAACACAATTATAATACCATGTAGAAATTATATCAATGGATTCAATCTGATCATGTAATGTACTAAAACAAGATATTGAATCCTTCTCCAATATTTTTGGAATATAAATCACGATCTCTCAATCACATACAAGTAAGAGAAACGAAATTATCAAGCACACAACACAAGATGTTCTTGGGGAAAACACCTGCTCAAAACCCCTCTATCATATATTTTACATAGTCAAATAATCATGAAACAATACAATGCTTTCTCACACCGAGAAAATCTTGCATTATCTTGATTGTCTCACTCTGATCCTCCTCAAAACTCTCTAGCAATTCTTAGGCAAAATTGGCTAACACTTAGCCAGTCGCTCATTAGCCCAGCTCACGCAATCCCTAGGCAATTAATCCATATTAAATAGGATAATCAACCTTTCTTGATTGCGCAATCCCTATGGAGCCTTCCTTTGACTATAATTGCACTGTGGAAATTTGCTAATAATATAACTAATAGTTAACTTCCCTTCAACCTCTGTCTCAACGGGTCGTCATCAGAATTGACATGCATGCAACTATTAATAGTGAATAATCAATTACTTGATATATCACTACTTGTGAATTAAATCTAATTTAATTCACTTGACCTCTCACTAGTTCATCACTTAGTTAGAACTAGTTAAAGTGATTTTAACTCAATTATTTTGAGTTGTCATGCCTTGCTTTAAAATTTTAATTATGAAAAATTATATCATAAATTCGAACATCTTCTTTTGAGCAAACCTTCACAAAATATCATATATTCTTTTATTACCAAAGGACTATTTCCTGTTTAAAGCATCCTATCAACTAACAAAATTACACAATAAAAATTAATATAGAAAAATCATGATATTCAAACTTCCACCCTTCTTTCTTGTTAACTTGAATTTTGGATATATACCTTGAATAATTAAAAGATATATTTATTTAATAACTAAAAGATAGTATCAAATCATTTATCTCTAATTAAACACAGGACAAAAACAAAAATAAGTAAACTCTATGGTTTTATCCACATTCTTTTGTATATCTACTTTACTTAGAAAGATGGCATACTACAAACTAATTATCAATATGAAGTTGCAGTGAAATATACAGCTTCTTGCCACAATCATCTCACAAACAAAGTATACAGCTTCGTGCCACAATCATCTCACAAACAAACTATAGGAAACAAATAACAACAACTCAGGAAATAAATAACTACAACTCAGAATTTTCTAAATGTGAGGAAAACGAAATTTGTAATTAGGAAATAAATAACAACAACTCATGAAATAAATAACTACAACTCAGGATTTTCTAAATGCGAGGAAAATAAATTTTGTAATTTGCACGACTGTAGAAGATAAATTGGCTGACACACAAACTTATATAGATGGAAATATCAAAATAAGGGGAAAAAAATGTTAATACGTTAATATCACTATTTTGAAGGTTTGAAAAGTTAAAATATGGGAAAAAATATGCTTGAAAAGTTAAAATGTGGGAAAAATTATGCTAACAGCTTAATACCACTCTTCTGAGTGCCTGAAAAGTTAAAATAAGGAAAAATGATGTTAATAGCTTTCTGGATTGAAAAATGTCTACATGAAAATGAAAATTCTGGAGGAAAGAAAGCTTTTGAGAGAAGACAGTACCTAAATACTGTATTGAACAATGCTTTCTGAACCGCTCAATTGCCAGACAAAAACGGGTAACACTCATTGTACCATGCTTCTCCATTCAGTTGTACTTCCTAACCAATCTTTTCATCCATGGTGTAGCCTGGCTATGGACTACTTGTTGTCCAGATGAGCTAAGACACAACTCAAGGTTAGGTGGTATATTCTCAAGAGCAAATAACATAACGTGAGGAATATCCTTGACATGGTGGTCATGTAAAACATACTGAGCAAATACGTTTGGTCTAGAACTCCTCCGTATGAATCTGCTTGCATTTCCACTTCTAGATGAATCAACTTTGAAACCCTTGTCTTGAACAATTGGAAAAGGAGAACCCGACAATGAATTATTGTCGACCACCCCTAGTAGGTCACCGGAATTTCCTTCACTGGTTATAGAGAATATTGGGAAAATAAAGTTATTCATTGAGGTTCTTTTGGAGCGATATAAATTACCTGTGTACTCCAGAATAAACGTACCTGCCTGCATGAATTCCAATGTCCTAATTCCCCAATCCCTCCTTGGTGTCCTGAAGATCTCGATCTTGTCATTCAACCCCTGTTGAGAAACCGTATTTCTGCAAGTTGGTGGGCATCTGCATTTAGGACCGCACTCATACACTAAAGTCTTAGGTTTAATGAGTATCCCATCAGTTCTGTAAGGGAATTTCCCCCCATTTCTTCTAGCACAAAGGCAGCTTTCAGTATCAGTACATCCTCCAGTACAACAGCACCCTTCTGGCAACTCTAGTTTAGGGAAGAAACAGGGATATTCCACAGTAAGGAGGTATTTGAAATCATCAATAATGTAGACATTGTCTACCGAATTAACAACTGGTATAGAAAATTTGTGTCGTCCTTCTGCAATATCTTCCTTCATTACAGCTATTTTCTTACCATGTGGACCGGCCCTAAACCGCACTATATGAGAAACCAGAGGAGGTTGATCTCCTTTCCGCCTTAGTCTGAATTTGTACACCAGATATCCCGCTCGTCCTTTTTCTAACCAGCAATGCTCCACATTATAGAGTCCATCATACCTATACCCACAAGACAAATCCTCACATGATCGGATTAATCTAACGGGCTGTTTTTCCCTCCAGCTATTCCTGAGGGCTGCATTCCCAGGAGTGAGCTGCTGATCATAAACCTGTTTCTGTTTCTTTCTCTGGTTATCATTCTTGCCACCTTGGCCGGCGTATATTATTACATCTCCATTGTCAATATTGTCCTCGTAACCACCGGAAGCAACAATGCTGGTAGCCAATGGAACCCCGTGACTTGATTCTTCAGGCTTTAGGCAGTATATACCTGCCTTAAGAGGTCTATGCAAACCTATAAGACTCAACAGCCTTCGGGATTGGAATACATTTCCAACTTCGACTCCAGGAACAGAACCTATATGATTCTTGCAAAGATTTCGGCAAAGAGATTTCAATCTCTCTGATGCATAGTCGAATACCCTTATGATTTTTGGGTCATCCTCTTTATGCAATATTTGCTGCTGATGTTTCAGTCCCTGCACTAAATCATGGAACATAGACACCACTAATCTCCTTTCATGGGCCTCTTTGCAGGAAACATCAGCTTTAACCTCTCTATTGTTGAATATGGCACTCAATGTTTCCTCTGCTTCATTTTTCCCTTTCCGCTTGCGCTCTGTATCGTCACCTTGATTCTGTGCATTCAAACTCGAGTTTTTCTCTTGAATCTCAATGTCTGGTTCATTGACAGGAGCATGATCTGGGGTGTCTCCCAAATTTTTAGCTCGCATCTTTTTTGCCCGTTGTCTATGATATTCCAGATATTCAAGCTTTCTCCTTCTTGCAGTCCCCTGGGCGTCTGCTCCGCCTTTGACAACTTTTTTTGCAGTCCCCTCGGCGTCTGCTCCTGCTCCACCTTTGACACCCGGGCATCCAAGAGGTAGTTCACATGAACTGCCCTCGACTTCCAATACCCTTGAAGTCGACTCTGTTCGTTGAGCCATGTCCTGAGGAGACATGCACCCAATTCCAGCCAAAGATTGCAGCTCTTTGATAGAATTTAAACTGCTGCCACTGTATAGCGTGCACTGTGCATTACTTACTGTAGAAATGAAATGATAATTTCTGCAGAAATGAAATGATTGGCTATTTAGAGGGATGGTAACTCTGAATATTTTAGTCATATAAATGCAATTTAGGGTTTGAAGAGTGGCCTAGAGTACAAAAGATGAAAATGAAATGACGACTATTTAGGGGATTGTAATAACATTTTACTTACTGGTGAGTCCTGCGACTGGTGAACGCTGTATCAACTGCTGTTTGAACTGTTGTTCTTTATCCAAAGCTCAAATAATGTCCATAATCGTTTGGTACAAGTCCACTGTGTTGACAGAAGCTGAACTGCAGTAGTTTGGTGCAAGTTCAAGTTCACGGTTTACAACAGAACCTGAATCAGAACTAAAACCCCATATTGATATTTGCAAATTGGTTCTCAGTTTAGGTGAGCTGCTTTATTCGGAATCGTTTGACGGAGTCATTTCACAAAAGATTAGAGTAAATGCACGTTAAGATTAGTCATTATTAAAAACGGTTAAATTATTAAATGTGAGTGATCGTAATGCAATAGTGGTGATAAAAAAAAATTGGGCTTCCCACCTGTACCGAATTTTTAAAAACAACATTTATCAATGTGATTAACAAAATTATTACGCGTTAAAATATGGTATTGGAGTTTTGTCGTTTGTCAAAATGATATTTAAAATATATGAAATTAATATGATATTCGTAGTTGAGAATTATCATATATATATATATATATATATATATATATATATATATATGTGTGTGTTTTTTAATTAAATTTTTCAGTATATGTATCTAGTTTAATAAAAAGAAATCACAAATATTAAATTTTAAATATTATAATATTTTTATTTTCAATAAAATAACATTTATCGATGTAATTTACAAAATTAATTTAATTATTTATAAATCCTAAATTTATAAATAAAAATTATCATTTTTATTTTATAAGGTTTTAATTAAAAATGACGTGTGTAATTTGTTTTAAGAGTAGATTTAAATAAAAATTAAACTAAATTAAATATTTCAATATTATATAAAAGTTTTCATCACTCATATTATTAATCTGAAGAATTTGTGCTTAATTTCTAATAAAACAATACCTATCAACATAACTAACAAAATGGATTTAAAAAAATAATTATCTCTAAATTTATGCTTAAAATATAAAGTTAGTGTTTGTCCTCTCCAAGAATAAGATTTAAAAATAACTGAAATTAGTATTTAGCATTAAAAAATTATTTTTTATTTAATAAATTTTCAATTAAATTAACATATTTTACAATGAAGCGGGAACACCATTCAAATTAGGTGTAGTTTATTGAGTTGTTTGGCAAGGAAGCTAGAACAAAATATTGGGACAAATATGATTCAAATTAGGTTAAATTTATTAAATTATTTCCGTATGAAGTGGGAACAATATTCAAATTAGGTCAAATTTAATATTTTTTTTTTACAATTAAGTAGAAATAAAACTCAAAGCCAAATTTATTAACGTGTTTGGCAAAGAAAGAAGTGGGAACATAATTCAAATTAGATCAAATTTATCAACTTGTTTTACAAGGAAGCAAACCAAATATATTAACATGTTTTGCAAAGAAAGAAGCAAGAACACAATTCAAATTAGATCAAATTTATTAACTTATTTTACAAGGAAGCAAACCAGATTTAGTAACATGTTTTGCAAAGAAAGAAACTTGAACACAATTCAAATTAGATCAAATTTATCAACTTGTTTTACAAGGAAGCAAATCAAGTTTATTAACATGTTTTGCAAAAAAAATATAGAAACACAATTTAGATTAGATTAAATTTATCAACTTGCTTTACAAACAAGCCTTAACAGAATATAAATTAAGTCAAACCTATTAACTTGTTTTGCAAAGAAGTGGGAATAAAATTCAAATTAGCTAAATTTATTAACTTGCTTTTGAGGGAGTGAACAAAATTTAGCTTTGTCAAATTTTTTATTATTTCTTTTTTTCTTACAAATTATTTTGTTGAAAAGTGTATTTTTATTAAAGTGGATAGGTAAAATATGTCTTTAAAATAAAAATAAAAACCTGAAATTTTTATTAATTTTTCAGTTTCAGAATAAGATTTAAAGGAAATTAAATTGAAATTTAAAAAATTATATTATTTATGGTTTAAAATATATCAATTTTCGATTTATATATATATATATATATATATGTGTGTGTGTGTGGATTAACAAGTACAATTTTAAATCACATAAATTATTATTTATGATTAATATATATTAATATTATTTATTGCATTTTTTTCCTCAAAATAAACATGCATTATTTTTCATAAGTAAAAAACTAGATTGAATCAGTTTTATTGGAAATATTTTGGAGTTTAATCTTTTTTTAAAGTGAAAGAATCACATTTAACACAATGAAATTGTGATTTTCATATAATATTTTGCAAGTAATTAAAAAAAAAAAACATTCATCAATGTGAATAAGAAAATTATTAAAAATTTAAGATTTCTAGATTTAGGATTAAAAATATAATTAAGATATAATATTGGTTTTTGAGTATTAGGAAAAATATATTTTTTTTAGTTTTAAAATTTTCAACAAACTTTTACATTACATATCAAATTTAATAAAAAATATTAGTTCAAATTAAATTAAATTAAATTTTTAAATATTATAATATTTTTAATTCATTTTAAAAGTATATTTTATTAATAAGTTAAAATTAGTTTTTACTATTTATCTAATTTTATATCAAAACCAGACCCAGTATGTAATTATTAATTTAGGTATTTAAAACCCCGAGCTAATAAATAAAAATTGTCATTGAAGTTTTTCTTTATATTATAATAAAATTTTAAATAAAATAAATTAATAGTCGATATTATTTATTAAGATTTTAATTAAAAATGATATTTATAATTTATTTTATACTTAGTTTTCAAAACTTTAATTAAAATTATAAAGAAGAACGAGTAAAATATTATAAAAAGTACTCTTCAATAAAATATTTTAATACCTATCAATATAATTAAAAAAATTAATTTAAAATTTTAACTATTCTTAAATATATGATTAAAATATAAAAAATTAACTACTCTTATGATTAAAATTTAAGGTTTATCCTCTCCAAGGATAAGATCTAAAATAAATGAAATTAGATTTAAAATAAATAAAATTAGTATTTAGCATTAAAAAATAATTATTTTATTTAATAATATTTTTAATTAATTAACCTATTTTATAATAAAACTTAAAAAAACTCAAATTAGGTCAAATTTATTAACTTGTTTTTGCAAATAGGCTATAACACAATCTAAATTTAGTTAAATTTATTAACTTATTCTGCAACTAAGCGGGAATAAAATTCAAATTAAGTCAAATTAATTAATTAATTTATTCTGCAAGTAAGCGGGAATAAAATTCAAATTAAGTCAAATTAATTAACTGTCTTTCGAGGAAGCTAGAACAAAATCCAAACTAGGTCAAATTTATTAATTTCTTTTTTCAATTTATCGAGAACAAAATTCAAATTAAGTCAAATTTATGAACAAGTTTCGCAAAAAAGAATAGGAACAAAAATCAAATTAGATTAAATTTATCAACATGTTTTTTTTTTTAAATAACAACAATCTAAATTATGTCAAATCTATTAACCTGATTTTGAAAAAAAAAAAAATTAAATTAGCTCAAATTTATTAATTGGTTTTTTAAAAAAGAAAAACAATATTTTGCTTTGAGCATTCTTTTGGTATTGTTTTTTCTTTTTCTTATGCATTCTTATATTCAAAAGTGTATTTTATTTAATTGGACAAGTACTCTATGTTATAAAGAGAGAGATTTTATTTTTTTTATTTAAGAATAATGTTTGAATATATATATATATATATATATATATTATTGGAGTTGTTTTTGATGTGATTTTTTGAAAAGTTTTTTTATTTATTTTTCAGATCTAATTTGTATAAAATTAGGGAGAAATTCATTGAAATCACAAGTTTGATGGGTAAAATATGCACAATCTAAGTTCCCGAGGGTTTTTCACAGTGCCCAATCCATATACAGTTTAAATAAAACAAATCAACGTTTCACCTCAAATTTAAATAGTTTAAATAAAACAAATCAATATTTCATCTCAAATTTTTTGGACAGATTCAGATAAAAAAACTACTAAAATTCCGAAAAATCATATTAAAAACAACTCCTTATTTATTATAATAAATATATCATTTTACAATTCAAATATATGTGTAAACATCTATTATAATTTATAATTACTAACATGTCCCGTAAGTAAGTGAGAATAAAATTCAAATTAGGTCAAATTGATTAACTGTATTATAATTTATAATTATTAACATGTCCCGTAAGTAAGTGGGAATAAAATTCAAATTAGGTCAAATTAATTAACTGTTTTATGTTTTATGAGGAAGCGGAACAAAATCCAAACTAGGTTAAATTTATTAACTTGTTTTGCAATTAAGTGAGAACAAAATTCAAATTAAGCCAACTGTTTTTAAATGTTTTGAAAAAAAGAAGTGGGAACAAAATTCAAATTAAATCAAATTTATTAACTTGTTTTACAAAAAAGCTATAACAAAAATCTAAACTAACTCAAATCTATTAATTATTTTTTGCAAAGAAGCGGGAAGAAAATTTAAATTAGCTCAAATTTATTAACTCTAACTCAAATCTATTAATTTTTTTTTTTTTGTAAAGAAGCGGGAAGAAAATTTAAATTAGGTCAAATTTATTAACTCGTCTTTTAATAATTTTAAGAAAGCGGAACAAAATTTAGCTTTGACCCTTTTCTTGGTATTGTTTTTTTCTCTTTCATATTCATTATTACGTTCAAAAGTGTATTTTTATTCAAGTGGATAGGTAAAGTATATTACAAAGAGAAATTTGGTTTTTTTTTCTTTTTAAATAGGATTTAAAATAAAATAAATTTATATATCTATATATATATATATAGTAATTTATATTATATTATATTATATGATATGGTATTAAACATATCATTTTTCAATTCAAATATGTGTAAACATTTGTAACCATCATATTAGCAGTTGACTAATGGTTATAATTTAGTAATTAAGGATGGTTTAATTAAATATTTGAACAAAATTATTTGTGATGTTTGAATTAAAATTTAACTTGTGGAAATTATTTATGAGTAAAAAAATTGATGGTAAAAGTAAATCTGGAGTCAGTTGAACTGAAAAAAAACAGTTTCTACAGTTACCTGAGAAAACTCTGGAATAAAGAGGAAATTCCAAAGAGTATTGGGGGTTCTGTAAGAAAAGGAAAAAGGAAGGAACTCTGTTAAAAAAACTGGAAAAGGTTTTCCAGAAGAGATTAACCCCTAGGTTGGAGACTGGACCGGACTGTCCCGAGTTCTCCCCAGGTATCCTGTTTTCACTGGCGTCGGAGAGCCGGACCGGACTGTCCTGAGGACTCTCCTCCAGAATATAGTGTTCAACGTGACCCAGGCTATAAGCTCGGGGGAGAACTGCAGACGTAATTGCCCAGTTCGTGGATGGGAGGAAAATGAGTACCATCAGGGATATACGGACTCAGATAAGTAAAAGCAACAGAATTTTTCTTGTTCCTGTAGGATGAACAGTCTGTTATTTTACAAGTTAAGATTATCTGTTTAAAATAGATTTTTGTCTTATATTCATTGAAAGGGTATTCTGTTTGTTACAGTCAAGAACAACTGTTAATTAGGTTCTCTGGTGGAAAACAGTAGGCTGTAATTATAGTTTAACTTATGTTTTGGAACCATGAAAATCTCAGAACAAGCCTAGTAAACCATATGGTTTGTATCTAGTTCTAAATTGCTATAACACTGTAAAGTTACAATTATTTTAAACAGAGAAGGAACACAGTTACTGGCAGACTGTTAAACCAAATAGCATAATAAATCCGGTTCTTGGTTAGGTCGTCTACATTCCTATGATAAACTCGGACAGTAGGTGGTCCGGTCACCTGTAAGTGAATCCATAGGAAACACAAAAGCAAGAACTAGGAAAACAGAAACTTGGATGCCCAGTACACTCCTTAAGCAGTAGAGTAGATAACAGGAATTTAATACATTATCATTGAAGGAAACCTTTAACAAACATAAACTACTCGGACTAAGTGTAAATCACCACAGATTTTTACATTCACTGAAACAGGTTGCGATTTTATTACAAATGCAGCAAATAGTGTAATGTGAAATAAAATAGACAATTCATGATACAATAACAGTGCATGCATTCAAATTGTAACCAGAACAAAGAGTCACAAGCCGACTGGCTAGTCGAAAACATTTTATCGAAAACGAAGCAGTTATAAATATAAATAACACCATTAACGCATGGAAAATTATTTTACAGCAAGATTTCTGCCAATCATAGCTATCATGAGAAATGGACAAGTTATACATCTCAAAACCCCAAAATTAACAAATCCAATTTATACATTTAAGAAGGCAGGGCCGGAAAAACCCCAACTGAACGACAGTAAAATTATACAATGTTTGATAACAAAACTCTGTCTAAAAGGTCGAATATCTCACGGCCGGAGGCCAGAATAATTGATTAACCGGCCTAACTCGTTTAGAAGACATTTAACATAAACCTGTAACAAAACGACTCAACTATCTGAGAACGAGTAAAACAATTCCAGGGCGAAAGCCAGCCACCCATTTAACAATCAGAGCAAACAAATGTTCCAGAGCGGCGGAGCACCGTGGAACCCCCAAACAAGTCAACAGCCGGTACCTGTGAATGAGGCGCAGGTAAGAATCCTGTTGTAGCTTAAACGCAGGAGCAACCCGTGACAAGAAGAGCTGGAGATATTACCTGGCGCAAGAAAAAGATTATACAGTGAGAAGAAAGCAAGGGTTGTACTGCCGCGAGGAGTTACAGTAAAATAATGATAGCCGAGAGAAAATCATACCTGAAACCCTCGAACAGAAGCAAGCCAGAGATGATGAACACCTGCGGACCATAAGAATGTGTCACGCGCTGAAGGAAAAGACTGAAACAAGTAGACCTCTTATAGTAAAGCAAATGATAGACAATGGAAAAGTTTTAATAAGTTTAACATGTGAAGCCACAGGCAGCCGAGAAGAAAACCTGTAGGCGTAAACATAAAAACGAACTCGCATCTAAAGGGGTAGCGATAAACAAATGAAGGCCAATGTTGATAGAACACGATTACCTGGAGAAGCATTGGAAGACCGGACCGAGGGAGGACAAATCTCCACAGGTTGCCATGGCCGCAGCGAGGGTTGTGCTAACCCTAGCGGAGTAGTTCTGGAGCCTTCCGGCCGAGAGGCAGAATGAACAAAGAAACCGTTAATTACCAAGGTCATCTTGGATCCCAAGATCACCTCCACCGTCCGATGCTTAGGTCGGATCAACGCTGTGGAAGGGGCCACGTGGTCGGCCACTTAAAAGCCACAAGTGTCATCGCGTATGCGGAAACCCAAAAGTACTCAGATATGAAACCATACAATTAAACCATGCATACTTGGGGTGACAGCGTTATACCATATGAGGATTCGACCAGACTTGGTCTACGACATAATCACTACAGTCATAATATAAAGTGCAATCTTCACAATAATCGGATAGGATATATTACAAAGAATAAATGATTGTGTTATGTGTGTGTCGATTAAAATCATAATCATGACTGTGGTTTAATTCGGATGTTGATTGGTACTTTCGGAACCAGTAAACAATGAATATGGTGGCAGAATATAAGATCACAAGTACTGCACGGTGATTTATTTTTTTAATTTTTTTTTTATGCGGGTAATTTTGTTATGGTGTGTATGTTACAAGTGGTATCAGAGCAGCGTTACAACGTTGGGCCCTATTGGTTCAACTGACGTTACAAATTGTAATGAAATTCATGCACAGTGAGGTAATCAGATGGAACGACAACCAAGATGGACACCCTCACAACAGCAACAGCGAAATGCAGGAGAGATTCCACCTACATCAGAAGGAAACCCGGAAATGTGGGTTTAGTTAGGAATAGAGCAGCATCAGCAGTCTAACCGATTGATTGAAGAACAACAACATCAGGCTCGCATTTTGTTGCACACAGTACAACAGCTACAGGAGGAGATGGAAAGAGTACGCAAAGATAATGCAAGGATGATGCAGGAACATGAGAGGATCTTAAAGAGCCTCTCCGATAAACAAAATCAAAGGGTTGAAAGGCCCAGTGCTGACAGAGAGTTTCAAGAAGGAAACGAACAGCAATCAGAGGAGCAAGGTGCAGGCCAAAGAGAAAGAAGTGTGTCACAGCAAAGTCACCCACACAGAAATTTTAATGAGGCGGAATCGGAAAATGAAACTGAAAGGAAGCCAAACAGAAAACGGAAGGTGGAGCTGCACGGAGAATTCAGAAAGATAAAGCCACCTACGTTCGATGGCGAAAAGGAGGAAGTGGCAGAAGCATGGTTGATTAACATGAAAAAATACTTCCAGGTGTACGATTATGACAGTGGACTCAAGGCACGATTAGCCATTTACCAGCTGAAGGATAAAGCCACCCTATGGTGGGAAGAAGTGAAGAATGTGCGGGGAATAGAGGACCAGGATGTGACTTGGAATAAGTTCCAACAGTACTTCAAGGACAAGTACTTGACGGAGCATTTTTATGATGAAAAGGCTCGAGAATTCCACGATTTAAGGTTGGGACAACTGACTATGGACGAGTTTATCACCAAGTTTACATCATTACTGCGATATGTACCATATTTAAGAGATGAGAAGGCTAAGGTGCAGAGGTTTCTGAGCAGTTTACCCACCCATATGAAGGAGCGTATTGAGTTTGTCAATCCTAAGACAATGGATGAGGCCATCAGAACAGCAAGGCTGTACTATCAGCAAGCGAAAAATAAAGTAGACCAAGGTAAAGGGTGGAAGTCAAAGAAAGAAAACAGAAGCAGTGCTGGTTTCAAAAGGGGTAAAACCAGTAACTTCCGAAGCTCAGCCAGAAGTTCAGTTAATAAGCAATTTGGAAGGAACCATCAGAGGATTAGATGGCCGAGAGAAGACAAGACGGTGGAAGCTTCTAGCAAACTCGAACAGCCACAAAACCAGAGGCCACCTCTGCAGTGTTGGGGCTGTGGGGCAGCGCACTACTACCGAGATTGCCCACAGCGGGGTAAAACTGATGCAGTAAACAATTTGCAGGAAGCCTCTACTGTGGGAGATGTTGCTTGAAACATACCCAGAATTAACGCAGCATTGGAGGACCGGCAAGCCGATTTTCAGCCTACTGTGATAGAACTGGAAGGTAATTTGTTATCCCAAACTATTTCTGTTTTGGTAGATTCGAGAGCCAGTTTAAGTTACATAAGTCCTAACTTAGTAGAAAAATGTAAATTACCAAGTCAGAAGTTTAAAAAGACATGGTTGGTCTAGTTAGCTACAGGGGCTAAACGAAAAGTTTTTGCCAAAATACCAGACTGTGCACTGCAAATCGGTGGACAACAGCTAGTAGTGGATTTAAATATTCTACCTTTGGGATCTTATGATGTACTGTTGGGTATGGATTGGTTGGAGAAACACTGGACTCTTATAGACTGTAAGGAGAAGATAGTTTACTACAGAGATCAGAATGGTAATCGCCAAGAAATTCAGGGCATAAAGAAACCTGTACATCTGCGACCAATTACCGCCTCCCAAATGGAAAAATGCATGAGAAAAGGATGCCAGCTATATGCCATACAAGTAGGAGTATTTGAGTCTAAGGATAAAGCAGCTGTGTTAGAAAACATACCTGTGGTGCAACAATTCAAAGACGTATTTCCTGAAGAAATACCAGGACTACCACCTAAAAGGGATGTTGATTTCACAATAGAACTGCTACCAGGAGCTTCGCCAATTTCACGGACTCCCTACCGTATGAGTGTGCCAGAATTGACTGAGCTAAAAATGCAGCTTCAGGAATTGTTAGATAAAGGGTATATACGACCCAGTGTGTCACCCTGGGGAGCACCTGTGCTGTTCGTTAGAAAAAAGGATGGAACCATGCGCATGTGCATGGACTACAGGCAGTTAAATAAGCTGACAGTTAAGAACAGGTATCCTCTACCCCGTATTGATGACCTGTTTGATCAGGTGAGGGGAGCTACTGTGTTCTCAAAGATTGATTTGCGGTCTAGTTATCATCAGATCAGAATTAAGGATGAAGATATACACAAAACTGCTTTTCGCACAAGGTATGGCCACTATGAATTCGTGGTATTACCTTTCGGTTTAACTAATGCACCAGCCACTTTCATGAGACTGATGCATAGTGTTTTTCATCCCTATATGGACAATTTCGTGCTAATCTTCATTGATGACATACTGATTTATTCAAATAATGCGGAGGAACACAGGGGGCATTTGTGAATGGTACTGGAATTGTTAAGGAAGCACCAGCTATATGCAAAATTCAGTAAATACGACTTCTTCAAAGAAGAAATACAGTATCTTGGACATGTAATATCTGAGAAGGGTATAGCGGTAGACCCAGAGAAAATAAAAACTATCATGGAATGGAAGGTGCCACAGAGTGTGGCAGATATTAGATCGTTTATGGGCCTCGCTGGCTATTATCGAAGATTTATAAAAGGATCCTCGAGGATAGATTTTCCCATCACTTCCTTACAAAGAAAAGGGAAAAATTTCAAATGGACAAAGGAATGTCAGGTGAGTTTCGAAAGATTGAAGCAGTTATTGACAACAGCACCTGTGCTAAGTGTAGCAGATATGGATAAGGAATTCGAGGTCTGTACAGACGCATGCAAGGAAGGAGTTGGGGCTGTATTTTCACAAGAAGGGTAGGTGATTGCATACAAATCCCGCAAGCTAAAAGATCATGAGCAGCGATATTCAACTTACGATTTGGAGCTGACCGCAGTGGTGCACGCTCTCCGAGTATGGAGACACTATCTACTGGGAAAGAGATTTGTATTAAAAACTGTTCATAGTAGCTTAACCAATTATTTTAAACAGGATGATTTAAGCTCCCGACAAGCTAGATGGAATGCTTTCCTGAGTGAGTTTGATATAGATCTGCAGCATGTAAAAGGTAAAGAGAACAGGGTAGCAGATGCATTGAGCAGAAAACTGCACGACGTTTATGAGTTATATGTTAATCAAATTGAGACCATATTCTTGGATCAAATCAGAATGGAAGCAGACAAGGATCCTGAATATAAATATTTGTGGCAGAAAACACAAGCACCTGAAGGCCAAGATGGATAGGGAGAATATGAGATCAACCCGAATGGGTTGCTGGTTTACAAGAAGAGGATAGTTATTCCAAACCGAATGGAATTAAAGACCATGATACTAGATGAATATCATAGAAGCAAATATGCGGGACATCCAGGATATCAAAAGATGCTGACGGCTATAAGGAAGGACTACTGCTGGCCAGGAATGAGGAAGGATATTGCAAGCTATCTAACCAAGTGTTTAGAATGCCAGCAAGTGAAAGTAGAACATAGGCACCCAGCAGGCTTAATGCAACCTATACCCATTCCCAAATGGAAATGGGAGGTGATATCATTGGATTTTATCACTAGGTTACCAAAATCAAAGCGAGGTAATGATTCCATCATGGTAGTTGTGGATAGACTAAGTAAGTCGGCACATTTTATACCTGTCCAATCCACCTAAAAAACAGTGCAAATAGCAGACTTATTCATGCGAGAAATCTTCAGACTGCATGGCATTCCTAAGACCGTTATCTCAGACAGAGATGTAAAATTCACATCAGCTTTCTGGAAAGCGTTGTTTACAGGATTAGGAACACAAGTACATTTTAGTATTGTGTACCACCCGCAAACAGATGGTCAGACTAAGTGAGTGAATCAAGTGTTGGAAGACATGCTGAGAATGTATGTTATGCAGCAACCATTAAAATGGGGGGACTACATACACTTGATAGATTTTGCCTACAATAATGGTTACCAAGAGTCATTAAAGATGAGTCCATTTGAGGCGCTATATGGGCGGCAATGCAGAACTCCCATTAATTGGAGTAGCCCCGAGAATAGACTCATGCTAGGACCAGACATGCTCGCAGAAATGGAAGCAGAGGTGAAGAAAATACGACAGAATTTGAAAGTAGGATAGGACAGACAGAAGGTGTACGCAGACAAAAGAAGGTCGTACCGGGAGTATGAGGTTGGCGATCATGTGTATGTCAGGATTAAGCCAAAAAAGAGTACACTAAGATGGGCCTCTTGTGCAAAGTTAGCACCTCAGTTTTGTGGCCCTTTCCAGATATTGGAAAGGGTGGGACCAGTAGCATATCGTTTAGCCCTTCCTAGCCATATTCGGGTGCATAACGTCTTTCACGTGTCATTATTAAAACGATATGTTCATGATACAAGACACATTATCCATTGGCAGAACATTCAGGTAGAGGGTAAGCATGATGGTTCAATTAATAACTAGATGACAAGGATTAATCGATTAAACTAAGTTTATTGTGTGCAGGTAGAACTGGACGGAGAATTTCTGGTCGAGTCCCACAGTATAATAGACCGGAGGGAAATCATGCTCCGGAAACGAGCCATCGCCCAGGTTAAAGTGCAATGGAAGCACTTTGGACCAGAGGTGGCTACCTGGGAAGATGAGAGTTTCGTCCGGGAAGCTTATCCTGAACTTTTTTTTGAGCCAGAATGAGAACACCGAGGACGGCGTTCTCTCCCAGAGGGGGAAAACTGTAACCATCATATTAGCAGTTGAATAATGGTTATACTTTAGTAATTAAGGATGGTTTAATTAAATATTTGAACAGAATTATTTGTGATGTTTGAATAAAAATTTAACTTGTGGAAATTATTTATGAGTAAAAAAATTGATGGTAAAAGTAAATCTCGAGTCAGTTGAACTGAAAAAAAACAATTTCTACAGTTACCTGAGAAAACTCTGGAATAAAGAGGAAATTCCAAAGAGTATTGGGGGTTCTGTAAGAAAAGGAAAAAGGAAGGAACTCTGTTAAAAAAACTGGAAAAGGTTTTCCAGAAGAGATTAAACCCTGGGTTGGAGACTGGACCAGACTGTCCCGAGTTCTCCCTAAGTATCCTATTTTCACTGGAGTCGGAGAGCCGGACCGGACTGTCCTGAGGACTCTCCTCCAGAATATAGTGTTCAACGTGACCCAGGCTATAAGCTCGGGGGAGAACTGCGGACGTAATTTCCCAGTTCGTGGACGGGAGGAAAACGAGTACCATCAGGGATATATGGACTCAGATAAGTAAAAGAAACAGAATTTTTCTTGTTCCTGTAGGATGAACAATCTGTTATTTTACAAGTTAAGATTATTAGTTTAAAATAGATTTTTGTCTTATATTCATTGAAAGCGTATTCTGTTTGTTACAGTCAAGAACAACTGTTAATTAGGTTCTCTGGTGGAAAACAGTAGGCTGTAATTATAGTTTAACTTATGTTTTGGAACCATGAAAATCTGGTAAAGACAAGTCAGTAGTAAACTAGATAAGGGTTTGTATCTAGTTCTAAATTGCTATAACACTGTAAAGTTACAATTATTTTAAACAGAGAAGGAACACAGTTACTGGCAGACTGTTAAACCAAATAGCATAATAAATCCGGTTCTTGGTTAGGTCGTCTACATTCCTATGATAAACTCGGACAGTAGGTGGTCCGGTCACCTGTAAGCGAATCCATAGGAAACACAAAAGCAAGAACTAGGAAAACAGAAACTTGGATGCCCAGTACACTCCTTAAGAAGTAGAGTAGATAACAGGAATTTAATACATTATCATTGAAGGAAACCTGTAACAAACATAAACTACTGGGACTGAGTGTAAATCACCATAGATTTTTACATTCACTGAAACAGGTTGCGATTTTATTACAAATGCAGCAAATAGTGTAATGTGAAATAAAATAGACAATTCATGATACAATAACAGTGCATGCATTCAAATTGTAACCAGAACAAAGAGTCACAAGCCGACTGGCTAGTCGAAAACATTTTATCGAAAACACAGCAGTTATAAATAGAAATAACACCATTAACGCATGGCAAATTATTTTACAGCAAGATTTCTGCCAATCATAGCTATCATGAGAAATGGACAAGTTATGCATCTCAAAACCCCAAAATTAACAAATCCAATTTATACATTTAAGAAGGCAGGGCCGGAAAAACCCCAACTGAATGGCAGTAAAATTATACAATGTTTGATAACAAAACTCTGTCTAAAAGGTCGAATATCTCACAGCCGGAGGCCAGAATAATTGATTAACCGGCCTAAATCGTTTAGAATACATTTAACATAAACCTGTAACAAAACGACTCAACTATCTGAGAATGAGTAAAACAATTCCAGGGCGAAAGCCAGCCACCCATTTAACAATCAGAGCAAGCAAATGTTCCAGAGCGGCGGAGCACCGTGGAACCCCCAAACAAGTCAACAGCCGGTACCTATGAATGAGGCGCAGGTAACAATCCTGTTGTAGCTTAAACGCAGGAGCAACCCGTGACAAGAAGAGCTGGAGATATTACCTGGCACAAGCAAAAGATTATACAGTGAGAAGAAAGCAAGCGTTGTACTTCCGCGAGGAGTTACAGTAAAATAATGATAGCCGAGAGAAAATCATACCTGAAACCCTCGAACAGAAGCAAGCCAGAGATGATGAACACCTGCGGACCATAAGAATGTGTCACGCACTGAAGGAAAAGACTGAAACAAGTAGACCTCTGATAGTAAAGCAAACGATAGACAATGGAAAAGTTTTAATAAGTTTAACATGTGAAGCCACAGGCAGCCAAGAAGAAAACCTGTAGGCGTAAACATAAAAACGAACTTGCATCTAAAGGGGTAGCGATAAACAAATGAAGGCCACTTTCGATAGAACACGATTACCTGGAGAAGCGTTGGAAGACCGGACCGAGGGAGGACAAATCTCCACAGGTTGCCATGGCCACAGCGAGGGTTGCATTAACCCTAGCGGAGTAGTTCCGGAGCCTTCCGGCCGAGAGGCAGAATGAACAAAAAAACCGTTAATTACCAAGGTCATCTTGGATCCCAAGATCACCTCCACCGTCCGATGCTTAGGTCGAATCAACGCTGTGGAAGGGGCCACGTGGTCGGCCACTTAAAAGCCACAAGTGTCATCGTGTATGCGGAAACCCAAAAATACTCAGATATGAAACCATACAATTAAACCATGCATACTTGGGGTGACAGCGTTATACCATATGAGGATTCGACCAGACTTGGTCTATGACATAATCACTACAGTCATAATATAAAGTGCAATCTTCATAATAATCGGATATGATATATTACAAAGAATAAATGATTGTGTTATGTGTGTGCCGATTAAAATCATAATCATGACTGTGGTTTAATTCGGATACTGATTGGTACTTCCGGAACCAGTAAACAATGAATATGGTGGCAGAATATAAGATCACAAGTACTGCACGGTGATTTATTTTTTTAATTTTTTTTTATGCGGGTAATTTTGCTATGGTGTGTATGTTACAACATTATTATAATTATTAACATGTAAATCATTTTAATCAATATTTATGATTAATATATGTTATTTGTACTTATTGCATGTAAAATTTCATTGTTTGATTAAAATAAACATGTATTATTTGTCATATATAATATCCCATCTTATACATAATTATTAATAAATTTTTGGGTCTACTATATGTCTTCTTTTTGGTTGGGTATTATGAAAAATTACTTGAAATTTTGATTACTCATTTTTCAGAGATTTCACATTACTTTGAACACCAATTAAAATGCCTCTAACATTTATTTTCAATATAAATAAACATGTACTATGTATAAATATGTATGAAGATGATTTTAAATTAGCTAAAGCACTATTCATTATTAAAATGTTATGTTTATTTATTAGATTCAATAATTCATTTTTCCATTTAAATAAATGTATAACACATGTTATAAATAGTTTATCTTATCACCATGAATTGAACATATATGCATTGATAGAGATGCATGGTACAAATATCCCAAATGTTTATTTGGAAATGATGACAAAATCAACCACTTGTGTGCAAGAAAAAATGATTAATAATAACTAATCATTAACATATGGTGAATATAAAAAAGTATGAAGAAACAAAACATAAATGGAGGCAAATAGAGGAAATCATGAGGAGACATAGGTTGGAGAGATTGTCCACATTCAAGAGTATTTACACTGAAAGTTGTTTTGAAGCAATATGTCAATTGATGCAGAATGAATATGAGGTGTCATGTTTACTATGTATAATTGCACATAATTTTTTCAATTCAATCATGCACAATGATTCATTTGAATTTAAATACATAGAAAAATACATGAACGAAAATGAAATTTCCATAATTTCCTGGAATATTATTATTTTTTTAACTAGAAAGAGTATATATTTTGTATTAAAGCACGCCCGCTCACAATCAAAATGCAGAGATTTTTACATAAAAAAATGAGTATTTCATTGGCTGCATGCATATATTACATTTGGGCCAACTCTTATGCGAGTTTTTTTACCAGCAATCACATTATCACAATTCAACACTATTTTCCTGCTACTAAAAATTACAGAACTATTATAGGAGATATATACATGTATGATTGGACATATTAAAAAAAAATAGAGGGTGTCAAAGGGGTGTTTATTCATCCATTGGAGTTGGAGAGTTGAGGTTCAGTGGCTTGGCCACCTCCTCCTCCTTCTTGGACTTGTCTACAAACTTTAGCGTCAGCCCATCAATCTTGAGCTCAAGGGCTTCAAATTTGTCTTCGAGCCTTTATATTTTCTCTTTTTCCTCAAGTTGACGCTCCTCGATCTCAATGGAATCCTTGTGGTGCTTATTCACATATATTTGGAGCACATAGATTCTGTTTCTAAATTCGCCATGTTCCAGTGCATAGAACTCACAACTCAACTTGTTTATGCCAATACCCCAACACCAGCGACTCGTAGAATGTTACCACAACTCTTAACCACCACCCACAAACGCAGGGACAAAGCCAAGGATTCCTTAGCTTCCCTTCCCAGAGGCTTTCTTCTTTTAATCAGATCATTATCCCTTATATAATCACCTATAGTGCACCAACAAAGGAGGAATGGCATCATGATATTAGGGCTGCTGGATTCCCAATGTTGATCCATAATTTCATAGCCTTCCACAACTTCTCATAACTCCCTTTCCACCTTCTTCCCACACCTCTCCTACATTTTGCAGAGCTCGGTGAGTAAATTCTTTCCCCGTGGATTCACCATTCCCATAAACCTAGTACCAAAATTTTGGTGTCTACAAGAGAGATCGAAGTAGGGACTGTGTATAAATATGCATGAGTTGTAGCAAGCACCAGGTGGATGGAGATCATGCTACATGATGCCACATTGTAGATTGATTTCTCCATACGACATGCCACGAGAGCCAAGATCAAGGAAGGTTAAGTAAATAATGAAAATAATTTGGGTAAATATTAAATCAAGGGGAAAAAAAAGAAGTTTCCATGTGTTGGAGGTCGGGAGGAAATGACAATCATGCCAAATTGGAGGGGTAATGTGGAGGAGGAGGGAGGGTGGGGGTAAGGAGTGAAAGGGGAGGGGATGGAGTACGAGGGGTGGGGGAGAGGGAGTAATGGGTTAGGGAGAAAGGGGAGAGAGGGCTAACTAGAAGGCCAAATAAGAGATGAATATGAGGTAGAACAAGGTTCCAAGGGAGGGTAGAGGGAGGGAGGGGGGAGAGGGCTCCAGAGGTTGCTGGGGGAGATAGACTAAAAGGCAGTAAACGACTCCCAGAAAATCTAATATCCATCCCTATTCCCATCTGCAAGGTTAGATATTATCTTCACCTTAGGATTCTTAGTCATAGCTATGGAATACATCTATGTAACCTTCAATTCCATTCACCATGTTGGCTTCTTCTTTGATTCTACAAGCCATATTGGTTTGTTTGTATGTCTCTTTGTTGTTTCCCAGGACAATATGGTAGAAAATTATTTCGTCAAATAGAGGGGTCATTCCTTGGGTCCTCTTGATGACTTGGTTTAGGAAAGTGTTTATAGCTGGGGTATTTTTCTCATATGGTTTGTTATTATTATGAAGTATCCAAGGATTTGGAGCTTCTTGATGCCTTTAGTGATGGCCATATTCATTCCAAAGGGTAACTCATAGGCCTCAGCTTGGTTGTTTGTTATGGGGCCTAGACTCTAGGCATACCTATCTTCGATTTTTCCATCGATATTTATGATAATCCCTCCCCCTCTTGCCATCCCATCCTAGAATAGTATATTTGAAAGGATATATTATACAATTATCAATTTCATATGAAAACGAGAATATAGAAGTCGTTTTTTTGTTTATTATTGGATGCGGTATATACTAAATCTAACCATATACATATGACCTACTGATACATTGATAATTATACCTAGATTTTGCTCATTCAAGGAAGACACAATGGTATTTCTTGTTATGTACATTTAGAATGAATATAATTCATTTGCATTATGAACTTTTGAAAGAAATAGTACAAGAGAAAAACACTTTATGTGGTATTGAAGTAGTTAACAAAGAGAAATATATAGAAGAATCCTATAGAAAAACATAATGGGGATAATGCAAAAGGCTTTAAAAACATGAACATAGATGAAGATATCATAGAAATTAATACAAGGTTTATCAATGCAAACAAGAGATTATGGTTATCATTTCACAAGTCAAAGAACATATAAGAACCAAGGATAATGTCAAAAAAAGTGTAGCTAAAAAACCATGTAAGAGATAAAATTTTGTATGAATATTAATGATTTGTATTCCAAATCTTTGAAAGAAATAGAAAGAGGAAAATAAAAATTATGTTATTTTGAAATAGCTAAGAAAGCAATATGTAGTTGAACCCTATAAAAAAAATAATGGGCATAATGTGAGTAGCTTTAAGGACATCAACATAGAAGAAGATAACATGGAACTTAATATAAAGCCTATAAATTGAAACAGGAGATCATGTTTTTCATTGAATCAACTCGAAAAACAAGTCTAATTAGAAAATGATCGAAGTGACCAAAATCAGGACAAAATATGATATTTTCGAATAAACATATCGAATCATTACAGATTCGATATAATTTGAACTCCCCTCAAGTGCATATTCGAGTCTCAAGCCATTGAAAGACATCTTGATACGCTTCTAGCTCCAAAGAAAGTATTTGTAGATTTGAGTATTGTTGAACACAAACTCAATTTCTTCTCCACTATTGTGATTTTTGGCACTCTGAAACCATGTAGAAAATCTCTAACACAATTATAATACCATGTAGAAATTATATCAATGGATTCAATCTGATCATGTAATGTACTAAAACAAGATATTGAATCCTTCTCCAATATTTTTGGAATATAAATCACGATCTCTCAATCACATACAAGTAAGAGAAAGGAAATTATCAAGCACACAACACAAGATGTTCTTGGGGAAAACACCTGCTCAAAACCCCTCTATCATATATTGTACATAGTCAAATAATCATGAAACAATACAATGCTTTCTCACACCGAGAAAATCCTGCATTATCTTGATTGTCTCACTCTGATTCTCCTCAAAACTCTCTAGCAATTCTTAGGCAAAATTGGCTAACACTTAGCCAGTCACTCGTTAGCCCAGCTCACGCAATCCCTAGGCAATTAATCCATATTAAATAGGATAATCAACCTTTCTTGATTGCGCAATCCCTATGGAGCCTTCCTTTGACTATAATTGCACTGTGGAAATTTGCTAATAACATAACTAATAGTTAACTTCCCTTCAACCTCTGTCTCAACTGGTCGTCATCAGAATTGACATGCATGCAAATATTAATAGTGAATAATCAATTACTTGATATATCACTACTTGTGAATTAAATCTAATTTAATTCACTTGACCTCTCACTAGTTCATCACTTAGTTAGAACTAGTTAAAGTGATTTTAACTCAATTATTTTGAGTTAACTGATTACACACACACAACACTAGTGCATTAACTGCCATTGGACCTGAAAATAATAGAATCACTCTACAAGCCTCCCCCTTGACCCTCAACTAGAAATTCTTAAGCTAACTAAGTGCAATTTTCTGGATTTTATTTCTCAATGCCAATTTCACTATTTCTTATTGCAGATTTCAACATAAATATTAAAACATTGAAATTTCAAATTTAATAATGACTAACATCATTTGTATTCTATTTTCTTATAATAAAAATCAATTTCTCTAAAAACAAATGTCATGCCTTGCTTTAAAATTTTAATTATGAAAAATTATATCATAAATTCGAACATCTTCTTTTGAGCAAACCTTCACAAAATATCATATATTCTTTTATTACCAAAGGACTATTTCCTGTTTAAAGCATCCTATCAACTAACAAAATTACACAATAAAAATTAATATAGAAAAATCATGATATTCAAACTTCCACCCTTCTTTCTTGTTAACTTGAATTTTGGATATATACCTTGAATAATTAAAAGATATATTTATTTAATAACTAAAAGATAGTATCAAATCATTTATCTCTAATTAAACACAGGACAAAAACAAAAATAAGTAAACTCTATGGTTTTATCCACATTCTTTTGTATATCTACTTTACTTAGAAAGATGGCATACTACAAACTAATTATCAATATGAAGTTGCAGTGAAATATACAGCTTCTTGCCACAATCATCTCACAAACAAAGTATACAGCTTCGTGCCACAATCATCTCACAAACAAACTATAGGAAACAAATAACAACAACTCAGGAAATAAATAACTACAACTCAGAATTTTCTAAATGTGAGGAAAACGAAATTTGTAATTAGGAAATAAATAACAACAACTCATGAAATAAATAACTACAACTCAGGATTTTCTAAATGCGAGGAAAATAAATTTTGTAATTTGCACGACTGTAGAAGATAAATTGGCTGACACACAAACTTATATAGATGGAATGCCTGAAATATCAAAATAAGGGGAAAAAAATGTTAATACGTTAATATCACTATTTTGAAGGTTTGAAAAGTTAAAAAATGGGAAAAAATATGCTTGAAAAGTTAAAATGTGGGAAAAATTATGCTAACAGCTTAATACCACTCTTCTGAGTGCCTGAAAAGTTAAAATAAGGAAAAATGATGTTAATAGCTTTCTGGATTGAAAAATGTCTACATGAAAATGAAAATTCCAGAGGAAAGAAAGCTTTTGAGAGAAGACAGTACCTAAATACTGTATTGAACAATGCTTTCTGAACCGCTCAATTGCCAGACAAAAACGGGTAACACTCATTGTACCATGCTTCTCCATTCAGTTGTACTTCCTAACCAATCTTTTCATCCATGGTGTAGCCTGGCTATGGACTACTTGTTGTCCAGATGAGCTAAGACACAACTCAAGGTTAGGTGGTATATTCTCAAGAGCAAATAACATAACGTGAGGAATATCCTTGACATGGTGGTCATGTAAAACATACTGAGCAAATACGTTTGGTCTAGAACTCCTCCGTATGAATCTGCTTGCATTTCCACTTCTAGATGAATCAACTTTGAAACCCTTGTCTTGAACAATTGGAAAAGGAGAACCCGACAATGAATTATTGTCGACCACCCCTAGTAGGTCACCGGAATTTCCTTCACTGGTTATAGAGAATATTGGGAAAATAAAGTTATTCATTGAGGTTCTTTTGGAGCGATATAAATTACCTGTGTACTCCAGAATAAACGTACCTGCCTGCATGAATTCCAATGTCCTAATTCCCCAATCCCTCCTTGGTGTCCTGAAGATCTCGATCTTGTCATTCAACCCCTGTTGAGAAACCGTATTTCTGCAAGTTGGTGGGCATCTGCATTTAGGACCGCACTCATACACTAAAGTCTTAGGTTTAATGAGTATCCCATCAGTTCTGTAAGGGAATTTCCCCCCATTTCTTCTAGCACAAAGGCAGCTTTCAGTATCAGTACATCCTCCAGTACAACAGCACCCTTCTGGCAACTCTAGTTTAGGGAAGAAACAGGGATATTCCACAGTAAGGAGGTATTTGAAATCATCAATAATGTAGACATTGTCTACCGAATTAACAACTGGTATAGAAAATTTGTGTCGTCCTTCTGCAATATCTTCCTTCATTACAGCTATTTTCTTACCATGTGGACCGGCCCTAAACCGCACTATATGAGAAACCAGAGGAGGTTGATCTCCTTTCCGCCTTAGTCTGAATTTGTACACCAGATATCCCGCTCGTCCTTTTTCTAACCAGCAATGCTCCACATTATAGAGTCCATCATACCTATACCCACAAGACAAATCCTCACATGATCGGATTAATCTAACGGGCTGTTTTTCCCTCCAGCTATTCCTGAGGGCTGCATTCCCAGGAGTGAGCTGCTGATCATAAACCTGTTTCTGTTTCTTTCTCTGGTTATCATTCTTGCCACCTTGGCCGGCGTATATTATTACATCTCCATTGTCAATATTGTCCTCGTAACCACCGGAAGCAACAATGCTGGTAGCCAATGGAACCCCGTGACTTGATTCTTCAGGCTTTAGGCAGTATATACCTGCCTTAAGAGGTCTATGCAAACCTATAAGACTCAACAGCCTTCGGGATTGGAATACATTTCCAACTTCGACTCCAGGAACAGAACCTATATGATTCTTGCAAAGATTTCGGCAAAGAGATTTCAATCTCTCTGATGCATAGTCGAATACCCTTATGATTTTTGGGTAATCCTCTTTATGCAATATTTGCTGCTGATGTTTCAGTCCCTGCACTAAATCATGGAACATAGACACCACTAATCTCCTTTCATGGGCCTCTTTGCAGGAAACATCAGCTTTAACCTCTCTATTGTTGAATATGGCACTCAATGTTTCCTCTGCTTCATTTTTCCCTTTCCGCTTGCGCTCTGTATCGTCACCTTGATTCTGTGCATTCAAACTCGAGTTTTTCTCTTGAATCTCAATGTCTGGTTCATTGACAGGAGCATGATCTGGGGTGTCTCCCAAATTTTTAGCTCGCATCTTTTTTGCCCGTTGTCTATGATATTCCAGATATTCAAGCTTTCTCCTTCTTGCAGTCCCCTGGGCGTCTGCTCCGCCTTTGACAACTTTTTTTGCAGTCCCCTCGGCGTCTGCTCCTGCTCCACCTTTGACACCCGGGCATCCAAGAGGTAGTTCACATGAACTGCCCTCGACTTCCAATACCCTTGAAGTCGACTCTGTTCGTTGAGCCATGTCCTGAGGAGACATGCACCCAATTCCAGCCAAAGATTGCAGCTCTTTGATAGAATTTAAACTGCTGCCACTGTATAGCGTGCACTGTGCATTACTTACTGTAGAAATGAAATGATAATTTCTGCAGAAATGAAATGATTGGCTATTTAGAGGGATGGTAACTCTGAATATTTTAGTCATATAAATGCAATTTAGGGTTTGAAGAGTGGCCTAGAGTACAAAAGATGAAAATGAAATGACGACTATTTAGGGGATTGTAATAACATTTTACTTACTGGTGAGTCCTGCGACTGGTGAACGCTGTATCAACTGCTGTTTGAACTGTTGTTCTTTATCCAAAGCTCAAATAATGTCCATAATCGTTTGGTACAAGTCCACTGTGTTGACAGAAGCTGAACTGCAGTAGTTTGGTGCAAGTTCAAGTTCACGGTTTACAACAGAACCTGAATCAGAACTAAAACCCCATATTGATATTTGCAAATTGGTTCAAGTTTAGGTGAGCCGCTTTATTCGGAATCGTTTGACGCAGTCATTACACAGAAGATTCGAGTAAATGCAGATTAAGATTAGTCATTATTAAAAACAGTTAAATTTTTAAATGTGAGTTATCATAATTTAATAGTGGTGACAAAAAATATTTGGGCTTCCCACCTAAGATTTTGTACCTAATTTTTAAAAACAACATTTATCAATGCGATTAACAAAATTATTATGGGTTAAAATATGGTATTGGAGTTTTGTCGTTTGTCAAAATGATATTTAAAATATATGGCATTAATATGATATTCGTTGTTGAGAATTAGAAAAATATATTTTATATAGTTTTTAAGTTTTTCAGTTAAAATTTTCAGTATATGTATCAAGTTTAATTTAAAAAAAATCAGATTTATTAAAATTTTAATTATTATAATATTTTTAATTCATTTCTTTAAAAGTATATTTTTATTAATAGATTAAAATTATTTTTCACTCTTTATCTAATGTTGTATTAAATTTTAGAATTTAAATTATTTTACTAAATTTTCAATAAAATAACATTTATTGACGTAATTTAAAAATTAATTTAGTTATTTAAAAATCCCAAATTTATAAATAAAAATTATCATTTTTATTTTAAAGATTTTAATTATAAATAACATGCGGAATTTGTTTTAGAAATAGATTGAAATAAAAATTAAACTAAATCAAATATTTCAATATTATATAAAAGTTTTCATCACTTACATTATCAATAAAAATAATTTGTGTCTAATTCCTCATAAGACAATACCTATTAACATATCTAACAAAATAGATTTAAAAATTTAATTCTTTCTAAATTTATGCTTAAATATAAAGTTAGAGTTTGTCCGCTCCTAGAGTAAGATTTAAAATAACTTGAAATTAGTATTTAGCATTAAAAAATCGTTTTTTATTTAATAATTTTTTAATTAAATTAACATAATTTACAATTAAGCGGGAATACAATTCAAATTAGGTGAGTTGTTTTGCTAGAAAGTTAGAACAAAATCTTTAAGTCAAATAAAAATCAAATTGGTCAAGTTTATTAACTTTTTCATAAGGAAGTCGGACCAAAATTCAAACTAGGTCAAATTTAATAACTTATTTTGCAATTAAGTGGGAATAAAATTCAAAGTCAAATTTATTAACTTGTTTGGCAAAGAAGGAAGTGGGAACACAATTCAAATTAGATCAAATTTATTAACTTGTTTTATAAGGAAGAAAATCAAATATGTTAACATGTTTTGCAAAAAAAGAAGAGAGAACAAAATTCAAATTAGATCAAATTTATCAACTTGTTTTACAAAAAAGCAAGCCAAATTTATTAACATGTTTGCAAAGAAAGAAGCCCCAACACAATTCAAATTAGATCAAATTTATCAAATTGTTTTACAATTAAGAATAGTTAAAACAAAATAATTAAGAATAATTAAATTAAATGAAAATACTCATAATTTTTTTTTTTTTCTAAGTAATACTATTCTATTAACAGATAAAAATATTTACAGCAGGTCTAAGCCTGTACATTGCCCTTTCCAGTGACATTTGAACAAAAAAATTCCAAAGAGCACTGCCCTGCAACAGGGAAACCAGTGTTGTACAGTGTTTGAGAAGAAAAGCCCTCGCAGGGGAGATGTGAATTTCAGCTTTTGGATCACTAAGCTGAAAACAAACTGAAAGTTTGACAAAACATACACAGAATAGACATTGAACATAAACATAAAAATAGACAAGAACAAGCCTAAAATAGAGGGCCTCGTTATTGAGCAAAAAACAACAGTAGAGGGCGAGCCTACTCATCAGGAGCCTCTTCGATGACCCTGCACCAGAGAGCATCAAGATTGCCATCGGAATCAAGCAAGTCCGCAGTGGAATGAATCACCTTCCCAAGAGAAGAAGGAGCCTTCCCACCAAGATCGCGACCGTTGTCATTTTGCTTCGAACTCTGGAGACCATTGTCAGTCTTAACCTCGCTCGCTTGACCCGCGCTCAGCTGCACGCTCGCTTGAAAGGCCTGCATGGAAATAGTCGAAACATGCCCCTACTCGGCCAGGTTTCCAGGACCCTGCAAGGGTGGGATTTTTGAGAGCAGAGGCACATCCCGGACGCTAGAGGAATTGGGATCCACATGTTGAGGATCTTCACGAAAGGCCACAGTGATTGTGGCAGTAACCCGAGGCCTGGAAAGAGCACAATTGAAGGAGAATTGGGTAGTGTGCGTCTGAGCAGGGGGGTGAGAAGTTAAGGGGGAGCTCATGCAGCATCCAGAGCGAGTCCTTCGACCACGGGAAAGAGACGAACTGCCTTCATGTGAAGAAGAGGAGGAGGTGGAGCTAGGAGAGGGGGAAGGACGTTGGAGACGGCCACACGAAGAACCTCTGCGACGTCGCATCCTATGCCTGAGGCGGGGCATCCTGACAGACACAAGGGGGAGACCAAAAAGAGGAGAGGAGACCACCGGCTGAGGGCGCATGGAGAAAGACGCGAACAAGAAATTGCCAACAAGCGAGAAGTGAAAATTGTTATCAAAATCAAGACAGCAGTTCAAGCTACTCCTCTTACCAATAGAAGTCCTATGGCAGGAGACGCCAGCCTTCGGTGAACAGCTCTGCGAGACAGGCTTGGGTAATTCATCCATTGCAAGGAAGCTTACCCTGATAACTCCTATGAACCGAAGAATCCAGAGCCAAGGACCTGTAATAAATGGACTAGAGGGCTGAATCATTTTGCAATACGTGAAATCGCTTCGAGAGTTGAGCAGAGGATTGTAACCAGTGCCGAACATTAATGCAACAGTTAACCACTTAGCAGGTATTAATGATTCGGATTTATGCAGGAACGCAACAAAATATAGAAATAACCATGAACATAGAGATGCAGCGGAAATAATTCTTCATTTCATTAATATCAAATAACAGAAATATGCTTACAGGCATAATGGAAATAAAATAGCTAGGGCGCTGGTAGCTATCTCTGAGAAGAGATGTGGCAGTTACAGGCCTCTGAACTGTGTTACAATGAGGCTCGAGGGCCTATTTATTGTTGATAAACAATGTAGAATCTGAAACGTCCAAAAACCTAACCGTAAGAGATGGGGCACCAAAACTGTGGGCGCCCATTTGGGTAAATTGGTGGTTCAACTTCCCGGGGGCATAACTTTGGCACCCGATCTCCCTTTGACGCGCTCAATAGCTCGTTAGAAAGATCTATCCGAGGAATTAAATTTTTGAACGAGAAACATTAGTCCATGTACCCATGTTGCGCTTCGTTTTCCCAAAAAATGTCGTTTAGGGCCTCAAAACGGCTCTGGAAGTTCAGGACCCGAAAAACTGCTAAAAATAGTAAGTTTTGTTGTAACTTGAAAATTGAAAGAACTGAAGATGGGGGTTCAAATGGAATAGGTGGGTGGCCACCAATATCCAACTGGATCATTAAGCCCCCAAAACTGCTCCGAGAGTGGAGGACCCGAAAACCGCTAAAAATAGTAAGTTGTGCCGAATGTGAAAAGCCGCAAGAATTGATGGTGCCGGGTCCAAATGGAATAGGTGGGTGGCCACCGATATCCACTCGGATCATTCCTCCTCTCAGGAAGCAATGGTCCCCATTGCATTGAGATCCTCCATGAGATGAGGCAAATTCTGTTGAACTGAGTATTAGATGTGTTGAAGATGTCATGGACCTGCGGGTGGACATGCTGGATGCATTTAGTAAATTTGATTTCTTTATCAGCCTCAAACAGTACATGTTTGGATTTTGTATGTGTAGTTGCAAGATGTATGGCAACATCAGCCAGTGGTGTGTTGGGAGTCAGATCAATGGAGTGCTTGTCCTGATAGTGTGGAGGAACCTCTATGAGTGTGGAGAAATTGTCATCGTATCCCTCCCTGACTTTGTCCATCTGCTGCAGTTGTGCAAGGGAGCCCTGTTTCAAGGTTGTGGCCACAATATTCTTCTTTCCCTGTGAGTAAGTCGTAAGGAAAATGAATTTTCTGGTTTGGGAAACAATCTTACTGCGTTTTTTTGTTACTGCGTTGTTTTGCGTAGTCAAAGAGATGGCAGAGGCGGATCTACTCTCCCAGATCTCCGTGAAGAATATTTCCCAAAGAAATAATACAATGACGAGGCCTAGACTCATACGCAGCATGTCGCCTCCACAAGTATGGTTGGCCCAATAATACATCAGCTACATCAAGAGGAGCAACATCACACAATACCTCATCCGTGAATGGCTTGATACTGTATGGAAGTCGGCACTGCTGGCGGATGCGGAGATCTCTCCCTGGGTGGAGCCACCCGATGGTATATGGCTGCTGGTGTGCTATGGTTGGTAGGCTGAGCCGCTTCACGACATCTGCTGAAATGAGGTTCTTTTGGCTTCTGCTATCGACGAGAAACTGCAGCGCAGAACCCTTCACCCACATCTGCGACTAGAAGAGGCACTCCCCCTCCTCTGGATCCTCTGGACCCTCCTTCTGGATCTTGGTGGTGGCAACAATGGCACTGGGATCCGCATCAATGATCTTCTTCCCTTTGTCATTGCCTTTGTCTGGTTCTAACTCAGGATCAAAAAATGCATCTGATTCGGGTGCCTTTAGTTCAGCCACCAAAGACTGTTTGGCCCGACACTCATTTGTGCTGTGAGTGGGGCTGTTATGAAATTCACACCACTTCCCTATGTCCTTCTTTTGATTTGTGGTGTTGTTATGAGTCGCATTGCTTTGGCCTTGCCCCTTGTTCTTCGGTTCGAGGGCACCTTTCGGATTCGCAGATCCAAAGTCTCACTTCTTCTGCTTAAATTTCTGCTCGATCTTGGCAGCATAGCGAAATGCCGTGCCAAGCGATGTAATGTTGAGGAACTCCATTTCCTTGTGAATGTGTTTGTGTAGATAGCCGCGGTACTTGAGCACCAAATGTCTCTCTAAATCTTTAATACCCAACTTTGTGCACAGGGTATGGAACAGATTCGTTAGTTCGTGCACATCTTGATCCTTTTGTTGCCGCAGCGTGGTCCATTGGATGTATTTGTCCTCATAGCTCCCCACGGGGTAATATTGTTCCTTGATGCTGTCTCGAAATGAATTCCAAGTGGGTGTGGCCGAGAACAGAGAGGGTTCCCCTTCGCCCTCTTGCTCACGGTAGGTTTCCCACCAGTCTTTGACATGGGGGGCAGCTTTGAGGAGTGCAAAAATAATCTTTTCTCGGTCAGAGAAGTCATGGACCGAGAAATACCCTTCCAACAAATTTAACCATCCGTCTACAGCGTCTGCATCTATTTTTCCTTCAAATATAGGAATGTCAAAGTTTACCTGTACCTTGAAGGGAGTGGCGCCTCCAGAGTGGCTGTTGGATGCAGATGCGCCATATGTGGGCAGTCGTTGAAGGATTTGAGAAAAGTTATCCATCATCGTGTTCCTTTGTTTCTCGAGGGCCTCCTCGAGCAGTATTTTGATAGGATCTCCTACTCCCTCATCTTTCTTTTCTTCCGCCATGGGAGGTCGTCGAGGTTTGCGAGGCTGATTTTGCAAGGGTTCAACCAGATCGAGCCCTAACTCCTTATACCCTGACCGCGTTGGGGACATGCAAAGAAAAACAAAGAAAGAGCAGACCCCCTCTGATACCACTGATTCGGATTTATGCAGGAACACAACAAAATATAGAAATAACCATGAACATAGAGATGCAGCGGAAATAATGCTTCATTTCATTAATATCAAATAATAGAAATATGCTTACAGGCATAATGGAAATAAAATAGCTAGGGCACTGGTAGATATCTCTGAGAAGAGATGTGGCGGCTACAGGCCTCTGAACTGTGTTACAATGAGGCTCAAGGGCCTATTTATTGTTGAGAAACAATGTAGAATCTGAAACATCCAAAAACCTAACCGTAGGAGATGAGGCGCCAAAACTGTGGGCGCTCGTTTGGGTAAATTGGTGGTTCAACTTCCCGGGGGCATAAATTTGGCACCTGATCTCCGTTTGACGCGCTCAATAGCTCGTTAGAAAGATCTATCCGAGGAATTAAATTTTTGAATGAGAAACATTGGTACATGGACCCATGTTGCTCTCCGTTTTCCCAAAAATGTCGTTTAGGGCCTCAAAACGGTTCCGGAAGTTCAGGACCCGAAAAACTGCTAAAAATAGTAAGTTTTGTTGCAACTTGAAAATTGAAAGAACTGAATATGGGGGTTCAAATGGAATAGGTGGGTGGCCACCAATATCCAACTGGATCATTAAGCCCCCAAAACGGCTCCGAGAGTGGAGGACCCGAAAACCTGCTAAAAATAGTAAGTTGTGCTGAATGTGAAAAGCTGCAAGAATTGATGGTGCTGGTCCAAATGGAATAGGTGGGTGGCCACCGATATCCACCTGGATCAATTAAAGACCCTGTTTCCTTCAGCTCGCGGGAAGGCAGGTGGCTCTCCTGAATGCCCCGCCCCCATCCCATCATCATAAACATCTGCCTCGCCACCCACATCCGGGGTTTTAGCATCAATCTGGATCAGCTTAAAGCACTACTGTTGTTGATCATGGTTCTGGATAATTTCTATAGAGCCAGCAAGAAGACTGTCTCATAGTCAACACCTAGATTGGCAAGAAAATCCGCCACCTTGTTGCCTTCCCTTTTGGAGTGTTTGAAAAGGATCGCTCTGTTATTGTGATGCCATCTCTCAAGTGTCATGAGATGCGCTTCCAGTCTCCAACTGTGAGCTATTTTGTTCGCATGAGTTCCATTGAGGATGTGATTGGCCATGTTGATGAGAATTTGAGAGTCCCCTTCAACTTCCAGAGGGAACAACCCCAGACGGTGGGAAAGGAGAAGTCCCTGCCAAAGACATTCCAATTCGGCCGAATTATTTTTATCCCATCCAATATTTCCAAAATAAATAGCCATAGGAGCGCCTTTTTGATCTCTGATGATGCCCCCAAATCCTTCTTTACCAGGATTGCCTTTGGAGGTGCCATCAAAGTTGAGTTTAAAAGTGCTTTTGGGAGGAGGAATCCAAATAACCTTTACTTTACCAGCAGTTCTAGGAGTGCTTTGTGTTCTCTTGTCCATGTTTATATGCAGGCGCCAGTTGTCCCATATAGTAATCTCAGTGGCCAAAGTGGGAAGGTCATCTGCTTCCCACGAGTGCAGGGCCAGGGTTTCCGAGAGGTTGAGGCAGAAATACTCCCAGATGATATTAAGGGGAGTGAATTGATATTTAAAGATGCGTATGTTTCTCTCCTTCCAAATGGTCCAGAAGAGAACACCTGGTATGATTCTCCAAAGTTGGTTGAGAATTTCGCTCTTGTAGGGGCTCTGGTTCCAGTCACGAATGGAGCTGGGTATGTTGGCAGAAGGTCTGCAATGTCTTTGACATCGAAAGTTGATTTTCTCCCATAGTTGAGTGGCCAATGGGCAGGAGTTAAGGAGATGTTGCTGCATTTCCTCCTGAGCATTGCAATTGGGACACATTGAGGGACCATGAAAGCTTCTTTTTCTTAAGTTATCCCAAGTGAGGATTCTTTGGTGCCCTAGAAGCCAGAGGAATGAGGATACTTTAGGCCAAATTCTAGGATTCCAAATTCTGTCCCAAAGTGGATCTTTGGGGATCAAGTCTCTGCTCAAGATTCTGTATGCTTCTTTGGTGGAGAAGGATCCCTTAGGGGTGTAACCCCAACGAAGAATGTCCCTGTCTGTGGAGACTCTGATGCATCTGGTTTGTAACTCCTGTTTTAAAGCTTCCTTAGTGCGTTCATCGCTGTTCTCCAAGATCCTTTCCACTGACTTCCACTTTCTGAAACTCTGCCCATCTGTGTCCATCCATTGTTGCTGAACAACGACCATCTACTGCAAGTCCCATTCCGGACTGCGAGGTAGTTGGCATATGTTGGTGAGTTTAGGAAATTGATCCCAGGAGTCCGTCCAGAATCTAGCAGTGTTTCCATTCCGTATTTCCCAGAAACTATGTTGTTGAACGAGCAGGTAGTGCTGTTTGGCTGTGTTCTGGATTAGAGACCCTTTCTCAGTGGGTGTAAATCTGATGAGTTCCTCCTGTGGTCTGTTGTTTGCATATTTGGCCGTCCAGATGGTAGCCCAAAGCTTCTCAGGGTGTTTGAGCCAGTTCCACCAAATTTTGGCACTCATAATGGCGTTGTTGTGATAGGGGTCACGTAGGCATATTCCCCCTTGGTCTTTAGGCAAGCATACTGTGGACCATTTAACCAGAGCCCATTTACGATTTGTGCCATAGGATCCCCATAGGAAGTTTCTTTGTAAGGCTTTGATTTTTTTGAGGACCCATTTTGGTGCTGCTAAAATGGAAAACAGATACAAGGGCATGGCCTGCAGCACCGCTTTTAATAGAACTAAGCGGCTGGCTATATTCAAAGTTCTGTAGGTCCAAGAGGAGAGTCGAGCCTCAAGTTTTTCAAGGAGTCTTTGCCAAGAGGTGTGCTTTAGAGCAGAGTCAATTAGGGGAGCCCCCAAATAAGTAGAAGGGAGCTTGGCGATGGAGAAGCCAAGAATACGGGCAATGGCCGACTGAGTGATAGGAGGAGTGTGAAAAAAGAAGATTTGGGATTTGGCAGAGTTTATGCTGGCGCCAGAGGCGGCGAAAATACTCTTAAATTAAATGTATTGTTAAAAATAATTAATTAGTATATGCTAATTTTAAATAATTCTTAAATTAAATGTATTCTTAAGAATAGTTGAAAAAATTGCACACAATTTAAATTAAATTAAATTTTTAAATCTTATAATATTTTTAATTCAATTTAAAAATATTTTTTATTAATAAGTTAAAATTTTAAAATTATATTTTATTAATAAATTAAAATTAGTGTTTACCTTTTATCTAATTTTATGTCAAAAACCCGACCTAGTTTGTAATTATTAATTTAGGTATTTAAAACCCCCTAGTTAATAAATAAAAATTATCATTGAAGTTTTGCTTTATATTATAATAAGATTTCAAATGAAATAAATTAATATATATATATATATATATATATATATATATATATATATATATATATATATATGGTTTAATCAAAAATTGATATTTATAATTTATTTTGTATTTAGATTTTAAAACATGATATTTATAATTTGTGTTAGAAGAAAGAGTAAATTAAAATTAAAATAAATCAAATATTTTAATATTATAAAAGTACTCTTCATTCAGTGAGTCACTCAAATGTATCTTTTATTATCTTTTTTATTATCTATCAAAAATTTAATACCTATCAATATAATTAACAAAATTAATTTAAAAATTTAACTATTCCTAAATGTATGATTAAAATATAGAAAATTAACTACTGGTCTTCTCTAAATGAAATTAGTATTTAGCATTAAAACTAATTATTTTATTTATTAATATTTTTAATTAATTAATATATTTTACAATAAAACTAAAAAAACAAATTAGATAAAATTTATTAACTTGTTTTGCAAATAAGCTAGAACAAAATCTAACTTCAGTTAAATTTATTAACCTGTTCTGCAAGTTAGCCGGAATAAAATTCAAATAAGTCAAATTAATTAACTGATGTTTTGAGGAAGCTGGAACAAAATCGAAACTAGGTCAAATTTACTAAAATTTTTTTGCAATTTAAGTAAACAAAATTCAAATTAATCCAAATTTATTAACATGTTTTGAAAAATGAAAAAAAATAAATTAAATTAAATTAGATGAAAATTATTAACTTGTTTTAAAAAGCAATAACAAAAATCTAAATTAAGTCAAATTTAATAACTTGTTTTGCAAAGAAGCGGAAGAAAATTTAACTTAGCTCAAATTCATTATCTCATTTAAACTAATTCAAATTTATTAACTTGTTTTAAAAAAAAACAAAACAAAATTGTGTTGTAATCATTTTTTGGTATTTTTTTTTTTAATCTTCAAAAGTGTAATTTTATTTAAATGGATAGGTAAAGTATGTTACAAAGAGGGATTTATCTATTTATTTATTTAATAATAAGATTAAAAATAATAATATATATATTAATTATATTTATTTTAGTTGTATTTAATGTGATTTTAAAAAGTTTTTAGATTTATTTTTTTGATTTAATTTGTATAAAATTCGGGAGAATTTTATTGAAATCACAAGTTTGATGGGCAAACTCTACAATCGAAGTTCCCTAGATACTCGGTCAAAAAACAGTTTAAATAAAACAAATCAATATTCCACTTCGAATTCTTGAAACACTAAAAAGTAGCATTAAAAACAACTCCTTATTTATTGTATTAAATATATCATTTTTCAATTCAAATATATGTATAAACATGTATTATAATTTATAATTATTAAAATGTCCTGTAAATAAGTGGAAATAAATTTAAATTAAATCAAATTAATTAATTGTTTTATGAGAAAGCCAAACAAAATCCAAACTAGGTCGAATTTATTAACTTGTTTTGCAATTAAGTGGAAACAAAATTCAAGTTAAGTCAATTTTTTTTAACATGTTTTGGAAAAAAAAAAGTGGGAACAAAATTCAAATTAGATCAAAATTAATAACTTGTTTTACAAATAAGCCATAAGAAAAATCTAAATTAACTCAAATCTGTTAACTTGTTTTGGGGAAGAAAATTTAAATTAGCTCAAATTTATTAACTTGTCTTTTAAGAAAGCAAAATTTAATTTTGACAAAAATTTTTGGTATTTAAATTAGCTCAAATTTATTAACTAGTCTTTTAAGAAAGCAAAACAAAATTTATTTTTAACAAGTTTTTTTTGGTATTGTTATTTTCTTTGTCACGCCTATAGATTTAAAACAAAATTCACCAAAAAAAAATAAATAAATTTACCTAGGTCAAACTTGGCACATCTCTTAAATATCATTTCGTTCCCTAACAATAAGTTCTAAATACAAATAAATTCTCTTGTCACATAATCCTAAATCCCACCTTATAATAGCATGATTGATAAATACAATTTATTTATATTAATTCAGTGTCATCTATAAAGCATACTTTCTCTATACGTATAAGGTATAGACTTACATTTGATTTCCTTTACATTAGAGATCCAATAATACATCCTTGCATTAAAAATGTGAGTGTCATAGCAAATTTATCCTTTATACTATAAATTGGAATATATATTTATAAAATCTGAGTGTACCACGACTTAACGTCGTTCCCAGTACATATGATCAAATCCTTGATTTCTTTGTACAATTATTTTCATGCAATAATTAATATGATTAGGAAAACATTTCATACGGTTTGCAGATAATTATTATCTTTGTGATCGGATTGGGATTATGGTTTATTGCTCTTTTTAGTACTATGATTGTACAACTGTCTTAAATATTTGGTTAGCAAGATCTTGTCCATAGATTGGTTTAACCCTAGATCGAACAAAATCGAGGGCTTCAGGAGTAGTTAGGGTAACTACTCTCTTGAGAACGAAAACTAAGTCTCTTTCCTTCGTCGTGCTTGGCTCTCATTCTACTCTACAATTTTCTTGGTTTCTCAGTTCTAGTTTCTTTTTCATATGAGGGCATCGATTAAAGAAGATTGAAGGTCATTCTTCATGCAGCGCCCGCCATACCATGTGCATGTAAACATCCTCCTCACTCTATGCCATTGTTTATTTACTGCAACAAGGGTTATATCGTTTGAAACTTACCCAGATGAGCTTGTCTCTAATGTTTATTGTTGTTCTCTCTTATATTTTTCATATTGATGAAGATTTATGTTATTTTGAGTTTAGATATAGATCAGGTGCATTCACCACTGATAGTAAGCACGTTTCTCTTACTTCTGTGGACGATATTTTGTGCTCGGTTTTTTTGTATGCATGCTTAGGTTTACGAAGATGCGAGGATAGAAGAGGGCTCTATAACATGAAAACCCCCAGGTAATATTGCATCATTGATTCTATTTTACATTACCAGATTCTTTTCCAAGTTGTTTTCTTTGGTATTATTTCATTTAATCAGTCCACTGTTTAATTATTTATTTTCTAGGTATGTGTTTAAAATTTGATTCCTCCAAAGGGAGCTTAGCTCTCGTTCCAACTCCTCCGTTGAGTTTTACTGGTAAGTATCGACTAATTCTCCAGTATGGCTATTATATGCACAAGTCTGTTTTCTTTATGTTGAGTGAGGGTAAACACCTGTGTGTACAGGGTGACTCAAATTTCGACAGCACCAGCATACAGTTTGTATGGAGTTCTGGTTTGAATATTAATTGGGTCACTCTGTTATTCCTCATGTCTACCCGTGCTTCTAGCGACAAACTGTTTGTATTTTTTTTGTTATGCTATGAGGGTTATGTATTACATAGTCTCTTCAACCCCTATGTTGATTTCTTTCAATGAAGACTTAAGTTATTAGTTTTGGAATTGTATATGATCTAAATTTCAGAGATTTGCTGGTTTTAATTTTAAGAACCTTGTTATGGGTATTTTTCTCATTGGTTATGCTATTTATGGATTCAAGTTTTATCTATGGATTTTCCGAAAGACTTGTATGTATACTGTTAGTTATCCGTATATGAAATTTTATATGTCGATACTTAAAATTTATTGTTGCTAGATATAATTATCTTCTATGTCGACATGCATACTGTGTTTTGTGATTTCTATTACTCTGCTATATATTCTGGATACATTTACGTTACAGGAATTGTTGTGGTAAACCTTATATATCATCTTTTTCTTCTGTAATATAATATAGAGTAGCGATGTTTGCAAACATGTCTCGGCGAGGGGGCCATGAACCTTGCCTTGTCTCTATAGGGCTCGGGGCTAAACCCAAGTGCCCTTACAGCTGTAGGAAGCTCCTCTTTTCAGTTGTTTTCTACTGCATGTAATTATTTACGAATATTTTAATGTTGTTTGGACAAAATATATGTTTAACCTGTTTTGGGAAGTGATATGGAGTTTACAGTATAACTCATTTGATTGGATCTTTCCCTTTTCTTGAGTTAATTAATGAATTTTCCTGTACCGGGTCTTTAAGTTTATTCACCCATGTTATCTCATTCATGCTTAACAAATCACACTTTCTATGTTACAATTTTAAAGTAAATATTCTCTGAGCATTAAATATCAGAATAATCATATTCATTCTTATCAATACATTGACAAAAACTAAAACTATTTTCTAATCTCATATCATTCCTAGTTTGTCATGAATAGGGAAAAAGAAAATCAGATATTCATTTTATACTTATCTCAATGTATGTCCTGTACCTGATGGTCCACACAACCGTAAGAGAGGCAATCATGTCCTTTGCTTCCCCCGTGCTCCTCTCTAGAGCCTTATGTAGCAGACATAATTTGTTGAGAAGATAGGCCTCAGGACTTTCCAAATCCAGTCTATACTTCTCAGTGTCTATATCTCCACTAGCAAACCTACCAGCTCTGAACAACTCCTAATCAAATTGCATTTGCTTAACCCTTAGCATCTTTCTGAACAGATACCTTTCCCTTCCTGAGGATTTTCATTATATCCTTTTCTGGGAAAGTAACAGTCAGAACTGTCTCTACTTTTACTCTGGAATCTTGGAAACAATTACCATTCAATTAATTTCTTTTACTCCACAAACATCATCCATATATTCTTTTATTATAATTAAATTGAAATCCTAGTAACGAATATCATATTCGTTAGTCAATTTTATTAAAAAGAAATATTAATGTATCATAAATTATGTTCATCTTACTAATCATTGAACGGGGTGTTACATCTCCCCCCTCTAAGGAAAACACCATCCCCAGTGTTAGTTAATTTTTTGGAAACAGTTCGGGATACGCCTCTCACATGAAACTTTCATCCTCCTAGGTAGCCTCCTCCAGGATAAAGTGCTTCCACTGCACCTTAACCTCGGGGATGACTTGCCTCCAGGGTGTTATTTCTCTCTGATCGAGAATATGTTGAGGTTGTACCAGAAACTTTTCATCTGGTTCTACCTGCATTAGTACAAATGGACTTTAATTAGTTCCAATAAGAACCTTTCATAATAGAAATTCATATTTCAATTAGGACTTACATGTATATTTTGCCAATGCATCACATGCTTAGGGTCATATATGTATAGTTTCAATAGTGATACATGGAACACATTATGTACCATGATATGACTAGGTAGTGTCAATCGATAAGATATCAACCTGATATGTTCCAAAATTTGGAATGGTCTACAATACCAGGGGTGAAATTTAGCATAAGAACTCCACCTCAAGGTGTTATTCTTCGGTTTAATTCTTACATACAAGTGTTCAACCACCACAAACTCCTGAATGTAATTTTTCCATTTTCATATACCTTTTTTCTGTCTTACGCTGCCCTCGTGTTCTGTCTAATCTTCCTCACCTCATGCTCCATTTTTTCAATCATATCAGGCCCAAGCATAATTTTGGTTTCTGGACTGCTCCAACTAATAGGGGACTAGAAATCTCTACCATTTAATACTTCAAAAGGGCTCATTCTGAGGGATTCTTGTTACCTATTGTTATAAGAAAATTCCACTAAATGAAAGTACTCCTCCCACTTTGAAAATTTTTGCATTACGGACGTGTGCAACATATCCTCCAAAACTTGGTTTACCCTCTCTGTTTTCCCATCTGTTTGAGGTTGATATGTCATATTAAACTGAATTTTTGTTCCTAGCCTAGTAAATAATGTCTTCCAGAAGGCAGATATAAATTTTACATCTTGATATGAGATAACGACCCTTGGGATACCATCTAGTCTAAAATTTTCTTTCATGAAGATATCCGCAATTTGTACTATTTTTTATGTGGACTGAAGAGGTATGAAATGATATACCTTGTTGATTCTATCTACAACCATCATGATTGAGTCATTTTTCTTCTTGTTTCTTGGAAACCTAGTAATAAATTCAAGGGATATGGCTTCCCACTCCATTCAGTAACAAGAATAGGCTAAAGTAATGCGGTTGGGTGTTGATTTTCTACCTTGACCTGATGGCATTCCAAGCATCTGGTCAAGTACTCAACAATGTCTATATGCATTCTCGGCCAGAAATATTCTTTTCTAATTGTTGTTAACATTTTATGATATATGAGGTGTCCTTCTTAGGAACTCCTATGATATTCGTCTCGAATCCGCTCTTTTAGGCTTATTTGATTTAGAATAAATATCTTTTTTCTGGTAAAGTAGAAGTTGTTTTTCATTAAACTCATATTTTGATTGATTTCCCTCACTCCTACCTTCTCTTACTTACTGCCATAAGAATTGATACCCAGGTTCCATTATTTCTACCTCCATAATTTGTTCCTAGAACTTAGATTCCACCTGGTTGAAATAGATTTCATAGATGCCATGAAAATTTCTACTCAAAGCATTAGCAACACGGTTCTCCTCTCCTTTTACATGTTAAATATCAAAATCAAATTCACTTAGGAATGCATTCCATCTTGCTTTGCAAGCATTCAAATAAGCTTGCTTAAAATAGCTAGTTAAACTACTATGATATGTTCTTAACACAAATCTCTTCCCTAGTAAATAATGCCTCCATACATGCAATACATGCACTACTTCCGTTAGCTCTAAATCATACGAAGAATACCTATGTTCATGATCCTTCAGCTTCCTGGATTCATATGCAATGAATTTACCCTCTTGGATCAAAATTGCTCCAACTCCTTTGCAAGCATCAGTGCATACCTCATACTCCTTGCTTGGATTTGCCACTTTCAGTAATGGGGTAGTGGTTAATAGTTCAATTTCTAAAAAATGTTTTGGCATTCTTTGGTCCATTTAAATATTTTTCCTTTCCATTTCAAGGATGTAATAGGAAAAGCTATTTTGGAGAAGTTATTGATGAAATGTTGATAATAACTAGCCAAACCCATAAACGAATGCATGTCTTCCACATAATTAGGGACTTTCCACTTCATGATCGTCTTTACCTTTTCTTGGTCTACTAAAATCCCTTCAACTGATATCACATGTCCTAGATACTGAATCTGCACTTTTTAAAAATCACATTTGCTAAATTTTGCATATAGCTGTTGTTCTCATAACATCTTTAGCACTACATGTAAATGCTCCTTGTCTTCCTCCATATTTTCAGAGTAGATCAGTATATCATCTATAAATATCAAAAAAAAATTATCCAGTAATGGGTAAAAGATGCCATGCATAAAGGTCATGAAGGTTGAGGGTGTGTTAGTTAACCTGAATGGTAACCCCACGAATTCATAATGCCCGTATCAGGTACGAAATGTTGTTTTTGATATATCTTCATCCTCAATCCATATTTGGTGATATTCCGATCTTAAATCAATATTTGAAAATATTCTTTCCCCCTTTACTTGGTCAAACAAGTCATCTATGTGTGCCAATGGATACTAGTTTTTTACAGTCAACTTATTAAGCTGTCAGTAATCCATACACATACACATAGTCCCATCCTTCTTCTTAACAAAAAACATCGGTGCACCCTGTTACACCATTTTTTTGGTCATCTAACCTATTATCATTAGATGAACCTAAGTACACCATGTGAGACCAATTTTACCCTAAGTAAAATTGCTTTCACCATGTGAAATAACATTTATCTATATTTCCTGGTCATATTTAACCCAAAACAAGGAAATTAATTAATTAAATCATTATTTATTTAATTATTTCCTAGGAATAAGTTATTTAAATCATTATTTAAATAATATTCCTAGTTAAATTTGACTAAATCATTTTTAATTAATTAAATAAATCATTATTTATTTAATTATATTCCCACCATCTCCCTAAAATAATAAATAAATCATTTATTTATTTATTGTTTATAAATAAAGGAATTAACCCAAGTCAAAAGACCTTTTCCCTCCAACAAATATAATAAAATATTCCTAAGGGGTGGTCCTAGAATTTGATTAATAATATTTTATTCATGCACTAAGTTCTAGATAACCCTAATATTTTGTTATAAATAGGAGGGTTTTCCCCATTCATTAGTCACCTTCATTGCGTTAGATCACACTAGATCTACTCTTGGTCACCATTTTCCATTTTTGCTTTATGAGCTCCCATTGAGTTCTATGTTTGTCAGGGTTTTCGACCACAATAAGAGAGAGGAATTTTAGATTTGAAACACTGAGGACTTTCAAGAACCCATCCCATTGAGGAGAACCGGAAAACACCTTTCTTATTTTCCTCTCAGATGCCCCATTCTTTAATATAATATAAAACATTCTTTTAAACAAATTGTTCTTGTCTCGTCTATTGGATGCATGGAGCCATATTATATTTTATCTGCTTAATGTCTTTTGTGCTTAGATCTGGATTTGTGCAGCAGACTTAAAGATATTTTGCAGACATAATCAATTTTAGGGCTATTTGTTATGCGTAGCTAAAGTGATATTTTATGACGAAAGAGTCATACTAACAATTGGCGACTCCACACGGGTTTTCTTTTGTGACCGTTGTTGTTTCATATATTCCTGCATATCTAGCTATTTCAGACCCTAGGGTTTCTCTTCCATTTTCTTTTTTTCCTATTTTGTATGGTGCTTTCCAGCTCTAAAACCCTCAAACAGTCAAATTTTTAACTTCCATCTGTTTATGGCCTTATTGCGCAGGTGAAAGACATCAGTCGTAGCTGAGACAACAAATTTTTCTGAAATCTATTGTCGAGAGAGCCGGATCTACAGGTCGCACTTATCAGCCCAAAAAGTGTGACCTGAGCCCGAGGACGCACTTTTCTGCCCCAAACCTGCGACCTGGACTGAAAATAGGTCAGAACCTGCGACCTGCACTTTTTCTACAAATTTTATAGTACTTTTTATGGGTTTGTGTGAAGCTTCTGTCAGGGTTTTCCAGCCTCTGTCTACGCTTGTTTAGACCTGTTACTGATCTGTTTCACTCAAATAAGTGGAAATCTTGCCCCTTAGGGCTCTAGTACCCTCCACTTTTTGTGGGAGAGTTTTTGCTGTTTCAGAAGTCTAAATTTCCAGAGTTTCAGCCTTATCACTTTCAGATATGATACCTTAGTTTCAGATCCTTTTAGATCAGCTCTTCTCCCTTTCAAATCACCTCATTTCATTTTGTTTGGGTCCATTTTTAGGGCCACCTCCTTGTCCCTCCTCTTTTTAGCTGATCTCCTCCTTTTTAGCAGCAACCTTGCCTCTACCTCTTTGCTGTTCTCTGCACCTCTTTTCAGTAGATTTCCCCTTTAGATCCCCGTCTCTCCCGACCTTAGATCTATTGGCCTCTTTTTAGCGTGCTTTGCTTCGTTTTTCCCTCTTATAGACTAGTTTTGATAGACCCGCCTTCTTGGGTTAGATTGATGCATTGGTAGCTGTTAATTTTCTATTCTTTTAGTCTTATTTACTACAGATTTATTTTCAGTTACGCAACACACTTTTTCTTTTACTCTCAAAATGTTTGGATTTAAAAAATTAAAATTAACACACGCCACACACTGACCCTAAGTGAAGAAGAGCCTGGTTAACACCGCCTGGCAAAGACTTTAAAATCAATTGTCACTTTACCCATCCACCCTTGACCTCACTTGATTTTTTCCCTCCCTGCCCTTGTCAGTTTCTCTTCTTCCCGTCATCATTCCGCCCCCAAGGCGCTTCTCCCGAAGACTTCTTGGACTTCACCCTCAGTTTCTGATCGGTCGACTTCCTCTTTCCCGTCATCCTCGAGTAAGTCCTCCCTCGAGTCCGCACTCTGACTCTTCCTCTGATTGTTTGAGTTCTCCCCCTACTTCCGGTTCTCCCTCTCTTACCTTCACCATGTCTAGTTCAGGACCTAGCCCTAACCCCAATTCTACCGCTGGGTCCATTTCCAGTGGAACCACTACGGGACCTACCTTGACTTCCCCATTGCTCCCTTATATGGCCAGCCTCAGTCTCCCTGAATTCAGTCAGCTGATCAATGATCCTATTCACCACGATGTCAGTTGGCCTGCTATTCCAACCAAGCTCCCCTCCGACATTCCCAAGTTTGAAGGCCTTGCTATTGAAGAACCCTCAAACCATATCCGATCTTTTCACATGTGGTGTTCGTCCAATTCCATTACTAATGATTCCATCGGTCTTCGATTGTTCCAACGCACGCTTACAAGTGAAGCTTGTAAGTGGTCTGTTGACCAGCCCGCCTCTTCCCATGCCACCTTTGTGACCCTTGCCCGCGCCTTCTTATCTTATTTCCAGCTTCCCCCTCGTTATGACACTGGTATCAAACTTTTGACTTCTTTCCGTCAATCGTCCGTGACCTGCCTATTCGATCATGTTAAAGAATGGCGGAGAAGACAGAGCCTATGTCAAGCCTCTACCTTCGAAGGTCGTGTCTACATGGACTGGTTCCTTAGATCTCTCTTACGCCCCATCGGCAAAGATGTCGCATCCTATTTTCCTCAAACCGAAGAAGCCGCCCTCCAAATAGCCTTGAAATATGACCTGATCTATGCTCAATCTGGTTATGTTTATACCATCCTTCCTGACTTCCCCAGACTCGGTGGCACTAACGCACTGGGGGCACCTCATGCCGTCGATGGTATTGTTGGAGCTCTCTCTCATCCACCTGCTCAACCTCCCATGAGCTATGGTTTTCCTGGCACTTCTCCTCCTCCCGGTAGCACGCATCCAGGATTCGAAATGCCTCCTTTTTCTGCACAAACTCCTGTTTACCACACTGTTACCCAACCTCATTATCATCTATATCCACACCCTAATGCTCCAGCTCCTCCAACTTTCGCACCCTCCTCCCTTGTCCTCTCAACCCCCGCAACAGTAGTCACCGCCCCCTCAAGAGCAGGTGGATGCATAGCCGAGATTTGTGGCTACCCAACCACCTGACGGACAGGCAGCCACTCAACCTTCCCCTTCTAGTTCCTTCGATTACCAGATTATCATGATGAACTCTGATCAACCTTTACCTGTTGAACTGAACCTTCAAACTCGGTCTCGTTAGTACCCCATGCCTCCCACTCCGTCTGTTCCTGCGTCCCCATCTTTCGGTCCTACAGAGCCTCTGTCGACAACCAATGGTCCCTTTTAAATCCCTCCACCCAAAGCTGAGGTTCATACCAAGATTCCTAAGGGTCCATTACGCCGAAATCCTGCCTCTGGTCGGGCTGCCCATTCATATAGCATAGTAGATGATCTGGCACAATCTCGCGCTGCCATTTCCACACTGGAACTCCTCCAGTCGTGTCCTTCTCAATGGAAGGCTCTACTATTAGCCATGGGCACTGTAGATCCTGCTGATGACGAGCTGATTGTTTTCGATGCCCGTCAGTCGGACCACCCTCCCCTTCCTACTTCTGTTTCTTTCCAAATCCCAGTCAAAATCTGGAATGCTCACGTGGCTTGGTGTATTATTGACGAGGGGGCATCTACCTGTGTAATGTCTGCTTCGGTTTGGAAACAACTTGTGTCTCCTGAACTGGCCCCTTCCACCATCACCCTTCGTGCATGAGATGGCCATGCCTCCTAGCCCATTGGCCTCTTCCCTAATTTTCCTATCACTCTTGCGGAAAAGACGGTTTGCGTTGACGTTGAAGTCATCGACGCCCCTTTTGATTATAACATTATTTTGGGGCATAGCTACACCTATGCCATGTCTATTGTCCCATCCGCGGTTCACTGCAAGATGTTTTTCCCTCATAATGGAAAGATAGTCACCATTGACCAGTTGACATATCATGAGCCCAACTCTCAAGGCTCCCCTGAGTTGACCATCTCTTCTGTAACCAATAAGAAAACTGTCGATTCTTTGACCAGTGTCTCCCCCAGCGTCTATAAAGACTCCTCCTTGCTAGGAACCTTCCCTGGTCTTCCTCCTCCTCCTGTCTTTGATCCCAGCTTAGCGAATGTTTTAATGATGCAATCGTCTCGGGCCAACCTTAAGCAGCCCACTTCGGCTAGTCAGCAACCTCAACCTGCTCCTAGCCCTTCGCCTCAGCCAGCCAGACCTCTTCCTTCTGGCCCTTCTCCTATAGCTCGTACCCATGCGCCCCTCTATCCTCCTGGGTTGGTTCCACGAGGTCTTAACCATCTTGGAGCCATCCCTCCTGGCCATTACCTCATTGGTCAGATACCTTTCCTTGCTCCTCCTCCCGGAGTCTCTTCGGTTCCCATCATGGCCACCCTCTCGCTCCCCAATTTGACCCTGAGCATACCCATCTGGTACCTTGACCCTCCAGCCACTACCCCACCGGGCCAACCCACACCTTATCTTGCTTTGACCCCAGCTCCATCGGTCTCCATGACTTCTCCCGCTACAACAGTGCCTCAGTCACCTCAACAGGAACCACCTCCTGTTGCGACCGCTTTGGGTAAAAAGGGAAATGCTCGCAAGTGGGCATCAAAGGAAAAGAATGCCCCAACAAATCCTGCCCCCCCCAACCTCCAAAGCATACCATCCAGTGTGCCTTGTGTGATGTTGTCAGTCACGCCACCCATAATTGTCCTGAATTGCCTCGTCTCAAGCCCATGGTTACTGTAAGGTTCCCTGAGTCTATGGTCCCAGAAGCCTTTTTTCCTTCCGCGACTGCGGCCAAGAACCCCAAGACTATTCACAAAAACCACCCCTATGCTTTGTGTGATCTCCATGGCCATTACACCCACCTTTGTCCCCACCTCGAGGACTTCCACACCTCTCTAGCCGCGGTCCGCCAATTCGAGGCCAAGTGCAACGAGTCCACCTCTCCCCTATTTGCGCATTTTTCTTCGACAAAACTACCAGACATGACTGCCCCATTGACATTCCCCCTCCTAATGTCACGATGACAGAGCCTTCTTCCACCATTTTCTACCTATCATCATCCATGAGACCCTCGGGGAACATTCCCTCTAAATCCGCCCTTGTTGTTTCACTTGACCTTCCTTCCGCGATCACCCTAGGCTCCACATTGGTAGATCCTTTATCTACTTACTCTTCTGTCACCCCTTATGATGATGTGCATGTGAACCTCTCTGCTCATGATGATGAGTCAGGTAGCTTTACCGCGTCAGGTGGTCTTTCTTCCACCAGTCACCCCATCTTCTATCACGATGATGACATTATGGAAGAAATCCCCACCCCTGACTTTATCTATTCCCCCTTACATCAAACCCATGCATTCACACCATATCCACCTTGTGGCCATTTCACTGAAACCCAATGTTTGGGTAAGGGGGCACCCATATTTGCGAGACCAAGAGAAGAAATTCTCCACAACTCTCCTAGTATATCTAGTCGTGCCGACTTTAGTACCATTATTCTTCCACATTTAGAAGAACCTATAGAGTCCCATATCACTTCATATCACTCTAGGGATGTGTTGTGACCAACAACACCCGCCCTTTTATTTAATATTAGTAATAATACTAAATAAATGAGGACCCTTAGTTAAAAATCCAAAAAATAAATTAGGATTTGCTTTGCCTTTTCAAATAAAACTTTCTATCATAAACTTATAGAAATCCCTTAGAAAGAATATTAAGAAACACTTAAGTTTATGATAGATTATAATAAAATTTCTCTTTAAACAAGATAGCGCATCCATAACAAAATGGTATATATATTTTATAAAACGGAAAATGCGATTTTGCGCTTTTGCGATAATGCGACCCTAAAAGCCTATATAACAAATGCATTGGTCACAGATCGCATAGCGCAGAAAACAGAAGTGATTAATGAATATCTTTTGCGCTCTTTTCAATTATGCGAGTTCGATATGCATTTTTTTGCGATTTTAAATGTCACGATATGTATTATTGCGCCAACTTCCACTTTTGCGCTATTTTTATTATTGCGATGGCTTCATTCGGCAATATGGCGATATTGTGGAGCATTAGATTTTGCGATATTGCGCAACAATTCGAATCGCAATGTTTAGTATTGACGCATTGTCCAAAAAACTTCCCATATATGTCTGATATCACGCTTTAATGATTAAATTAAATGATTGGATTGAAAATTAATGGTAAATGAGATTGTGTTTGGATTGAAAGTCGTTTCATGATTAAAATATTATATTTCATCCGCTTTCACATTTAAAACAGTCTCATCACCTTTCTTATGCCATTACTCTCATTTACTCGTAAAACGCAGGCACGAAGGAGCAAACGTCTATACAAAGCTTTCACTAAACACTATGGGTAAGAAGGAGAAGAGCTCAAATTCTGAAAACAGAGAAATGGCTTCGCTGTATGCAGACACCGCTTGTAATAAGGATGCCGGTATATCCACTTGGGAAGGAATGTATAATCTGTTAGAAGAAGAAAATCCTGTGGTGATGAAAGTTGTGGCTACGGCAGGTTCTAGTAATACATCTGAAGCAACCCTCAAAGAACTGGCTTGTTCATTTCTCCATAGGATAGCGGCAAGGCCGAGGATTCTCCCATATACGGACATGGTGAAATGGGTGCTGGACAGCACCGATATTTCAGACAGACAATTCAGAACTCCATCTGAAGAGCTAATCGGGTCATTCACCACAGAAGATCTGAGATTAATGTATAAGTTGCCAGAACCTCAGGCGACTTACAACAAACAATTCATGGAAGATTTTGCCAGAGAACATGCAAATTTGGCAGAATGCACAAAGGAGTGGACCAAAAGAAGTGAACCATTGAAGAAAAACAAACAAGGTATGTACAACACGGGTTCACTTACCTCTCCTTATTATTTTACTGCTGCCATGTTATGCAGGCTTTTTGGAAAGCCTGACATAAATATGATCTTACCCGAATGGCTTCCTTTGTTGAATGCGGCTGTTAATTCTACAATTATAGATTGGGCCAAAATCCTATCTGATAATTTAACCACTGCTATTTTTCACTACCGGTCTAAACGAAATGTTTCTCAGCGGGTTTATCCGCCTTTTTATTTATCTGCTTATGTCATGGACGCCATCTGCTATGTCTCTAAATTCCCTGTGATGGGTTGGCAATGGAATATCCACGATCCTTTGCCTATTCATGTGTACCATAAAGAACTATGGGAGTCTAAGTTTGTCCCCCATTTTTACCAAATTTGTCATGGAATAATGCTGCCATTGTACAGAACATTATATAATAAGGATGCCCCAAGGTTATCCTCAGAAACAGAGGTTGATATTCTCCCCGTCGCGAGATGGTTTGGAGAAGAATTGTTCACTTATATTAGGGTTTTTGGAAGTTATGCTTCTCCCCATGTGTTACCCCTATATGTTCCAGATAGACTTGTAGCTCGGGAAATTTCTTATCAGACCTGTGGCCAGGGAGGTATAACAAAAGATTTTAAAGAGAAGAAAAAGGGCATTTGGCCACAATTTCCCGTAAAATGTGGAACATTTTCACTGTTTGATATTGGTCATGCATTTAAAGAGATAGGCAACATTACATGCCTACAGCTGTTCAAATTTTCGAGAAGATTATTCGACCCAAATGATATTATTAAGAATTTTACCAATGCAATCAGGGTAAGGGAATTTTCCAGGGAACAGGATCCTTTTGATGATATGTTCCAAGCGAGAAATTCATTCAAAGAAGTTCTGAATTCAACTCAAGCACAGTTATCTCTAGAGGAATTTCAGGAATTCAAGCTTTATAGAGAAAGAAGACTAATTCTTATTCCTTTGGACAATCTACGCTTAGAGCCTGCAAGGGAGAAAACTCCTAGTGTTAGTCTTAATGGCAGTTCAAGTACAGGTAAATCTAAATCAAAATCTGACAGAGATTTTGAACATTCCAATAAGTCTAATGAAAAGGAAGATAAAATGGAAGAATCCATTAAAGATTCTGCACAATCAAAAGAACTTACTCAACAGCAAATTTTGACTTCTCAACAGACAAATCCTCCTCCAACCAATGTACAGCAACAACCAGTCACCATTGAGTTAGACAAAGAATGGGAAACCTTTAACCAATTGATTAATGTAGAAGGACAGAATGTACAAACCCCTGTCCAGACAACCAAAGTTTTGAACACAGGAACAAGCAGCACAGTCACAGTGACAGAGCACATACCAATCACACCCTCCTCTGAAATTGTACTTAATGTAGAGGACATTCCTCCTCTAGATGTATTCTACAGCCCAAAATACAAAGCAGTAGTGAAGAGATAGAGGAAAAAGAGAAAATTAGAAAGTGCAATTGCTACTGAAGCAGAACAAGTAGATGTTTTGTGGAAAGATCCTGCCACATAACCTACTCATAATCTCACTAAGTTATCTCAAATAACAGGAGCTTATGCTTCTGCAACAATTGATAAAGCATTTGAGATACAACTTTTGTTGAATGAAAAATAAGAACAGGTAAAAGCTCTGCAACAGCAATTGCAACAGGTAAAGGCCAATAAGGAAGCACAATTGAAACTTGAAGAGTTACAACAAAAACTTCAAGAAATGAAAATAGGACATCAAAAAAGCTTGGATGATAAAGACAAACAAATACGGATTATCCAAGATCAGCATAAAGATGATCCTAAGCTTCCAGAATTCATTTCAGAAACTATCTCTTTGAACAATCAACTACTGCAACAAGAGGAAGTTTTCTGCCAAAAAATCTTGCAATGGAATTCTTTGTGCCAAGAGAGCGATAAAATCACAAATCATGTTGTAGATTTACGAAGTGATTATGATTTTATTAATGAAAAGATCAATGATTATCCGGCATGGCAAAAGATAGAAGAAGACAGAAAAGCTGGTGCACCCATGTTTAATGAAAACCATAAAGAAATACTGTTCAATAACTGGGATGCACAAATCAGAAGGGCAGAAAAGGCAGCAGAGGAGGCGGCTACAACGGCAAACACTCTCACTGATTGTGTAAATGATAATTTACACAAAGCTAACTTAATTCCAGAAACTGTTCCAGGATATCTCCCACAGGCAAATCAACTGCAAACAGAATGGAGGCAAAAGGCAGAAGAAAGAGAAAAATCCATCCAAGGGCTAACAAGATTGAATTGGGACTCATACTGGATGTACTTGGTGAAGCCACACAGTCAGCACAGTGCACTTAATTGTATCATCAATGCTACAGAGAAGATTGCTCCTACGCTTGCCGACTCTGTCTTTTCAGGACAGTTGAATTCTGAAGTCGGTCAACTGCATCTTCTCAAAACTATGCTAGATGCCTGCAAGTTTAAAGATCAAATTCATAGATAGATAGATTTAGTTTTAATTTCACTGTATTTTAGCCTAGGAAAAGGATGGTCATTGAACCGAATCCTTAATTTTTGTAATAAACTATTTTTAGATTTAGCTAAGTAGTATTTAAACCATTCTCATGCATTTAGAGAGGGGTCCTGGATCTTAATATTTTTGGACTTGGAGATTGCATTTCTGTACTCCATTGTCTTATATATTTTTTAAAAAAGGATCACATCTGGTGATTTTCATGCGGAATTATCTTTGAAGTGTTGCATTTCTGTACCTTTGGAATTTGATTTTGCATCATAGTTACTGGATAGAGTATCAAATTGCATTTGAAAGTCCTCAAGATGAACAAGGTATTTCTATCTGTTCACTGTTGATTTCTTTTGTCTTATGATATTCATTTTAAAATTGCTATCATTTATATGTATATTTGTTTTCACAACGCTTCCTTTTATATATCATTTCTGAGTATAATTGAAACGTTATCTTTCATAATTATATGTAAATGGTATACAATGATGAATGCAATATGCTAATACAACTCTGTTTAATTTCTTAAACAGAGTTATCTTTATTTGTTTCTGCACATTTCAATTTAAATAATAATACATTTTCATGGTTATTGTTGAATTTGAACAATCTTAAGTTGTATTCACATATAATTACATGGGTTAGTGTTAGAATTTCTTTATCAGTATTTAGTTTAAAATTAGATAATTTTATTTCAGTTTAGTCCCATTTCCACCCATCCAATCCAATCCATTTAGTTACAAGGAAACTGGTCCTTTAAATCCAGTCGGAGCCACCATACCAAATGGAAAAGGAGTTGTCTTAAGGTCCCGACTGGGTGGTTTTCCCCGATGTTTGAAGCAGATATTTTCTAGGCTTCAACATTTTTGGCGCTAGAAGGAGGGCATGAGCTATGAATGGAAAGTAAATCTTTATCCACAAGCCATTCTGAGAGCAAAACACCCTCATTAACTTCTTCAATTTCTTCTGAAATTCAAAATCCTAGAGAAGAAATTGCAGAAAATATTCAAACACCCACTACCAAAATCTCAAAACATTCAGACAAACAACATCCTGAGTTTCCTGAAGTTCAAGATCTAATTCATAAATTGAAAGGATTCTCATTATCTCTTGAAGAGTCTGAAATATCTGAAGGTAGTGTAACTTCAAAATTTGTTTCTTCCAAACCTCTTACTAGGCTTCAAAGTGAAAAAATTGGTATTTCTCCGAAAGAATTCCCTTTACCTAGTAGAGTCAAGACAAGAAAAACTCAATCGGAATCAGTAATTAATATAAGTTCAACCTCTAATATTCAAATATCTGTTTCCGAAATCCCAACTCAACAAATTACAGTTGTTTCCATATCATCTCCACAAACATATTCCCCTCAATCCTCATCAATCTCAACATCATATATTCCAACCACTTCTATTCAAATACCACTAGTTTCTACTACTCTTCCAATAGTCATCCCAATAATGGCACAGAGACCATGGTCTACTCCAGGAGCAGTCAACATGGCTGCACCTCTACATGATTTACCAGACAATCCTGGAAAATGGCTTCCGAAATTTAGCCCAGATCTTAACATTCAAGCTGAAGAACATATCAATAACTTTATGCTGGCTATTAATTTGAATGGAGTCACACATGAAGATGTTGTAGTTAGACTATTCCCTTATACTCTTCAAGGAACAACAAGATCATGGTATTTTTCATTACCATCAGGATCTATAACAAGTTGGGACATTTTTGCAGATCATTTTTTGACCAAATTTGGAGATGACCGATCAATAGCAACTTTACTCAATGACCTCTCAAATTTGAAGATAGAACCCAAGGAACCCATTAAATAATTCAAAGCTAGATTCAACAAACTCTTGAACAAAATTCACACAGATTCACAACCCAGTGAACAAGTTAGAATTGAATGGTATATAACTGCCTTACCCTCAAACATAGCAATTTTCGTGGACAGAGCTGCAAAGCCTACATTAGCTGAGAATATGAAAGAAGCTATTGCAGTGGAAAAACATATCACTTCTCTGGAAAAGAAAAATGCTATCGAGGAAAGGAAATCAAAGAAGGTCAGCTTCAAATATGATTCAAATAAAAAGGCCAAAGATCCATACGACATGGAAGGTTTACAGAAAGTTCTTAAAACCATGTCAAATGAAATGGTTGAAATTAAAAAACAAGTAGCTGAAACTTCTACTAAGAAACCATTCCGAAATTTTAGGAGAAACCAAGTTGAATCTAAACCTCCTAATGCAATCTCTAATGCAGAATCAGAAGAAGAGGAAGAAGAAGAAGATACATCTATAGTATCAGATCAAGAAGACGAAAATGAAGAAATAGCTGAATTGAATGGAATGTGGGATTTTATTCTCCCTAATTCTGATAGTGAAGAAGCTATGCCTGTAAATAATAGGAGTAAATCTACAGCAGAACCAGTGAAAACAGTTCCTAAAAAGAAAATTACAACTCCAAGTACCAAAGACAAACCCACTGTGAAGAAAACTTCTCCATCACCTACTCAAAATCAGCCATCTTCTTCTAATCCTCTCACATCAACAACGAAAACTTTAGTAGTGTCAGATCCTATGGAATACAACATTGTCGAAGACATGAAAAAGATCAAAGCCAACATTTCCTTACATGAACTCAGCAAACTAAAACACCAGCAAAAGTTGCTATTGAAAGAATTAAACGCTACACCAATCACTCCTTTACCAAGTGGTGTAGTTGCGAAAGCAGCTAGAGGATCTGGTAAGCCACCGGATAAGGTAGATGCTACTGATACAGTGCTCATTGGAGAAAAGTCAAATTCTCAAACTCCTCCTTTTCTTTTGACGTATGAGATGTACAATAAAAATCTGCACAATTGTTTGATTGATTCTGGAGCTTCCTCCAATATAATGCCTACTTCTATCTGTGCCAAATTGAATATTGAACCACAGAAATCAGCAGTTCATATCGTCCAATTGGATCGCTCTAAAGTTCAATTTGTAGGAGAAATCAATTCAGTCACTATAAGATTAGCTTCCGATCATAGGATTGTCCAAAGAATTGATATTTTGATTGCTGATATTCCTGAATTCTATGGATTAATCTTGAGCAGGGACTGGTCTGCGAAACTTAATGGTTATATCTCAACTGATTATTCACACATGTGGCTTCCCTACAAAGGGAAACCAAATCAAATCAAAATTGAATGAGAAAAACATATGACGCACACTGTCACTGAATTTGAACAGCCTAATGAACCTGTGGCATTCAACAACAATATTCTTGGAGGTTATTCTGCTGAATCATTTCTTGGAAATTTCAAAGCTCCTCAATCACCTTTTTTTGTAAATACTTTTGTTTCTCAGATAGAAAATTTTTCACAATCTGATTCTTCCAGAATTGTAAATATTTCTGATGTAATTGTAGATAAGCCAATAGACAAATCTTTATTTTGGTCGTTATATTTTGATGGATCGAAGTCTAGTGATGGAGCTGGAGTTGGATGCATCTTAATTGATCCAAATGGGGAGAAAACCATGCTGTCATGTAGATTAGAATTTGAGTGTACTAACAATACCGCAGAATATGAAGCCTTGGTTCAAGGACTTTATAAAGCTATAGGGTTAGATGTTAAATACTTGAAAGTCTTTGGTGATTCTGAAATTGTCATTAAACAAGTTAGGAATAATATTCATTGCCTTTCAGGACATCTTAAACACTATCAAACCCTAGTACAAGACCTCACCACTCATTTTTTAGCATTCAATATTTCTTCTATTCCTAGGAATCAGAATACATCAGCTGACTTGTTAGCTAATGTTGCATCTAAACTCCTACCTGCTGAAGATTGCAGTACTGATAGGTTTTCTGTAGAATTGATTTTTCATCCATTTGTCCCGGATAATGTTACAAATTGGAGAGTATTCTATCATGATCAAGATATTCTAAATTTCATGACTTTAGAGAAATCATATGATGAACAAATTATTGACGAAGATGATCATGATTTACAAATTGCTTCAAAAGGTAATGAAAATCCCATTCCAAAATCTGTTGTTAAATTAGAGGATTTATATGACATTAAAGACAGATTCAAGAAAGTCATTAATACTAAACTTCAAAGCTCTACTTTGAAGTTTGAATTAGTAAATCTTGGTTCTGATTCTAAACCTCAAAACGTTAACTTAGAACTCAATTTAACACCAGAGGAAAGGAATGCATTCATTAAACTGCTAAACAAGTATAAAAACGTTTTTGCTTGGAATTATGATGATATAAAAACATATAATACTTCGGTTATTCAACACACGATTCCAATGCTTCCTGATATTAAACCTGTTCAACAAAAGTTGAGAAAGATCCATCCAAATCTCGAAAGTCAAATTAAATCATAACTTAATAAACTTTTGAAAGCCAAAATCATTTTTCCAGTCAGGCACTCTAATTGGGTTTCCAATATGGTACCTGTAAGGAAGAAGAATGGTGATATAAGAATTTGTATTGATTTCAGAAATTTAAACAAGGCATGTTTAAAAGACAATTTGCCATTGCCAACCATGGAACAGATACTTCAAAAGGTAGCTGGTTCTGAACTTATGTCCTTTCTCGATGGATTTTCGGGCTATAATCAAGTTTTAGTTCATCTAGATGACAGATTGAAAACAACTTTCAGAACAAAATGGGGAACTTATGCTTATCAGAAAATGCCTTTTGGTCTAATAAATGCAGGAGAAACTTTTCAAAGAGCCATGGATATAGCATTCAAAGGTCTGATCAATAAATCAGTTGTTGTTTATCTTGATGACATAACAGTATTTTCAAAAAAGAGAGCCAATCATCTACATGATTTAAAACAAATATTTGAAAGATGTAGAAGGTTTGGTATCTCCTTAAATCCAAAGAAATTTTTCTTTGCTTTAGATGAAGGAAAACTTTTAGGATTTGTTGTGTCAAAAGATGGTATATATATTGATCCAGATAGAGTGAAAGAAATTTCTGATATTTCTTTACCACATAACAAAAAATCCATGCAATCATTTCTTGGACAGATCAATTTTGTTAAAAGATTTATTCTTGATTTTTCTTTAATTGTTTTACCTATGCAAAATATGATCAAGAAGAATTCAATATTCAAATGGACGCATAAAGAAAAAGAAGCTTTTGAGGCAATCAAACAAGCTATCATTAATGCACCAGCATTGAATACCCCGGATTTTTCCAAAGATTTTACTTTGTATACTCTGGCCACTGAAACATCCTATGCAACCGTTTTAACACAACTCAATGATCAAGAAATCGAAGCACCAATTTCTTTCTTTAGCTCAAATCTGCAAGGAGCTGAGCTTAATTATTCCGATGTTGAAAAACAAGCCTTTGCTATGTTTAAATCAATCAAACATTTCAGACCTTTTCTCTTGAAAACACATACAAAAATCATTGTCCCATTCTCTGCAGTGAGGCAATTATTAATTCAAAAAGAAGTAGGAGAAAAGAGAGCTAACTGGGTAACAACCTTGCAAGAATATGATATTGATATTAAACCAGCTAAGATTGTTAGAGGACAAGGTTTTTGCAGATTATTGACAGGAGCTCATAACATACAAGAACATCAAGATTCAAATCAAGATATTCAAGTAAGTCAGATAAATGTTACAAATTCCGGATCTCAGTATGCTGATCTTATCTATTACTTGAAAAATGGGTATGCTCCTTCTAATCTCAGCTATAAGAGTAAACACGCTTTAAGGTTAAAGGCTATTAAATACCAGATCATTGATAATGTGTTATTTAGAAAAAATTATGATTCAATTTTATTAAGATGTTTGGAAAAGACTGAAGCTGAAAAGGTTTTGCAGGAATTGCATGATGGACCAGCAGGAGGTCATTTTGGAGGTGATACCATGGCTCACAAAATAATTCGTGTTGGTTATTACTGGCCTACCCTTTTTAAAGATACGCATGATTACGTAAGAAAGTGCCAAATTTGTCAAACTGCGAGTGGAAGACAAAGGAAACCAGCTTTTCCTTTGCAACCAGTAACTATTGAGCAACCATTTGAACAATGGGGGCTTGACATTATTGGTGAAATAGTACCTCATTCTTCCAAGCAGCACAAGTACATCCTTACTGCAACTGATTACTTTACGAAATGGGTAGAGGAAATCCCGTTGAAGGTAGCCAATTCTGATGCAATTATTGATTTCATAGATCAATTCATCATAACCAGGTTTGGTGTACCTCAAGCTCTTGTCTTTGATAATGCATCTTACTTCTCTGGAAATAGTTTAATAGAATTTGCAGTCAAAAGAGGTTTTAAATTAAAAAATTCAGCAAATTATTATCCACAAGGTAATGGTTTGGCTGAATCCACTAATAAAAACCTTATCAAAATTATTAAAAGGACCGTTGATCAAAATCAAAAGAATTGGCACAAATCTTTAATCTTTGCATTATGGTCTGATCGTATCACTGAAAAAACTTCAATAGGGACTTCACCTTTCAATTTGGTTTATGGAAAAGAAGCTGTGATACCATCAAATTTAACTCTTCCATCATTAGCCCTAGTGCAATTTATTGAAGAAAATCCTTCTTCATCCATTCAATTGAGATATGATCAAATCCTTAAACTAGAAGAAGATAGAGATAAAGCAAAAATTATTCATGAAAAACATCAACAACTTGTAAAATATTCTTTTGATGCAAGTTCTACCGGCTCAAAAATTTTGTCAATTGGTGATCTTGTTCTGAAATGGGATAAAGCACACGAAGAAAAAGGTAAACATACCAAGTTTTAGAAAATGTGGCTTGGACCATTTCAGATCGTTGAAAAGATAGGCTCAAATACATTCATACTCTAAGATCTAACAGGTAAGAGAGAATCTCTTCCTGTAAATGGGCTTATCTTGAAGAAATTCTTTTCATAAGGAGGTAACCCCTTCTTAAACTGTACATATTTCTTTCTGCAAAGTTTTTGATTGTTTTTGTTTTTTGCAAATAAAGGTTGTTTATGAGTCTCTGATTGACTGTTTACTATTTAAGAAAATTTCTTCGGAAAAATATTATAAATATTTATTTTGTGTAAATAAGAATTTTTAAAGTAATGATCACGGTTTTTGAATAGTTTAAAATAAGATGTTAAACTTTGAAAGATTATTTCAATCATTTGTATGATCTTTTGAAAACTTGAGAAGAATGTAAATCATCATAAGTTTATTAAGCAGAGAAAGGTTATCTGTAAAAGTAAAGTTTTTTCAAAAAGTTTTGGAACTCAAAAAACTCTGAAAATTGTCATCCATTGATTCTCAAGGATAAAACTATTTCACCCCATCCATTTAAGTTGTGGTTTTTTAGAATGTAATTCTAAGAAATTATACGAAAATTTTAAGAGATAAGAGGTCTCATCACGAGCCTGCTTACCATGTTCATAAGAAGTAATAAAATTGACATTACCAATACTGCATACCAAAACAGGGTAATGGCTTATAAATATAAGACAAGGGGTCTCATCACGAGCCAACTTGTTCAGTTTAATTATAACTAGTGAATGGCATTGTTATTAACTGGCTACCAAACCAGAACAATGGATCTTTAAAATAAAAATAAATAAAAGACAAAAACATGAGATAATAGGTCTTATGAATTTATCTTTTAAAAAATCATAATTTTAGTTGGATGGGACAATGAATGGTTAATGGTTTAACGGTAACCCTGTCGAGACTATGAACGTTTGCTGGCAGCAGAGGCAATACCTATGGCAATAGAGTATATTATAAAACCAAAACTTGGAGAGATCCACTTACTTCATTATTAACACCAATCAAAGCTTGAGATAACCCAAAATGTTTTTATTCTTAAAGAATTAGAAAGAAATTATGAAATGATTTTTATTTCTTTTTCATAGTTACATTTTATTTGAATTATCCTAAGATAGTTTTCATTATCTTTAAAAACCTTTACTTACTAAAGATAGAATGTTCATTTTATTTTTTCAGAGATGACTGTTTCTTTCAGTGAATCTCCAATTGTTGTGACCAGCAACAACCCCCCTTTTTATTTATTATTAGTAATAATACTAAATAAATGGGGACCCTTAGTTAAAAAATCCAAAAAATCAATTAGGATTTGTTTTCCTTTTCAAATAAAAATTTCTATCATAAACTTATAGAAATCTCTTAGAAAGAACATTAAGAAACACTTAAGTTTATGATAGATTATAATAAAATTTCTCTTTAAACAAAATATCGCATCCATAGCAAAATGGTATATCTTTTATAAAACTGAAAATTCGATTTTGCGCTTTTGCGATAATGTGACCCTAAAAGCCTATACAATAAACGTATTGATCGCAGATTGCATAGCGCAGAAAACAGAAGTGATTAATGAATATATTTTGCGCTATTTTCAATTTTGCGAGTTCGCGATATGCGTTTTTGCGTTTTTGCGATATGCGATATGCGTTATTGCGCAACTTCCTCTTTTGCGCTATTTTACGTGACTGCGATGGCTTCATTCGGCAATATGGCGATATTGCGACATTGCGATTTTGTGATATTGCGCAGCAAATCGTAGATCGCAATGTCGCAAATTCATACAGGCGCATTGTCCAAAGGAAATCTTCCCATATATCAAATCTGTTATGTGCTTTAATGATTAAATTAAATGATTGGATTGAAAATTAATGGTAAATGAGATTGTGTTTGAATTGAAATTCGTTTCACGATTAAAATATTATATTTCATCCGCTTTCACATTTAAAACAGTCTCATCACCTTTCTTATGCCATTACTCTCATTTACTCGTAAAACGCAGGCACGAAGGAGCAAACATCTATACAAAGCTTCCACTAAACACTATGGGTAAGAAGGAGAAGAGCTCAAATTCTGAAAACAAAGAAATGGCTTCGCTATATGCAGACACCGCCTGTAATAAGGATGCCGGTATATCCACTTGGGAAGGAATGTATAATCTGTTAGAAGAAGAAAATCCTATGGCGATGAAAGTTGTGGCTACAGCAGGTTCCAGTAATACGTCTGAGGCAACCCTTAGAGAACTGGCTTGTTCATTTCTCCATAGGATAGCAGCAACGCCGAGGATTCTCCCATATACGGACATGGTCAAATGGTTGTTGGATAGCACCGATATTTCAGACAGACAATTCAGAACTCTATCTGAAGAGCTAATCGGGTCATTCACCATAGAAGATCTGAGATTAATGTATAAGTTGCCAGAACCTCAGGTGACTTACAACAAACAATTCATGGAAGATTTTGCCAGAGAACATGCAAATTTGGCAGAATGCACAAAGGAGTGGACCAAAAGAAGTGAACCATTGAAGAAAAACAAACAAGGTATGTACAGCATGGGTTCACTTACCTCTCCTTATTGTTTTACTGCTGCCATGTTATGCAGGCTTTTTGGAAAGCCTGACATAAATATGATCTTACCCAAATGGCTTCCTTTGTTGAATGCGGCCGTTAATTCTACAATTGTAGACTGGGCCAAAATCCTATCTGATAATTTGACCACTGCTATTTTTCACTACCGGTCCAAACGAAATGTTTCTCAGCGGGTTTATCCGCCTTTTTATTTATCTGCTTATGTCATGGACGCTATCTGTGATGTCTCTAAATTCCCTGTGATGGGTTGGCAATGGACTATCCACGATCCTTTGCCTATTCATGTGTACCATAAAGAACTATGGGAGTCTAAGTTTGTCCCCCATTTTTACCAAATTTGTCATGGAATAATGTTGCCATTGTACAGAACATTGTATAATAAGGATGCCCCAAGGTTATCCTCAGAAACAGAGGTTGATATTCTCCCCGTCGCAAGATGGTTTGGAGAAGAATTGTTCACTTATATTAGGGTTTTGGGAAGTTATTCTTCTCCCCATGTTTTACCCCTATATGTTCCAGATAGACTTGTAGCTCGGGAAATTGCTTATCAAACTTGTGGCCAGGGAGGTATAACAAAAGATTTAAAAGAGAAGAAAAAAGGCATTTGGCCACAATTTCCTGTAAAATGTGGAACATTTTCACTGTTTGATATTGGTCATGCATTCCAAGAGATAGGCAACATTACATGTCTACAGTTGTTCAAATTTTCGAGAAGGTTATTCGACCCAGATGATATTGTTAAGAATTTTACCAATGCAATCAGAGTAAGGGAATTTTCCGGGGAACAGGATCTTTTTGATGATATGTTCCAAGCAAGAAATTCATTCAAAGAAGTTTTGAATTCAGCTCAAGCGCAGCTATCTCCAGAGGAATTTCAGGAATTCAAGCTTTACAGAGAAAGAAGACTAATTCCTATTCCTTTGGACAATCTACGCTTAGAGCCCGCAAGGGAGCAAACTCCTAGTGTTAGTCTTAACGGTAGTTCAAGTACAGGTAAATCTAAATCAAAATCTGACAGAGATTCTGAACATTCCAATAATTCTAATGAAAAGGAAGATAAAATGGAAGAATCCATTAAAGATTCTGCACAATCAAAAGAACTTACTCAACAACAAATTTTGACTTCTCAACAGACAAATCCTCCTCCAACCAATGTACAGCAACAGCCAGTCACCATTGAGTTAGACAAAGAATGGGAAACCTTTAACCAATTGATTAATGTAGAAGGACATAATGTACAGACCCCTGTCCAGACAACCAAAGTTTTGAACACAGGAACAAGCAGCACAGTCGCAGTGACAGAGCACATACCAATCACACCCTCCTCTGAAATTGTACTTAATGTAAAGGACATTCCTCCTCTGGATGTATTCTACAGCCCAAAATACAAAGCAGTAGTGAAGAGACAGAGAAAAAAGAGAAAAATAGAAAGTGCAATTGCTACTGAAGCAGAACAAGTAGATGTTTTGTGGAAAGATCCTGCCACAGAACCTACTCATAATCTCACTAAGTTATCTCAAATAACAGGAGCTTATGCTTCTGCAACAATTGATAAAGCAGTTGAGATACAACTTTTGTTGGATGAAAAAGAAGAACAGGTAAAAGCTCTGCAATAGCAATTGCAACAGGTACAGGCCAATAAGGAAGCACAATTGAAACTTGAAGAGCTACAAAAACAACTTCAAGAAATGAAAATAGGACATCAAAAAAGCTTGGCTGATAAAGAAAAACAAATACAGATTATCCAAGATCAGCATAAAGATGATCCTAAGCTTCCAGAATTCATTTCAGAAACTATCTCTTTGAACAATCAACTACTGCAACAAGAGGAAGTTTTCTGCCAAAAAATCTTGCAATGGAATTCTTTGTGCCAAGAGAGTGATAAAATCACAAATCATGTTGTAGATTTACGAAATTATTATGATTTGATTAATGAAAATATCAATGATTATCTGGCATGGAAAAAGACAGAAGAAGGCAGAAAAGCTGGTGCACCCATGGTTAATGAAAACCATAAAGAAATACTGTTCAATAACTCGGATGCACAAATCAAAAGGGCAGAAAAGGCAGCAGAGAAGGCGGCTACAGCGGAAAACACTCTCACTGATTGTGTAAATGATAATTTACACAAAGCTAACTTAATTCCAGAAACTGTTCTAGGATATCTCCCACAGGCAAATCAACTGCAAACAGAATGGAGGCAAAAGGCAGAAGAAAGAGAAAAATCCATCCAAGGGCTAACAAGATTGAATTGGGACTCATACTGGATGTACTTGGTGAAGCCACACAGTCAGCACAGTGCGCTTAATTGTATCATCAATGCTACAGAGAAGATTGCTCCTATGCTTTCCGACTCTGTCTTTTCAGGACAGTTGAATTCCGAAGTCGGTCAACTGCATCTTCTCAAAACTATGCTAGATGCCTGCAAGTTTAAAGATCAAATTCATAGATAGATAGATTTAGTTTTAATTTCACTATATTTTAGCCTAGGAAAATGACAGTCATTGAACCGAATCCTTAATTTTTGTAATAAACTATTTTAAGATTTAGCTAAGTAGTATTTAAACCCCTCTCATGCATTTAGAGAGGGGTCCTGGATCTTAATATTTTTTGACTTGGAGATAGCATTTCTGTACTCCATTGTCTTATATATTTTTAAAAAGGATCACATCTGGTGATTTTCATGCAAAATTATCTTTGAAGTGTTGCATTTCTGTACCTTTGGAATTTGATTTTGCATCATAGTTACTGGATAGAGTATCATATTGCATTTGAAAGTCCTCAAGATGAACAAGG